>ML976708.1:416576-488949 GCA_010015655.1 Bimuria novae-zelandiae CBS 107.79 | reverse complement strand
ACTTAATTAATTATTAGCAAGTCTGCTACTTTCCCTTTTACTTTATTTATTAATTAATTTTATAATACTATACTTTTTTTATTATATATTTTTATTATTATTCTAGTTTTTTTATTTTTACATTTTTTTTATATATAAATTTTTTATATATATAAATTTTTTTAATATTATATATAAAATTTTATATTTTCCTTTTAAACTTTTTTCTTTTTATAGTTTTATTATTATTACACCTTTTCACTTTTTTATTCTTTTTACTTTATACAAAACTTAAAATATATAGCCTAAATATATATAAAATTATATATTAATAAAAAACCCTTTTTTATTTTTTCCTTTATACCCCCCTACTCTCCCAATAATCGGGTGATCCAACAAAACTCAGCCACTAAATAGTTACTCTCTACTAAATCAAATGCCTGCTTTGTCCCTAAATATTAAACTAACCTATCTATTAACGATCTATCAACCCTCTTACGTAATAATCTATTAACCTAACGGTTCCTAACGGAATCCTCGCTGCCATGCACGATCCCTATTAATCCACCTACTAAAACACTATAATACTAGTATTCGCCGCCTACTGCCTGCCGATAACGCCCTTATCCGTTCTCCTCCCATTAATGGCACATCTCCTGTGGCACCCCGCACTAAAAACAACCTAAATACGGCTCGTACTAGATTTACTACTCTATTTTCTTAATTAGCTCCTTTGCCTGCTGGCTCTCTACTCGCTAATATTGCTAAATGTCGTGTGCGCTCTGTCCGTCGCCCGCACCCTTATATATCCTGTACTAATTTGCCTACTACGCTAACTAACTACGTAACTATTCCATGCTGGCGTACGCCTCTTGCTAGTCCTATATAAACCTTTACCGCGGACCCTATTATGTCTACTCTTGCTACTAAAACGCACGCTATACTACTTCCCTTTTAGTCTTCCTCTTTACTTTAACTACGTCTATCTCTTCTCTATTACTACTATCCTTATTGCTACCCTCCTTACTCTCCTCCTCTTCTATCTCTTTGCCTTCTTTATAAATATTATATTTCTCTTCCCCCTCTTTACACCCTACCCGCTCTGCTTCTCTATAATCCAAATACCTGCCTAATACTACCCGCCTGCACGTCGCTAGCTTGCCTTCTCCTACTAACGCTTACACTAACGCATGCTCTTTCTCCTCCTACTTATCTTTAGCCGCTCGCTGTACCCCTTCCTATATAATTATAACCGCCTTGCTCCGTACCCTATCTCGTCTTGCCCGGCCGCTCTCCTACGCGTAATCCAACACGGAAAACAGCCAATCGATGTGGACGATACACTAGATATTAGGAATATTAACGCCTATTCCTAACGCGCTTGTGGCTACAATAACCTACTTATTACTTAATATAAAATTCTCTAACATACTTGCCTTACTAATGGCGTCGTAGTAATACGCATAGCACCCTAACTACTACGCTAACGCCTTAATCTTGTGCACTAAATTACTATATATTACTACCTTACCCTGCCTGTACCTGCGTAACTTCTGCCGCACCACGCCTAATATTATCCCCTTTACTTCTTACTTCTTCGCTACCCTCCCTACCTTAATTACCTAGTATGCCACGTTCGTCCGCGCCGTCTCTGCCTAGAACACCTTAACCTAGTCAGGATTAAAATATATTTATTAGAATAACTTATCCTCTTTGCTAGGCGGCAACGTTACTATTAATAACACTATCTACGTCTCCACAGCTACTAACTTGCCTAACTACTATATTTGCTTGCAGAATGTGTACCACCAATTTAATATAATATGGCACTTATTAATTATAATCTAGTCTAACTACTGTGTTACTCTTAAATAGTTTACGAATGTGGTAAACCCCTGCGTGACAGTTAACTTAAGCGTTACTAATACTATTATGGCTATGTTAGGTGGGCGCCGGCTCTCCTACGCTGCATATAATATCCCTAGCTTCTTACACTATCGCATTATGTCGCCTTGCAATATAATTAATAGGATAATAATAATAGTCGTGCCGCCCTGCTTGGCCTACGCTGGTAATATAAATAACATGCTCTTACCCACCCCTATTAGCATTATCGCCACTACGGGGCTTTTTTCGCCCACGATAGTATTAATCGCCTCTCGCTGCACGCTTTGAAATATTACTATCTTACCTGCCATTCTCTATAACTGCTCGGCGGTGTCTATCTTTCTTAACCTTCCCTACTAATCCATTCTGGCCTTGTTTGCCTTACTTTTAAACGGCGCCCTCTTTCGCTTCCTGCACCTATTCTCCTTGCTACTATTTAGTAGAAACCCTAAAAATTAATGCTAATCTATGCTTAACATCCGAAACTACTACCGCCTATCTATTACTGCCCTAGCCTACTCTATAATACCTTATGCGTATACTATACCCGCCACGTGCGCCGTGTGCCCAGCCTATAAATTTACTACTAACGCTATTATATTCTCTTTATTCTATACCTTGCTTTTGTCTCCTTCTTTTGGCTAAAACGCCGCGGACCTGCGCAAAAACCGTCGACTAATGCTAATAGCGATCTTACGGTACGCGGTAATTATTAATAGCTGGCCTAATCTAACCCTAGTCTCGCGTTTTAATACCTCTTATAACTAGTCTGTCGTCCACTTGCGCCCGTTGGGGTTGGCTGGCTATATATACGACGAAATTGCCTCCTTCTTCTACACTATTACCTCTATCCGCTGCTAGAACAGCAATACTAGCTATATATAATATACCACTAACTCGCCCACCTCGCGCGGTAAATACTAGTGGATAATCTTAACGTCGCCGCTAATGGCATACCCTTTATAGTATCTCGTTATAAACACTATCTTGCTATCCTCGACGAATATATTACGGTGGCCCCCTTTAACTATATTACTATGCTAGATACTTATAATCTCGGGCCCTTTAGCCAGCTGCCTACCTATAATATACATTAACGCGATTAACTTCTCCTTAAATATAACTACCTAGTCCATGTACCACCTAACCTCTTACTGGTTAACGCCCGAACAAGTGCCTAGCTTTATAAACTAGTCCCTAATCTAGGCGTCCTGGCTAACCTACTTATATAACTATCGCTCCCTATCTACGGGCATGCGGGTGCGCTAGTCTTTTAAAAAATTCTACCCTAGTCGCTTATTAGTTAGATTGTCGCGCAAACTCTCCTACGGGATACTGGGGATAGGCTTAGCAGACAGGCCGTTACTAAATAATAAATCCTCTATTAATAACTATTAACTCTCCTCCCTTAACCCGTGCACCATGCTACGGAACTAGGCTATAGTAAACTATAGCTCCTTATATAATAACTCGTCCTACCCTACCCACTCTACATGGCCGCGTAACGTCGTGTTGTAATAAATCTTCAGCCCGTACGTCCGCAAATCCAATATTTACTATATGGGGCTGTGGCTACCGCGCACTATAAACCTGTCTATTATCTGCTAAACCTGCTATAAATACCCTTTTGGCTGGCCCTATCGCTGGGTGCTATCCCCATCGCTCTTATATACGCTATTACTATCTATGTCGTCTCTTGCGAATGCATCTAACAATTCCAACGCCTACTACACTACTATAAACTAGGTAACCTTAATAATAGCTAATAAAATGGGCGGGTACTATTCGGCGCCCTTCCACCTGTCCTCCTTTACCCCTAACATAGCTAATGCACACACTAACGGGCTATTATACTCTTTGCGGGTAATAGACTAGCTTAACAATGCAATACAAAACGCCAAACACGATTTCTTAATACTTAATAACGCTTTACGCTTACCCATAATTCCAGCCTCCTCTGCCTCTTGCTCGGCCTCTATCTCTCCCACCGCACTATCTGCGTCGTTTATTATCGCCTTATCTACACTATCGTCTCCGTCTCCCATCTCTTTCGTCTCTTCCTCCTCTTTCTCCTCTTCCTCCTCTGCCGCTCCTTCTACCGCCTTTACCAACGCCTCCCACGCCTCGCGCTGCTACTGGGTAAACTAGTACGTAGGGCTCTTTCACGCGTACGCTTGCTACGTTTGCTAAAAAAACATTAATATCTACTTTTATAACTAGGCATAGTTACTAATCGCCTTTTTATCTATATATAGCTATAACGGCGTAAACCGCGTTTGGTGCTTCTCCATCCAGATTACTTCTAATCGCACGAATATCTCCGTGCGGTGGATAACAGACGCCTAGCTAAACTACGCTAACCTATTTATAGCCTCTTATATAGCGACCGCCACGGGCTCCTCTTTAGCTTTAGGCTCTTCTACGCTCGCTAATAATTCAGGCTACTTTATACCTACTAAATATAGTATCTACCTAGTCTACTTTAGCTACAGGTTCACCTTATCTCGCGTGCTATCCTAGATTATTGTCTTAGCCTGCTTCTACACGTTAGCCCACGCCTTATTCATGTTCCTGCTAACGCTTGCCCACCCGGCCTCGCCGTCCACGGGTTTGGGGGTGGGTTTAGGTTAGTGGACCTCGAAATACTGCAAACCGGCGCCCTGGGCTAATAATCGTTAGCAATAGACGCGCCTCCAACCCTAATTACTATGTAACTATATACTTTGCTTCTCTAATTAACGTGGATAGCCACCTCTACCTGCTAGTAACTAACTATAAACATCGCGCTAATGGTTCTTCATAACGCGGAAACTTCGAATAATCTAGTAACACTAGCCTGGGGCTAATTGGCACATTAATCCGTCTGTGTATACTAGTAACTAGCTAATGGGTTCGATGCTCTAACTAGGCACCTCTAGCTCGCTGGCATACTAGAGTAAACTGGCCTAGCTACTAAGCTTATCTACTACTAACTGCGCTCGCGTGCGCCTAACACCCTAATAAATCTACCATAAATAGTTACTTGCCTAGCTAGGCCAAATCCTATACCTGTACTCTTTACATATTACTAATAAATACTTAGGCAAATGTTTAAAATACTCGCTTACAATGCTACTCTTTACTATAATGGCGGGCTTAACGCTGCTGCGGGTGGGTTCTAATAATAGGTCCCTATTGCACTATATGGCCTTTTTAACGCGTAAAATTCTTCGCGACTTAACGCGTCTTTACTTATACTATATGTTAGTCTCTATTTCGAAGCTGCCTCCGGTGTCTAATCGCCGCCTTATTATGTTTACCCTAACCCTAACGCGCAACCCTAACGCTTATAACCACATATTATTTAGTGCTACAAATTGGCTGGGACGTGTAACTTAGTGTGCTAAATCTGTCACTAAAATTTTGGGTTAATTAGACTACAGGAACCTATCGACATGTGGGGTTAATTATCTTTAACATACGGGCTACGTTCTCAGATATACATAGAAGAATTGGCCTAGCGCGGATATTCTATCCCTAACAAAACCAGGGTCCTATTAACATGTAGGGCTACATGTTCATGCAGCCCTGGGTTAGGATTAAAATATATCTACTAAAATAACTTGTCCTCCTTACTTAACGGCAACGTCGCTATTAATAACACTATCTACGTCTTGGTAGCCACTAACTTGCCTAACTACTACATTTACTTACGAAACGTATACCGCTAGTTTAACACTACGTGGCACTTATTAATTATAATCTAGTCTAACTACTATGTTACTCTTAAATAGTTTACGAAGGTAGTAAACCCCTACGTAACTACTAACTCAGGCGTTACTAACACTACTATAGCTACGTTAGGCGGGCACTGACTTTCCTACGCTGTATATAATATCCCTAGCTTCCTATACTACCGTATTATGTTGCCTCGTAATATAATTAACGGGATAATAATAATAGTCGTGCCGCCCTACTTGGCCCACGCCGGTAATATAAATAATATGCTCTTACCCGCCCTTATTAGTATTACCGCTACCACGGGGCTCTTTCTACCCACGATAGTATCCATCGCCTCTCGCTATACGCTTTAAAACGTTACTGTCTTGCCTACTATCCTCTATAACTACTTAGCCGTGTCTATTTTCCTTAACCTTCCCTACTAATTAATCCTAGCCTTGTTTACCTTATTCTTAAATAGCGCCCTCTTCCGCTTCCTGCACCTATTCTCCTTGCTACTATTAGGTAAAAACCTTAAAAACTAATACCAGTTCGTGCTTAACGTCTAAAACTACTACTACCTATCTACTATAGCCCTGGCCTACTCTATAATGCCTCGTGCGTATATTATACCTGCCACGTGCACTATGTGCCCGGCCTGTAAATTTACTACTAACCCTACTATATTTTCTTTATTTTATGCCTTACTTTTATCTCCTTCTTTTGGCTAAAATGCCGTGGCCCTGCGCAAAAACCGTTAACTAATACTAATAGTAATCTTACGGTACGCGGTAATTATTAATAGCTAGCCTAATTTAACCCTAGTCTTGCGTTTTAATACCTTTTATAACTAGTCTATCGTCTACTTGCGCCCGTTAGGGTTGGCTGGCCATATATACGACGAAATCGCCTCCTTCTCCCACACTATCGCCTCCATCCGCTGCTGGAACAGTAACACTAGCCATATATAATATACTACTAACTCGCCCACCTCGCGTGGTAAATACTAGTGAATAATCTTAACGTTACTACTAATAGCATACCCTTTATAGTATCTCGTCACGAATACTATCTTGCTATCCTTGATAAATATATTGCGATAGGCCCCTTTAACCGTGTTGCTGTGCTAGATACTTATAATCTTAGGCCTCCTAACTAGCTATCCGCCTATAATGTGCATTAACGCGATTAACTTCTCCCTAAATATAACTACTTAGTCTATATACCGCCTAACCTCTTACTAGTTAACGCCCGAACGAGTGCCTAGCTTTATAAACTAGTCCCTAATTTGGGCGTCCTAACTAACCTACTTATATAACTACTACTCTCTATTTACGGGCATGCAGGTGCGCTGGTCTTTTAAAAAATTTTACCTTAGTTACTTATTAGTCAGATTATCGCGTAAACTCTCCTACGGGATGTTAGGGACAGGCTTAGTAAATAGGCTATTACTAAATAATAAATTCTTTATTAATAACTACTAACTTTCCTCCCTTAGCCCGTGCACCATGCTACGAAACTAGGCCATGATAAACTATAGCTCCTTATATAATAACTCGTCCTGCCCTACCCACTCTACGTGGCCGCGTGACGTCGTATTATAATGAATCTTTAGCCCGTACGTTCGCAAATCTAATATCCACTATATAGGGCTGTGGCTATTGCGCACTATAAACTTATTTATTATCTACTAGACGTGCTATAAACACCCTTTTGGCCGGCCCTATTACTAGGTGCTATCCCTATCACTCTTATACGCGCTGTCGCTATTAATATCGTCTCCTATAAATATATTTAATAATTCCAACGCCTGCTACACCACTATAAACTAGGCAACCTTAATAATAGTTAATAAAATAGGCGGGTACTGCTCGGCGCCCTTCTACCCGTCCTCTTTTACCCCTAATATAACTAATACACACACTAACGGGCTATTATACTCTTTATAGGTAATAGACTGCCTTAATAATGCGACGCAAAACGCTAAACATAATTTTTTAATACTTAATAACGCTTTGTGCTTGCCTATAATTTTACCCTCCTTTGCCTCTTACTTAGCCTCTATCTCCCCCACCGCACTATCTACGTTGTCTATTATTACCTTATCTATATCTCTGTTTCTTATTTCTTCTATCTCTTCCTCTTTTTCCTCCTCTACCGCTCCTTCTGCCGCCTTTATTAACGCCTCCCACGCCTCGCGTTACTATTGGGTAAACCGGTACGTAGGGCTCTTCCACGCGTGCGCTTACTACGTTTGCTAAAAAAATATTAATATCTACTTCTATAGTTAGGCATGGTCCCTAACTACTTTCTTGTTTATATATAGCTATAATAGCGTAAAGCGTGTCTAGTGCTTCTCTATCCAGATCGCTTCTAACCGTATAAATATCCCCGTGTAGTAGATAACGGACGCCTGGCTAAATTACGCTAATCTATTTATAGCTTCCTATATAGTAGCTACGATGGGCTCCTTTTTGGCTTTAGGCTCTTTTACGCTTACTAATAATTTAGGCTACTTTATACTTACTAAATACGGCATCTATCTAGTCTACTCTAGCTATAGGTTTACCTCGTCTCGCGCGCCATCCTGGATCGTTATCTTGGCCTGCTTTTATAGGTTGGCCCACGCCTCGTCTATGTTCCTGCCAACGCTTGCCCACCTGGCCTCGCCGTCCATAGGTTTGGGGGTGGATTTGGGTTAGTAGATCTTAAAATACTGCGATCTGGTGCCCTGGGCGAACAACCACTAGTATTAAACGCGCCTCTAACCTTAATTATTACGTAATTATATACCTTACTTTTCTAATTAACGTAGATGGCCACCTTTGCCTACTGGCGACCAACCGTGGGCCTCTCGCTAATAGTTCTTTATACCCTAGAAACTTTAAACAATCTGGCGACACTGGCCTGCAGCTAATTAGTATATTATCCCATTCGTGTATACTAGTAACTGGCTAATAGGTTTAATGCTCTAACTAGGCACTTCTAGCTCGCTGGCATACTATATTACACTGGCCTAACTCTAAAGCTTATTGGCTACTAACTGTGCTTGCTTACGTCTAACCCCCTTATAGACATACTATAAATGGCTCCTGGCGTAGCTAGGCAAAACGCCATACCTATATTCTCTATAAATTACCAACGTATACTTAGGTAAATATTTAAAATACTTGCCTACGACGCTGCTCTCTGCCATAATACCAGACTTAACGCTACTACGCCTGGGTTTTTAATGGGTTCCTACAACGGGTTATAGGCTACTAAATGGGTTATGGGTGCTGCAATAAATCCCTAGGCTTTATAATAGGTTATAGATTGCTGCGACGCGTTGCTACTATTAATAACTATACGGTTTACTATACTAGTTACTGCATGGTATATAGGTTATAGAATAGGTTACTGGCTACGTTATGCGTAATACTAGGTAATAGTAATTAAATGCACGTTACTATAGCTACCTGTAAGCCATCTATCGCGCTATATAGCTGTTTTAACTCTTATAATTCTTTACGTTCTAACGCGTTTTTGCTTTTGCTATACGTTGGTCCTTATCTTAGAATTAACTCTGGTGTCTAATTATCGCCTTATTATGTTTGCCCTAACCCTAACGCGCAACCCTAACGCTAATAACTATATAGTTTCTAGCGCTGCAAATTAGCTAAGACGTATAACTTATAACCCTAAATCTTAAGTCTAAAGTTGGGGTAAACTGGCCCGCGAGAACCTATCGAAATGTTACCTTTAGTATCTTCGAAATATTACCCCCGTTCTTAGACGTACGCACAGGAAGTAGCTAGCGCGGATATTTTATCCCTAATAAAATAACGCTACTATCGAAATGTTAGGTAACATTTCCAAGTAGCCCTGGGTTAGAGTCCTTAGTAACGCGTAGGCGCTGCACGCGTTAGTGTTAGCGCGATAAGATTATGCAATTAACGCCGTATATTTTTACTACTTTTATATATTTAAATTTTTCGCCTAAAGCTAGGCTATTGATGTATGCAATCGCTTCGTTAATAGCTGGCATAATAGTAAAGTTATGTAATATAGAAGATGTATGCAAAATGGCTAGGGTTGGGCGTTACGCAAAGTCGGGCGTTGCGCGCATAGACATGGTAACGTGTCCGTGCACCTAATGCACGGATTTAGCCAATGCACGCCAAATATTCGACGTGTTAAAACTCCCTACTTTTAACACGCGATAACTCTACTAATATGGATCCAATTTAAGCTACGATAGATGAGATCGAATCGCGAGAACCAGGAGAAGATTTTTTATATATAGAAATTACTACTAGATATGGTGTTAATCGATCTACACTCTTACGAAGGCACTAAGGTGTTACTATAACGCGTGCAGCTAATATAATTAATTAGCGAAAGCTTAACCTATAGTAAGAGCAGGAGCTTATATAATATATTAAAAGGCTTATAGAGAGACATATACCTCCTACTAGAGAGATAATATAGAATTTTGCCTCGACGATAGCAAAGGAGCTAGTTAGCGAAAGCTAGGTTACCCGCTTTATTAACTAATATAGTATTTATCTTATCTCGCAATAGACCGTCGGCATAAACAGTAATCGCCATAAAGCTAATTTAGTGGATAAATATTACCTCTATTTTAACCTTATATATAGTAAGATTGATTAATATTGCATAGATCCTCGTTATATCTATAATATGGATGAAAAAGGTGTCCTAATTAGTATTATTAGTAGAACAAAGAGGATATTCAGCAGACGAATATAGGAGAAGAAGGAGGTTAGGGCATTACTCTAAGATAGTAATCGCACGTGGATTACGCTCCTAGCATGTATCTATGTTAATGGATTAGCTTTACCGCCAAGCCTTATCTATAAGGCTACTAATAAGGACATCTAATTAAGCTAGGTAGAGGATATTAAGGCAGGATATTATAAAGTCTTTATTACTTTATTATCCTCTAGTTAGACGAACAACGATATCGGGCTTGCCTAGCTTAAGCAGGTGTTTAATCGCTGTATAAAAGAGAAGACTCGACGATTATATTAACTTTTAATCCTGAACGGCCATGGCTCCTACATTACTATAGACTTTATTAACTACTATAATTAGAATAAGATCCTGCTTGCTATTCTGCCTCCTCATTCAACTTATACGCTTTAGCCACTTAACGTTACGATGTTTAAGCCTCTATTAATAGCCTACTTAGCAGAGCTATTAAATTACCTTTATAGAAGCTAGGGCTTAGCTTCTATTACTAAAGGCGACTTCTTCCCACTATTCTAGAATGCGTGAAAGGCCTCTTTTAAGGAATTAACTATCCTTAGCTCTTTTAGAGCCACAGGTATATCGCCACCTAATCCTAACCCTATCCTTAATAGGTTCACCTAGGATCAAGAATTAGGCAATAGCTCCTTATTAGGGCTTAGCGATCATGACTAGAGAAAGATGGATAGGCTTATACGCTCTATAGTAAGTAATTAAAGTAGTAAGGATATATAAAAGCTTTATTAATTACTTTACTACCTATCTATTAAAAATAAGCTGCTTAAGCATAACAACGATAGGCTTAGGCAGGCGCTATTTATTAAGAAGAAGCGTAATAAGAAGAGTAAAGCTCTAGACCTTTAACAGCGCTAGGAGTATTATAGTAGGGCTATCTTATAGTTACTAAGGAAAGTAAGGGAGGCACGTTATTATTAATTAATTAAGGAGCAAGAGGATAAGTAGTAGTAGCTTTAAAAAGTAAAGATAGCAAAGCTAAAGAAGGCAGCTAAGCTATATAAGGAGAAAATCCAGCAAGAAAAGCGTGCAGCGAGAGAGGCAGCAAAGAAGGTAAAGAAAAAGAAGAGAGCTAAAAAGGCAGCTTAGCGTACTGCCTAGAAGTCTGCCAATAACGCTAAAAAGACTCTATAACTATCCTAAAGGAGTAAGAGAAAAGCTTCTTAGCCATTTCTATAGAGTAGAAAGCGTTAGAAACGTGTTATTAATACTATAAATGTTAGGGAGGCCTTAAAGGGCGCATCTACTACCCTAACCAAATCCACACGAAGCGGCCACGACGTTAAGCTTCTAGATAGATTTAAATAGTGCAAATGAATCGCAGCTATCGATTTACTATCCTAGTAGAAAATCTTATAATAATATTATTTGTGGGTAGTTTTATAGCCTTATTTCTAATAGAGCGTTTATGGTATTTGGCATGCATTGGCTAAATCCGTGCATTGGGTGCACGGACACGTTAATACGCGGATTCGCGTAATACGCGGGCAACACCAAAAACGCTCTATTAAAAACAAGGCTATAGCACCACCCACGATTAATATTATTATAAGATTTTTCTTACAGGGTAGTAATTTAATAGCTGCGATTTATTTACACTATTTAAATCTATTTAAAAGCTTAACGTCGCGGCCGCTGCGTATAGATTTACTTAGGGCAATAGATGCGCCCTCTAAGGCCTCCCTAATATCTACAGTATCTACACCACGTTTCTAACACTTTTTACTCTATAGAGATGGCTGAGAGGCCTTTCTCTTACCCTTTTGGGATACTTATAGAGCTTTTTTAGCGTCGCGGGCAGACTTCTGGGCAGCGCGCTAAGTAGCCTTTTTAGCCCTCTTCTTTTCTTTTGCCTTCTTAGCTGCCTCTCGCGTAGCACGCTTTTCCTGCTGTATTTTCTCCTTATATAGCTTAGCTGCCTTCTTTAGCTTTACTATTTTTACTTTTTAAAGCTATTACTGCTTATCTTTCTACTCTTTAATTAATTAACGATAACGTGCCTCCCTTACTTTCCTTAGTAACTATAAGATAGCCCTACTATAATACTCCTAGCGCTATTAAAGGTCTATAGTTTTGCCCTTCTTCTTACGCTTCTTCTTAATAGATAGCGCCTGCCTAAGCCCATCGTTGTCATGCTTAAGCAGCTCATTTTTAATAGATAGATAGTAGAGTAATTAACGAAGCTTTTTTATATCTTAACTACCTTATTCCTTTACTACTAATTATATAAGCCTATCTATCTTTCTCCAGTTATAATTACTAAGCCCTAATAAGGAGTTATCGCCTGATTCTTAATCCTGGGTGAACCTATTAAGAATAAAATTAGGATTAGGTGGCAATATGCCTATGGCTCTAAAAGAGCTAAGGATAGTTAATTCCTTAAAGGAGGCCTTTCACGCATTCTAGAATAGTGGGAAGAAGTCGCCTTTAGTAATAGAAGCTAAGCCCTAGCTTCTATAAAGGTAATTTAATAGCTCTGCTAAGTAGGCTATTAATAGAGGCTTAAACATCGTAACGTTAAGTGGCTAAAGCGTATAAGTTAAATGAGGAGGCAGAATAGCAAGCAGGATCTTATTCTAATTATAGTAGTTAATAAAGTCTATAGTAATGTAGGAGCCATGGCCGTTTAGGATTAAAAGTTAATATAATCGTCGAGTCTTCTCTTTTATACAGCGATTAAACACCTGCTTAAGCCAGGCAAGTCTAATATCGTTATTTGTCTAGCCAGAAGATAATAAGGTAATAAAGACTTTATGATATCCTGCCTTGATATCCTCTACCCAGCTTAATTGGATGCCCTTGTTGGCAGCCTCATAGATAAGGCTTGGTAATAGAGCTAATCCATTAGCGCAGATACATGCTAGGAGCGTAATCCATACGCGATTACTATCTTAGAGTAATGCTCTAACCTCCTTCTTCTCCCACATTCGTCTGCTGAATATTCTCTTTAATCTACTAATAATACTAATTAGGACGCCTTTTTTATCTATATTATAGATATAACGAGGATCTATGCGATATTAATCTATCTTACTATATAAAAGCTTAAAATAGAGGCGATATTTATCCACTAAATTAGCGTTATGGCGATTGCTGTCTATCCCGACAGTCTATTACGAGATAAGATAAATACTATATTAGTTAATAAAGCGGGTAACCTAGCTCTCGCTAACTGGCTCCTTTGCTATTATTAAGGCAAAGTTCCGTATTATCTCTCTAGTAGGAGGTATATGTCTCTCTATAAGTCTTTTAATATATCGTACAAGCTCCTCCTCTTGCTATGGGGTGAGCTTTTACTAGCTAGAGTTCTTAACTTATGTAAGGCGCGTTATTCCTCTATGCCTTTAGATTAATGTAGACTATACAACACTATATTTAGTAGTAGTTTTTGTGTACGAGAAAGTTTCGCCTAGCTTTAATAATTTAATATTATTAATCGTAGCTTAAATTAGATCTATATTAGTAGAGTTATCGCGTGTTAAAGTTAAGGGTATTTTAGTATTATCCGCGCATTACGCGCACGGATACGTTATAGTACCGTGTCCGTGCACCCAACGCGCGCCGTTGGCCAACGCGCGGAATACTATCTATATAACACTTTTTTATTCTAATATAGCATAATAATAATAATAGGCATTAACGAAGTAGTTGCAGAAGCAAAAAGTATACCTCTAGAAGAGAAAATCCTATAAATAAAAATAGCTTAAAAGCATGGCGTTGTTTACTTAACTTTAACGCGTAAAGTAGAGCTTAGTGCGCGTTCCTACTAAGAGGATATAGTAATGCGTTAGAACTTTAGCCTATAAAAGGAGGTAGAGCTTATAAAATACATAGATAAGCTTATAAAACAACACCTCTTACCTATAAGAGAGATAGTTTAAGATTTCGCCTTAAATATCGCTAAGTATTAGATCTTTAAGAGCTAGGTATCGCGCTTCCTAAATTATCACAATAATAAGCTTACGTCTTAATTTACTATATCTATAGACTAGCAACGCCATATTACTAACTTTAGTAATAAGTATAAGCTATACTATAACGCGCTGCGCGATAAAATTAAGTTCTAAAAAATAAAGCCTACGCACATATATAATATAGACAAAAAAGGCTTTATAATTAGAGCTATTAATAGATAGAAGAGAATCTTTAGTAAGCGTTAATTTAAGAAGAAACCCTTTAGGCAGATACTATAAGATAATAATTATAAGTAGGTAAGCCTTATAGCATATGTGTGCGCGGATGAATCTACTCTTCCTCTAGGCCTTATATATTTAGCTAAATCTCAGAATATTTAGAGCACCTAGGTGGAGGATATAAAAATGGGAGAATATATAGCCTTCTTTAGAGTATTACCTAGTAGCTAGAGCAACGACGGCCTAGGCCTTACTTAGCTATAATAAGTGTTCTAGCGCTTTACTATATCTAAAGCTTAAAGAAAGTACCGCCTATTGCTTGTGGATAGCTATAGGAGTTACCTAACTAAAGAGTTTTTAGAGTATTGCTACTAGCACAAGATTCTTATAAGTATCTATCTACCTTACAGCACGCACACGCTTTAGCCGCTTAATATAGTAATATTTAAGCCTCTTAGTATAGTATACTTAAAGAAGCTAGGAGAGCGCCTCTTTAAGCACAAAGGCCTAGTACTAGTAAAGAAGCCTAACTTCTTCTCGCTATTCTAGGATGCCTGGGTGGCTAGCTTTACTAAATTAAATATACTTAGCTCCTTTAAGGCAGTGGGTGTGAGCCTATTTAACCCTAACGTTATACTAGATAAGTTTATAAATAGCGACTTCGAGACTACAGAAAATAGCAACTCTAACACTACTATCTATAAAGAAGAATAGTAGAGGGTTCTAAATTAAGTAGTAAGGCGTGCGTTAAGGGGTGCAATAGAGAAAGATGTATTAATTATTTAATAATTACTTTACTATATAGCTATCTAAAACACCCTTATAAGGAGCGAAAATAAAGGTTTAATAGACGCTCTTACTACTAAGAGAAAGCGTGAAAAGCAAGGCAAGCCTCTAGCTTTACTATAACACTACGAGTACTAGGGACCATACATAATATAGACTCCTCGCTCCTTTCAAGAAGCGCGCACACGGATAAGGTTAGTAAAGCGTAAGGTAGAGGAGGAGGAGTTCTAAAAAGAAAAGGCAAAAAAGTTAAAGGCTACTACTATAGCGTATAAAAAGTAAATTATAGAAGAGAAGTGCTAAATAGTAGTAAGAGAGAAGAAAGAGTAAGAGAGGAAGCGTATAGAAGAGCGCTAAGCTATTAATATGCGCAAAACTAAGAAAGCACGTAAGAAATAGTAGCGCGACTCTTAAAATAGATCTTAAACTATATAAAAATATAAGCGCAAGGCCTTATAGTAATAAAGAGTTAAAAAGAGGTAGAAACGTAGTTCTATAGCTATATAAAGTAGTAGTGTTACTTATAAGCTATACTTAGCACCTGCACCTATAGTAAATAGCCACGACTATAAAATATTTTAACTACGTAAATTTTAGTAGCAAATTTTATGGCATAGGCCTATAGATCACTCTACTAAAAAATCTAGTAATAATAACTATTATATATAACTCTACGGCCCCAAGTTTACTAGTAATAACTAGGGCCAATTCCGCGCGTTGGCCAACGGCGCGCATTGGGTGCACGGGCATAGTATCCTATTAAAATAGTTAGTGCGCCGCGACACTAACGCGCCACCCTAACACCAGCACCGCAGCCAGCAACATAAGGCTATAGAGTTTTATATAAAAGCTTTTATCGCGAAATTT
Organism: Bimuria novae-zelandiae CBS 107.79; assembly: GCA_010015655.1. Lineage (NCBI taxonomy): Eukaryota > Fungi > Ascomycota > Dothideomycetes > Pleosporales > Didymosphaeriaceae > Bimuria > Bimuria novae-zelandiae. The sequence goes on along the minus strand of ML976708.1, from coordinate 472,831 downwards.
TCTAGAGTTAAGATTTTATAAAGCTATAGAAGATTACTAGCTAGTTAAATTATAGATATTTACTTAGTATTCTAATTATTTGGCCACTGCGCGATGCTGGCGCTAATGGCATAAATATTACTATATTAATGCGTATAAATGCCGGCGTAGGCTTCTTCCTCTTTATAATTATATAAGTAGCTTTTAAAGCATTCTGGCTTCCCTTTTTAGCAATTTTAAGACGTTTTTAAAGTTATTATTAAGTCTTGCGAGCCTATTAACGGAGGCGTTACTTAGTAGCCTAATTAGCTTTCTTCTTAGCGCGCATATTTCTAGCTACTACACGCGCAACACGCTTCTCCTATAGTAAACAAGCTTTAAGCTACCTATTTGCTATCTAGATTTCTCTCTACTTACTTTTCTAGAGTTATAGTTATTACTTTTTAGCCTTTTATTAGCTGAGAGAATCACGCGCCCTCTATACGGGGGCAGGTAATTAGAAAATAGATCCTCCATACCACTTATCTAGCTACTCAAAAGGTAGAGTCCTGCCCTTTATTTAACGCCGTTTCTGGTTTGTAAGGGCTTCTCGTAGCCCCTAATTCTCATGCTCTAGGAGCTGCTGTCACGAGTCGTAGGTCGAGGGCCCTCGACGGCCCTAGTCCGCTCTAGACCAGCGCTATCCGGGCCTTTCGCCTATCTACTTCCCTCGCCGCAGCCCTTCTCTTCCCTCTCTAAGAGATCGCCTTAGTACTGTGGATAGACTAAGTCGCCCGTAGTCAGGGCGCTTTTTACAATACGATCCCTTACCCCCTTATATCTAATTTACCTGTACGATAGAATCGACACGAAGAGTTACCTGCCAGACCTTAAAGATAGCAGGAGACTCTTAAAGCAGGTTACCACCTACAGAACCCTCTAAATAAGAGCCTCTAATAGTTATAACGCCTATAGAAGACCTAACAACACCTATAGACCTAGAGGAAGACCCCCCTATCGTTACAGGCGGTTATAATAATTAATAATTAAAGAAAGTTACCCTTTAAGAACGCCTAGGCGTGCTACAGCTCTAATAACGCATTTAGAAACTAGAGGCCTCCTTAATAGTAGAGCGTCACCGATCTAAAGGCAAGACCCTAGTTAGGAATAAGATAATAACTACTAGCATCTCTAATAACTCCTTAAAGCCCGAGGAGGGTTACGGCAACCTAGATAAGGCTAAAGATATAAGTAATAATCTATTAAGTAATAGCTTAATAAAGGACGCGTCCTTAAGCTTAGACAATGCTAGTTAAGACTAATCTAGAGCCTCTAGAAGCATCCGACGCCCGCGGAAAAAGAATAGATAAGGCTAGGCCTACACTAGCCGTAATAAAGAACGTTAGATTTAAATAGCGACTACTACCCTAGACGCATAGCTACTAAAGCCGCCGGAACCCCCTTAATTTAAGGGCAGGGGTCGTAAGGAACTAAACTTATAGAAGAGGGCCTATAAGGACTATATTAACTTCTTACCTGCCCTTAAAACTAATAAAGCGCAGGTTAGGTTTGCAGTAAGATACTTAGGAGATATATAACGTAACTACTAGAACTAAATAGTCGCTAAGATCCTAGAGCGGAAGCGACACAGGAAAGTTACCTAGAACCTTTTATAGTAGACTATAGTAGACTCCCTAGAATTAGTTTAGGAGCGAAAGAGTGCCGCTCGCTAAAGGATTAAGGTAGCTAAATAAGGTAAGAAGACCCCTATAGAACTCCTTAACTACCTTATGGACTAATAGGAGGAATGCGACCTAGAGAAGGCCTTAGATAATAATAATAAAGACTATATTAATAACTTCTATATGGCATTAGATAAGAAAATCTAAGAACACCTTAAATAGTAGCCACGCGAATAGAAGAGCCTTTTTTGCTTAGAAGTAAAAGTAAATATACATTAGCAAGCGTTAAAACCTTATAAGTTAGGGAAATAACGCACACATGATGTTAATAATAACTTTCTTAATAAGCTAGCTAATAAAAGGCGCGATCAAAAGCGATCTAGGTTAAATAACACAAGACTATACTAGAGACGCCACGATAGCAACCGTTGCGATAAGGATAGTAAGAAGAAGGCTTAGGTAGTAGAGGACAAAGACAAGAACTAATACTTTTACTACTACGAACCAGGCTATTATAAGGCGTCCTGTTTAAAGTACAAGGCCAAGGCGGGGAAAGACAAGCTGTAGACTAAGAGGCCTAATAGTTTATAGGCAAGGTTAACTATAATAAAAGTTAATAATAACTAGTCGCAGCCATAAGGACCCCTAAGGATAAGAGCGGTGGCTTACTAATTGCGCTAGATAGTAAAGTATAGCACGAGGGCAACTAATAATAGATTAAAGCCCTAGTAGACTACGGAGCTAAAGCGAATTTCGTTAGTAGTAATCTAATAAAGTAGTTAGGGGTTGTAGTAATAATAATAAAAGGCAAACGCTACGTGGCGCTAAATGGATAAGACTTGGGCGTTCTAGGCCAGGCGAAGCTCCCCTACACTATTATAAATAGTCGTGGTAAAACCGAGAGTAATAGTTGCCTGTTTATAGTTAGTAACATTAGTGGATTCGATATAGTCCTAAGAATGCCCTGGCCAGCAGAATGGAACCCTATTATAAACTTCTATAATAAGACCATCCGCTTCGCCCATGGGAAGCGTAAATAGACTAAGATCTCTACTAAATTAGTAAAAGAGTTCGCCGGCACGGCTAAAGACATAGTAAATAACTATTTTATTATGTATGCCACCCTAAAGGACATATTAGGAGGCCCACCCGAGACGCTACCTAAAGAATACTAGGGACGGTAGGAGGAAGCCTTCTCTAAAGAAGCCATAAGTATTCTTGCCAACCATGGCCCCTATAAGATAAAAATTAATATCGAGGAAGGCAAGGAAGTGCCTTTTAGACTACTCTATAGTCTATTAAAGTTAGAGTCGGCAGTTCTGCGCGACTATATCTAGAAGAACCTTAAACAGGGCTTTATTTAACTATCGCGATTAAGCGCCGGGGCACTAATCCTTTTCGCAAAGAAAAAGGATAGAGGCCTCCGCCTCTACGTCGACTACAGGGGACTAAATGTAGTTATAATAAAGAACTAATACTTACTTCCCTTAATATAGGAATCCCTTAACCAACTAGGGGATGCCTAAATCTACACTAAACTAGACCTAAGGGACGCCTACCACCGCGTCCGAATTAGGGTAAGAGATAAATGGAAGACGGCCTTCTAAACAAGGTATAAATAGTACGAATATATAGTAATGCCTTTTAGCTTAATAAACGCGCCTGCGACCTTCCAAAGCTATATTAATAATACACTATTAGACCTTCTTAATATCTACTGTATTGTGTACCTTGACGATATCCTTATCTACTTTAAGATAAAGGAAGAACACATCTAGCACGTTTAGATAGTGCTAAAACGCCTTGTTAAACGCTAGCTATACGCTAAACTGTCTAAATGCGAATTCTACACACGCAAGGTGGGATACCTAGGCTTTATAATATCCCTAGACGGCGTAGAGATAGAGGAGGACCACGTCGCCTCTATAAAAGATTAGCCTAAACTAAACTTAGTCTAAGTAGTTAGGATCTTCCTTAGCTTTGCCAACTACTATTAAAGGTTTATAAAAGGATTCTCTTAAGTGGCGGCACCCCTTCACGCCCTAATAAAAAGGCTAGAGGGAGCCACTAAAGGCAGATAGTAATAGAGACTTAAGAAATTAGTTATAATAAGCCTACTAAAGCAGGCTAAGACCTCCTTTTACTAGCTAAAAGAGAGCTTTATGCGAGGGCCCTTACTAGCCCACTTTAACCCTAGAAGACCCTCGAGAGTAGAAACTAACGCTTTAGGTTTCGCGATTTCGGGTACCGTGTCCGTGCGCGTAACAATCGGATTCGCGTAATAATTACCAAACACCAAACTACCTTAACCTTTAGCGCGTTATAATTCTATTAATATGGATCTAATTTAAGCTGCGATTAATGAAATCGAATCGCTAAATCCAGGAGAACGCTTTACTTATACTAAAATAGCGCGTAGGCATAGTGTTAATCGCAATACCCTATCGCGAAATCATAGAGGGGTTCAATCGTCGCGAATAACTAAGAGAATTAATTAATAAAAGCTTAACGTCCAGCAAGAGGAGGAGCTTGTATAATATATTAAAAGACTCATAGAGAGACATATACCTCCCACTAGAGAGATAATATAGAACTTCGCCTCTACGATAGCAAAGGAGCCAGTTAGCGAGAGCTGGGTTACGCGCTTTATTAACCAACATAGTATTTATCTTATCTTATAATGGACGGTCGGCATGGACAGCAATCGCCACAAAGCTAATTTAGAGGATAAATATCGCTTCTATTTCTAATTTCTACACAGCAAGATAGATTAATATTATATAGATCCTCGTTATATTTATAATATAGATAAGAAAGGCTGCCTGATTGGTATCGTTAATAAATTAAAGAGGATATTTAGCAGACGAATATGGGAGAAGAAGGAGGTTAGGGCATTACTTTAAGATGGCAATCGCGTTTGGATCACGCTCCTGGCATATATCTACGCTAATAAATCAGCTCTACCGCCAAGCCTTATCTATGAGGCCGCCAATAAGGGCATCCAATCAAGCTGGGTAGAGGATATTAAGGCAGGAGAACACGAAGTCTTTATCACCTTATTATCCTCTAGCTAGACGAACAACGATATCGGGCTTGCCTGGCTTAAGCAGGTGTTTAATCGCTGTATAAAAGAGAAGACTCGATAATCCTATTAACTTTTAATTATAGACGGCCACGGATCTTATATTACTATAGACTTTATTAACTATTATAATAAGCATAGGATCCTGCTTGCTATCCTGCCTCTTTACTTAACTTATACGCTTTAGCCACTTAATATTATAATGTTTAAGCCTTTATTAACAGCGTACTTAGCAGAGCTATCACGATACCTTTATAAAAGCCAAGGCCTAGCTTTTATCACTAAAGACGACTTCTTCCCCCTATTCTAGAATGCGTGGAAGGCCTCCTTTAAGAAATTAACTATCCTTAGCTCTTTTAGAGCCATAGGCATATCACTACCTAATTCTAATCCTATCCTTAATAGGTTTACGCAGGATTAAGAATTAGGCAATAGCTCTTTATTAGGGCTTAGCGATTATAATTAGAGAAAGGTGGATAGGCTTTTACGATTAGTAGTAAAGGAACAGGGTAGTTAAGATACAAAGAAGCTTTGTTAATTACTCTACTATCTATCTATCTAAAATAAGCTGCTTAAGCATGACAACGATGGGCTTAGGCAGGCGCTATCTATTAAGAAGAAGCGTAAAAAGAAGGGTAAAGCTCTTAACCTTTAATAGCGCTAGGAGTATCATGGTGGGGCTATTTTATAGTTACTAAGGAAAGTAAGGGAGGCATATATTCGTTAATTAATTAAGGAGCAAGAGGATAAGTAATAGTAGCTTTAAAAAGTAGAAATAGCAAATCTAAAGAAGGTAGCTAAGCTATATAAGGAGAAAATGTAGTAGGAAAAGCGTGCTGCGCGAGAGGTAGCTAAGAAGGCGAAGGAGGAGAAGAGGGTTAAAAAGGCTACTTAGCGCGCTGCCCAGAAGTCTGCCCACGACGCTGAAAAAGCTCTGTAACTATTCTAAAAGGGTAAGAGAAAGGCCTCTTAGTTATCTCTATAGAGTAAAAAGCGTTAGAAACGTGGTGTTAATACTATAAATATTAGGGAGGCCTTAGAGGGCGTATCTACTACCCTAACCAAATCTACACGCAGCGGCCGCGACGTTAAGCTTCCTAATAGATATAAATAGTAAAAATTAATCGCAAGGATCTATATAGTAATTAACTAGAAAATCTTATAATAATACTAACTATGGGTGGCTCTATTGCCTTATTACTAATAGAGCTGTTTTAGTATTTGGCAATTATTACGCGAATCCGATTGTTACGCGCACGAACACGTTATTTTAAGCTAATTATAACTAGATAAACATGGGAAGCTATAATAGCACCTAGTTGCTTTTTATTCGCGCAAGATAAACTAGGCAGAACGAAATTATAATACGCATAATAGCGAGTTGCTAGTAATTATTAAAGCTTTTAAGTATTAGTAACACTACCTAGAGGGTATTAGTAAGAAGGTTAAGCTTTTAACTAACTATACTAACCTGTAAGGGTTCCTGTCTACAAAAGTCTTAACTAGATAGTAGGCAAGGTGGGCCGAATAGCTTACGACGTTTAATTTTAAAATTAAACACTATTTAGGAAGGATAAATCCCGCTAATAGACTATTGCGGAGACCTAACTATAAGTTAGAGGAGGAAACAAGCTTAAGCGGGATAGGTAGTTCCTAGTAAAGACTTCTTAAGGCCCTATAGCATAAGTTATAGCTAAAAGGCAACGCTTTGGACAAAGCAAGCGTAGCAGGTAGCCTATAGCTACTAAAGTAGGTAAGAAGCCCTAGACTAGTAGTAGCGATAAGGGTCGCTAGACCCGAAATATTAGCAACTAAAGAGGCGGTGGTAAACAATTTAGCAAGCGCTTACCCTATAGTAGAGCTATTAAAGAGAAATAGCCAGGGGGACGAAACTGCAGAACGAATCCTTTAGTACCTCCGAGGGCCAGAGATAGTAAAGCCAGAATGGCTAAAGCGCTGGATAATTAGACCGGCCAACCTATTATAGTACAAGAATAGGCTATACGTGCCACCTCTGGCGAGGGTACACGTCTTTTAATAATGCCACGATAACCCCCTCGCGGGCCATTTTGGCTTTACTAGGACTTTAAAGCTAGTGCTACAAGAGTTCTAGTAGCCTAGTATCTAATAATATATAAAGAACTACGTCTAGACCTATTAAGCGTACTCTAGGGCGAAACCTGTTTAACACGCGACGCACAGCTAACTTAATAGCCTACTAGTCCTAAGGGGCATCTAGGAGGATATTACTATAGATATAGTAATAAATTTACCTAAGAGTAAATCTAGAGCCTATCGTTATAATAGTATCCTAGTAATTATTAACTAGTTTTTTAAGATAGCACACTACATCCCTACGCGAAAGGACCTAAAGGTAGTAAAACTAGCTAAGGTTTTTAGAAGAGAGGTTCTACGCCTACACGGCCCTCTAAAGTTAATAGTTATAGATAGAGGCAGCCTATTTATATTGGCTTATTAAAGTACCTTTACTTAATATTTAAAAACTAAGCGACTTCTCTCTACTACCTTCCACCCGTAGATAGACGAATAGACAGAACGATAGAACTAAACGCTTAAATAGTATCTTTAAGTGTCCTGCAACTACGAATAATCTAATTAGGCAGACCTTCTATCTAAAGTAGAATATTCGTATAATAATAGTATTTATAGCTCTATAGGAGTGTTGCTATTTATTATAGTATATAGCCTAAATCTACTAATAGTAGGCCTACCCCGAGAAGTACAGCTGCGCGGGTCGGTACCTATAGCAAGGGTCAAAGCGGTAGTTCTAGCCTAGACTAGGGCCCAGATAACTTAAGCGATTCTTAGGGCACAGGCGTACTAGGCAACGTGGTATAACAGGAAGCATAAGGCCTAAACCTTTATAGTAGGGGACATGGTATACCTCGACGCCCGCAACATACGGTTAACTAGGCCTAAGAAGAAACTTAACTACAAGTCTTAGGGTCCCTATAAGGTAAAATAGCGGATTAGTTAATAGGCATATAAGCTAGAGCTGCTAAAGGACTTTAATATTTACCTAGTGTTCTATGTGTCTCTCCTAAACTAGGCAGCCCTAGAAAAACTACTATAATAAGAGTAAAGCCCGCCTAAGGTTATTATACCATAAGCAGGGGAGGATATATACCTAATTAAAAGAATTAAATCTAGGGTACTCTAGGACGGAGAATGGCTATATAAAGTTAAGTAGAAAGAATATAATAGCGATAAGAACTAATAGTTATCTGCGGAGGAGATCTCTAAAAGGGCGATAAAGTAGTTCCTAAAGGGCTTAGACAAGGAGACTAAAGGTCGCCCTAAATAGGAGCCTAAGAGGCGGGGTTACCCCCCTAGAGAAGGAGAAAGACAGCACTCGATAGTAATTAGTAATAGATTACCCTAGAGAGTACACTTTATAGGCTACGAAATACTAGAATAAACAGGGCAAAGGATTCTTAAATAGACTAAAGACTAGAACGAGCTATCTAGGCCCATTTACGCCTCTTAGGGCCTAATAGAGGCTTATAAGCCTATTTAGACCGTACCTAACGCGATTATAGCTAACTAAAACCTAACTAAAACTGCCTAAGGGTATAGAACGTGAATAAAATCCGGACACTATTAATAGGGGCAGGAATTCCTAGATTGTACTAAATAACCCTCTTAATTAGTTAGGCGCTTAGACTCGTAGGCTTACTAAAAAGTCTTCTAATTGCCCTTACTCTTAATCTTCTTCTTTACTTCCTCCGCGAGGAAGTCCAGCGTGGCTAGGACACTAGCCTTAAACGCCAACTACCCTAAATTAGTATTAATAACCCGGGATTAGGGTTAAGAACCCTTACTAACTTAGAAGCAACCTTCTTACGCTTAGGGGTAAGAGTACTAGTAGTAACTAGGGAGGTTAAACTACCCCCCTCTATGGTAAAAGCTTTCCTCTTCCGCTTCTCCTTAACAGAGAGGCCTACTACCGGAATAATCTCTTTAGGAGGCCAGGTGTTATAACCTAAGTAGTAGGGGGTTAACAGGTTTCCGCAGAATTTGGATCCGGTGGCCCTATACGACTTAGTCTAGATAACCCTTAATTACACTAGATAATACTTATATAATAATATTACTCTATTCCGTCTCTAGTACCTGCGCGGTGGCCTTTACTAATACCTTATCTAATCTAAAAAGGTTAATCTTATCGCATATATACGCATTAATTAAGCTTAAGCATAGTATAAGGGTAATTAGGACACTTAACACGTTCTCTAAGTTATCTTTAAGTATCTGCTACTAATTAGCCTCGAAACCCCTACATAATCCTCAAAGCGCCAACTTACCTACTAATAATTCTTATTACCGCCGTAGCAGGCATCGCAGCGGCAGATTAAATTATAGTCCTCTAAATCTATTAGGCCAAGATTAATATATACTACCTTAGACTAGACACGACGCATCTCTTTAACCTAAAACTAGTAAAGCTTTATCTTCTTATAATTAGACTACTTAAGACTATCTAGGATAATAGGAAGGTAGGTATAGCATAGGTTAATAGTACTAACCGCGCTTACACGCGCCTTATTAACTAGGGCCTTAAGGATAGCGTTCGCGGTACTTATAGTGCCAAATAGCGTAGATATGTCTAGACAAAGTCCGAAGGTTGCTGAAGAGGGCGGTAGAGAAGTAATAAGTACAGGAACAACTCGGCAGGCCTACACTAGGTTAGTCTACCTTTACAACCCCCAAATTTAGAGCGGCTGGGTACTAAAATAGGGGGTATCTAGGGTCAGGCACCCTAGACTGCCATAGATCGGCCAGGTCGTACTTACGGGTTAGGGAGCCTCCGGGATAAGGTAAGCCGCCGAGTAGAGAGTAAGAACAAGGGTTTTAGGCCTTAATATAAGCCTAAGATTTAGCTTACGTTATTAGCTTACGTAATACGCAAGGCCTAATTAGGCTAGTTATTACGTGCTTATTCTCGCGGTCGAGACCCTTAAAAAAAAGAGCCTTTGTCACGAGTCGTAGGTCGAGGGCCCTCGACGGCCCTAGTCCGCTCTAGACTAGCGCTATCCAGGCCTTCTGCCTATCTACTTCCCTCGCCGCAGCCCTTCTCTTCCCTCTCTAAGGGATCGCCTTAGTACTGTGGATAGACTAAGTCGCCCGTAGTCAGGGCGCTTTTTACAGCTACTTCTATATAGAGATTAAGTGTATAGTGCGACTTAGCTTCTTGGCCTTATCACCTCCCCCTATATTAATAATAACCTTTAAAAGCCAATTATCTTTGCGCTAATTAGACGTGCTAAGTACTAAAGTAGAGCTTTCGCGCAATCTCTATTCCGGAGACTTATTTTTATTAAATTAACTAAGGATTAGTGTAGGATCTGGCGGCGAGATACCTATATACTTAAAAGCTTTAGTAATTAATTACGGCGTAACTAACGTTGTCTAAGCCCTCTAGAATAGTGTAAAGAAGTCTCTTTTAGTAATTATTAATAGCCCCTAACTCTTATATAGGTATGCGGAGAGCTCGTCGGAGTAGGCGATAGAAAGAGACTTAAACACATAGACATCTAGAGGCTACAGCATATAAGTGGCGTAAGGGGGAAATATCGCAAGGAGGATTTTTTTCTAATTATAGTAGTTAATAAAATCCATAGTAACGTGAGATCCATGCCTATTAAGGACTAAGAGTTACCACTGCCGTTAAGCCTTCTCCTTAGTACAGCGATTAAACACCTGTTTTAGCTATTAAAGCCCTATCTCGTTGTTTAACCATCTAGAGGTTAATGAGGTGATAAAGACACTATAAGAATTAACGTTAATTTCCTCAACCTAGCTTGATTGTAGAGTCTCAGCGTTAGATTAATAGATTAGTAATAGATTAACAGTAGATCCATTGGCGCATATACATGCGATAAGCGAGATCCACTTACGATTACTATCCTGAATAGATTGCCTCACTTGGCGACTCTTATATATAGGCCTATCGAAGATCCTTTTTGACCTACCGGTGATGCCGAGTAGGAAGCCTTTTTCGTCCATATTATAGGTATGCTAAGGCTCTATACTATACTTTATAATTTTCTTATATAGAAGCTTAAAGTAGAGCCTATATCTTGCGCCTGAATTTGCGTTATGGCAATTACTATCTAGCCTAGTCGTCTATCGCGAGATTAGGGAGTCAGGGTAGCGCCTAATAAAGTAATTAACCTATCGTATAGAGACATCCTGTAAGCAGCCTAGGGCTATGTTACATAATAACACTAGTCTTATGAGTTAGCTTAATTACTATAAACGAGCCTCTGATCACTCTATGTACACATACACACAGAACACACATAATATACTACCTTTATACATACCACCCACCTGCTTATAGTTATGAGCCCGGCCTAATCCGCACTTATATACATACATTAACTCCCTACCTACCTACCTGTTAATCGAACCTACTCTATAGAGCGATCTCGCCATGTCAAAGGCTATCTCGTCGATTATCCTTTAAGGGCCACACAACTGGGAACTATGGATCTATACTATTAAAAGGCTCGCAGAGGCTGGAGACGTACGGGGATATATTAATCTAGATCTGCCACATCCGTCGACACTAAACAAGCCTCTACAACCTACACAGATCCATGCTACCAACAACGATAGATTACTAGTAATAGAACCTACCCCTAAAGCTCGAGCGCAGTATAATTAAGACATAAGTCTCTACTATAAAAAGCTTAAAGAATACAGGCGAACTAAAGATAAGATTAGGCAGATTAAAGCGCATATAGCTAACATAATTACGCAGGACCTAGTCTATTAAATTAAGGACTAAGAGTCCCTCCACGATTAGCTTAAGACTCTACAGGAGCTCTACAGTCCCACAATAGCTAATCGAGAATATTAGGTCCAGAAAGTATACAACACCGCTAAAGTTCTGCACGCTTATAGAGAGAACCTCGAAGATTGGTGCAGCACATTCCTTGCTGCCTATAATAGGGCCAAACAACTCTAGCTACCAGAGACGCATGGCTACAGACCACATAAGGATCTTATACGAGCCATTAAATAGATTAATCCTAGATACGCTGCTACTATCGCGATTACTATATTTAATATAGAAGTAAGCTCCCACAACGACTCTATACAGCCAACATTACCTAATCTACTAGCTAGTTACCTACGCTACTATCGCATAACTATAATAAAATTAACCGCCCAGAGTGGAGCATTTACAGCTACATTAAATTAAGAAAAGTCTTCGTACAAACAAAATAATAGAAAGAGATCTCGCCAGGATAAGCCATTAAAGCTATTAAAACCATGCCTCTATGGTGACCTACACTACTGGGGACAGTGTCCGTACATCGACACCTCACTACGCAAAGGAGGATTTATTAAAGACCCTAAAAAAGCCAAGAAAATAGTAAAGTTTAAAGCTAAGGATAAGAACGGCATATTAAATAAGATTTAGGAGAAGAATTAACGCTATAAGAAGTAAAGGACCCATAAGAGCCATATAGCAGAACCTAATTTAATAGAAATTAACGCAGGCGATGCACCTATAAGCGACCTTCTAAATAAGATATATACTATCTACTTATTGGTATTTAATAATTAGCTAGCGCACCGAAACTTCCCGCTTCTCTACTCATGGACGCTGGACCCCGCTACTAATATCCACATCTGCAATAATTTAACCAAGTTCTAATAGAAAGCTTCTATATTACCTAATAATATCGTACTTGCAGGCGGCACTGAGATGACTATCTAGACATGGGGAGAAGTCGAGATACCTCTATTAATACTATAAGGATAAAAGAAAATAAAGCTTAAGAGTATAGCCTTAATCCCTAGCTTTTTTATAAGCCTAGTCTCTCTAGCCCGGCTATCATCGTCAAACGTCCATTTCGACTCTGGCAGAAATACACTATATCAATCCAACTTATTAGGCTCACGAGTAGAAGACATCACCACCCTTACTAGACTAAGTAGACACTAGCTAGTAGTCTATTAAACTAAACCTCCATCTACTTAATCCGCTTAGGCTTAGGCTTTTGCGACCTATTAACGTTGGCTATAATACTTTACTCTATCGCCTAGACCAAGATTACTTAGCAAGTCTCAGCTCTATATACTAATGGGACATCTAAGCAGTGACGCTATTAATTAACTATAGAATTACGTAATAGGCATATAGCCATCTACTAAATCTACTCCTTAAACAATCGACTGCGAAGAATGCCTATAAAGTAAAGCACATTAAATTATCTTACGGCGAAATGGCCATGAGATTAGAGCCATAAGAGCCTTTAAAACTATTACTATTAATCTTATTAAGCTTAATGCAAGAGCCTACAATGGCAATCGATTAGACTTGTTAATAATTAAGCTAATTAAGCCAGTCTAACCCAATATGGTAATTCACTAGCTCGCATAGGTTAAGATGTTACTAAATTTGGTTAGATTGGCTTAATTGGCTTAATTGTTAATAAGTCTGCGACCGATACGTCTTCCATGAGTTTAATCTATTCTCGAAATTCCATTTCGTCTATATAATACCTAGACGGGACAAGCTTATGCTCCTGTCTATTATCAGACAACTGGATTAAATAATTAAACGAGAATTTAACATAACTGTCACCTTTCTCATCGCTAACGACGAGCGAGGATATAGCCTGACAAACAACTCTACTAGAGACTACTGTTAGAGAGAAGGTATTAAGCTACTAATTAGAGCTCTATACACTAAGGAGTAAAACGGATTAGTAGAGCGCTCCGGCAGAAGTCTTATTAAGAGAAGTTATTTAATAAAGATTACTTTAAACCTACCTCTAACACTTGGCTCTAAAATCTACTCTATAGTAGTATACCTACTCAATCGCACACCCACGCGATTACTAGGCTGGAAAACACTATTCGAAATTGCCTATGGCAAGAAACTGTTAATTACTTACTTACGCGTTTATGGCTACCGAGCATACGTACTACGCAAGTAAATACTACGCATAAATAAGCTTAGTCTTTGAGTACTAGTAGGATATCTAGTTAGCTACGACTTATTAAATATCTACTGGATCTAGATGCCTAAGGCGAGAAGTCGAGCATATAGAGGCAAAGTAATTCGTATAAGAGATATTACCTTTAGAGAAGACCTCTTCTATTAACTACACGATAAAACAGATCCTCTCCTATAAGGCTCTAAGCTAGAGTAATTCGCTTATAAGTATTAACTACCTTTAATGCGCAGCCAAGACAGCTCTATAAAAGATTTATTAGAAGACAAGTTTACGTTAGATCTAGACTAGTCTAGCCAGACTACTGCTTCTATAGAACAAAGCCAATTAACGCAAAAAGAAACAACAATCCTACGTTAAACTAGAAGTTATAATCTGCAGCTTCTAATACTAAGTTAAATAGAGACTATTAAGGTTTATAGCAGCTCATGGGGCTCGCCTTATAACTACTTACCGCGCTTACTATTAGCTACGCCAGCCAGCCTACCTGTAATACCTATATCCTCAAGAAAGCGCAAGCGTTAAACATTAGACTCTGTTTTATAAACAGACTTAAACCAAGCAAAGAATCGAGAACTAATTAATAGTAACCTTCGTTGGTCTCACATACTACCTAAAGGGTTAACAAGATCTAAAAAGCCATCTTAGAAGAGTAGCAGCTTCTTTATTAACACATACTGGTTAGCATACGTAGCAGCCTTAGCTATAGCATTAAAAACACGATTTCACTACACCGAGCTACCTCCTGAGCCACGTCTCTATAGAGATGTGATAAGGATGCCATCTCTACACAAGAAAGGCTTTCTCTAGGCGATGTAATAAGAGATTAACAACGTGAAACGAAAAGGCACGTACGAGAGGATTACTTAGCAGGAGTTAAATCTATAAGACTAAGAAGTTCTCCCGTTAATATAGGTCTTTAAGTTTAAGCTTAATAATTAAGGATACTTTACGAAATATAAAGCGCGCATCTGTATACGAGGCGATCTATAAACAACTACTAAAGATACCTATGTAGCTACTTTAGTAGTTTAAATATTCTAAGCTCTAGTTACTATAGTAGCCTACTTTAACATAAAGATCTATTAGTATAATGCTGTTAACGCATTTACAAACGCTTAGCTTATAACACCAGTCTATTATTATTCACTAAAAGGATTCTCTAATCCTAATTATCTATAGAAACTACGTCGAGCTCTATATAGCCTAAAGACCTCGCTACTACTCTAGTATTAAGAGCTCACCAAGACGCTCTCTAAACTAGGACTACACGAAGTTAAAGATACTCCTTGTCTATAAAAGAATAACAAGCTTCTAGTCTTCTTCTATATAGACGACATTGTCGTACTCTGCCTACCAGCCCACAAAGCTACACTACATGAATTCGAATAGAAGCTCCTACATTGATATGAGATTTAATCTCTAGGAGAGCTTTAAATATTCTATAGCATTTAAACGCATAGAGACCGTGAGAATGGCTCTATCTAGTTATTATAAACTTTATATATCAAGAAGCTTGCACAGAAGTTTCCTCTATTAAAGCCATATACAAAGTTACTAGCTACACTACTGCCTCTAGAAGAGTTATTACCATTAGAGGATTAAGCAAATAACTTCACTAAGCATAAATATGCCCAGCTTATAGGATCTATAGGATATGCAGCTAGAGCTACCCGACCTAATATCTTAAAAACTCACTTAAAACTAGCTAAGTTTCTTATAAATCTATCTTTACGTTATCTTAACGCAGCATACTAGACGATTACCTACCTACTAGAAACTAAAGATTAAGCGCTCTACTATACCGCTTCTATCTTAAATAAATTAGTCTATATAGCTAACCAACCTCAATCTGAGTTCTTTGGAGTAATAGATATATTATACGCTAATAATAAAATTACACGTAAGAGCTTACAAGGCTATATCTTCTTTCTATTTAGCGGACCTGTAGACTAGAAAGCAATACTCTAACGCTATATTATAAAGTTAACTATAAAAGCAGAGCTAGTCGCCGCATCGTCTATAGGCACTAAACTAATCTAGTAGTAAAGAGTCTTTAAATAAATTGGCTTTAATCTAAATCATAAACGTCTTTTATACTATAATAATTAGCAAACTATCCGACTTCTTACCTCTACTACGCCTCGTCTTAAGACTACTATACGGCACGTCGATATCCATCATCACTAGCTTTAATAAGAAGCTTAATCCAACAATATTAACCTCTTATATATCTAAACAACCTGTTAACTAGCTAATGGCCTTACTAAGCTACTGCCTAGATAGAAACATGAAAACTAGGTTTCTCTTCTTTATTTTCAACCTTTTCCTTTAAGCAAATAAGCTTCCCTATTATATAGTACTCTTCCTGGTTTTTCCCATGTGGTTTTTACAGGTTTAACGAGGCTATATATTTACCCAGTTCTATCCTGTTCCCCTTATACTATACTTAACTTTATACTATATTTTATATTATATATAGAGCAAACATGCTCGCATTATGTATTAAGCTCTACCTGCAAGACTTATTAACCTTAGCATAGAATGCGAAGCAATTAGGATCTTAGTACTAGCTTTGGGAAACGTCCTACTACTAGGGACGCCTGTAGTATAGAGCGAGATTTACCTACACTACAACGGCGGACGGCTACCCACCTGGGACTACACTAATACTTAGACTGGCACAAAAAGCTAGCTTCTTAACCCCAAGATACAGCTGCCCCATAAAGGCAAAGGGGGAACTATAGCCAAAATTAGCTTTAAATATGCGTTTAAACCTAAAGGGGGTGTGTAAGCAGCCTAGGGCTATGTTATATAATAACACTAGTCTTATAAGTTAGCTTAATTACTATAAACGAGCCTCTAATCACTCTATGTACACACACACACAGAACACACACAATATACTACCTTTATATATACCACCCACCTGCTTACACATCCTTTTTAGCGATAATTAATATAAAGTTTTAGATTATCTAACGCGTAGGGGGTAGACCTTTCTAAGTAAGACGCTATATATACTATAAGAGCTTAGATTCTTATTATTAGTTAAGATTTTAGCGAGTCTATAGTAGTTATATACGCGCCTGCATGGCGCGTCTATGCTAGCGTGTTAATATTAACCGCACAACACTAAATTCTTCTATAATTTTTTTATATAAGAAAGTTTCTCCAGGTTCTCGTAAGTTAATAGCGATAATTGTAGCCTTAATTAGATCCATATTAGTAGAGATACGGCGCGTTAAAGTTAAGGTGCTATATCTATTAGGGTGGCGCGTTATAACGCTTTGCAAAAGACCGTCCCGACCCACTTAGGGCGAGTTTCTAAGTGGCTATACGCTTTTTAGGTAATCGCTTCCCCGCTTTTATCGCCCTACACCTAAAATTATATGAGAGACGATGTAATACAGGAAAATTAACTTCTACAAGGTGTATAAAGGCAGTTAGTTGCCGTGTAGTAAATGTATTATGCCGAGTACCCGCAAAAGGAAGGCAAAACAGGTGTTTAATACTGGTTATAACCCTCTAAGAAAGCGTAGGGCGCTAAAAAAAGCCCCATTAACGAGGGCACCCCTGGCCGTCGTACGATTTGCCAGTATAGAGAAGGAAGGACCTATAAAGGAGGAATAACCTCTACTAGAGGGCGTTAATAACGACGACTTTTATATATACGTTAACGATTACCCTAAGGATAAAGAACCTTAGTTAGCTTAGAGGCCTACGTTGCTAGAGAAAGAGCATTCGCGTAATAGGGGGGTATTTAACGACAACAAGTAGGCTTTAATTTTTAGTAAAGTTAACGCGCCGACGTCGCTGCTAGAGATTAATAATAATAGCTAAACGTGTAATAAGGGAGTATTTAACAAATTATTAGAATTATATAAAGTTAAGCTATACGTTACCTGCTACTAGCGCGCGTTCCTACGCAAGGAGGAAGTTAGGACTAATTTTAATACTAAAATAAGAATACGTACGTACTTCTGCGTAGAGCTCTGGTAGTAGGTAGATAATATTATATAAAACCTCTTAGAGTTAACTCCCCCTATTAAAACTACGGTAAAAAACTTAACCGCGGTCGTATATATACCACGAATACCTAAGCGATAGAAACTTACGTAGTCTCTTAAACGTAATAATAGTATTACCTTTATATAGGTCGTCGAGCGCGCGTACGAGTTAAAGGAGGAGTCTATTACTAAGATAACTTACGTTAACTTTAATTTAATGCTATTAGAGCTAGAAACTAGCTAAAATAATTAGACGCGTAATAGGGGGGTATTTGGCTCGTAGAGCTCTTAGAGCTTTCTACCGCGACTTACTGTAACTTAGCGCTAGTTATATAACCTGCCAAAAGTCCTCGCACATACTATCGTCGGCAAGGGCCCTATAGTTACTATACGTAATTAATAGCGATGCTAGGATACCTACTATAGCAACTATCCATACGTGTGCTAAGTTAAACGTACGCCTAGGCAACCTAATTATTTTAAGAACTATTACCTAGCGAGTAGCACTATAGTGGCGGCATAGGCACGCGATATAATAAAGGGCAGGTGTACAGTTAATAAGCCACATAATAATATACGCCTAAGTCTCTCGCTGGCCAGAGAGAGGTCTGCAAAGGAGAAGGCGTTATAGAAATTAGCTAAAAAAGGTACTAGATCTAAGCTTAATATGGATAACTTTATAAAGGTTATCGCCGCTAGCTCTCTCTCTATAAGCCAGTTAGCATAGAGTTAAATTATTAGCCAATAGCAATAGGTTAAGACGCCGTTTACGACCTTAGGGAGCTCTTTAACGTTAGCATAGCAAGACTTAACTTATAGAAATATAGTAGAGCTTGCCTATTAAACTTGGCACTTCTTTAACTAGTAAAGAGACTAAGCACTAGCTAGAGAGCTACTTAAAGTTAATTAGGTATTTAATAACGTTGTTTAACGGGGGCAAATTAACCTTAATATGCTAATAGATCTGTCTAACGCGGGGATGCCATACGCCATATAGGAGTAGTATTTTATATTACTAGTGCTATTGCTCCTCCGCCTCCGTAGGATGGCGATTCGGTGGCGATTTAGGTATAATAAACTTATAGAGAGCGATGAGAAGGGTGCCGCAAACGTATATAGAGAGGATTAAGAGCGTAAATAGCGTGAGAGGTTGCGTAGAGAGAGAGACGATTTAGTGTAAAGAGCTGGCAATATTGGCGGAGAGGTTCTATACACTATACATAGGCCATTTTCTAATTAAAATTTAACTAAGTCCACGCGTACGCGCGCCTGTCTAGTAATAAAGTTACTTATAGAGGCGCTAAGACCTGCTAAAAACACTATACTTTATCCACGCCAACAACATCTTTCCCTTTATAACTTTTCACCTATAATAGATATCGCAAAACGGATAATATTAATTAATTTAGCAATATTAGTTACACCTTTTTTAGCTATTAAAGCTAAAGTTTTAGACAATAGCGGGCGACTTTTGGCGACCTCTGTAATATCGTCGCAGATACTAATCCTTTAGTATTGTGCCTTATTTAGCACCTATAGCACCTACCTATAAAACTTAAAGAATCCTCGCGCGGATTCTGCCTAATTATAGTATACGTTCTGTACTGCCTCCTCTAAGAAGTAGGTAAAATCCTCGTACGTATAAGCGCGTTTGTAGTGCTTTTTTATTTAGTTTTTTAACGCCTTAAAGGTCTGCTTAATTAGGTTAAAATCCGGCAAGTATAGCGGCAAATATTTAAGTACAACGCCCGCCTCCGCGCATAATAAGACAATCTTTTCTAACTTATAGATAGAGGCATTATTAAGGACTATTACTAATCGTTTACCTAGCTAAGGATTGTAATAAGGGAGTACTTTATTCGCTAGAAACTCCTTTATTAAATCTGCGGTAATTGCTCCTTGGTATAGGATATAATTAACGTAACTATCTATATCTATAGCAGGGAGCAAGCTCTACCTCTCCGTGCGTTACGCTAAGTATTATACGTCTATTGGCGTGTTTATAGGTAACTAGGTATACTTTTTATCGCCGGTTCTCTTATTACAAACGCTCTCGTTAAGGCAAATAACCTGCTTTGGTTTATATATTTGTTGGCAGCGTGCACGAAACACCTAACGAAGGCCTTTATAGCGCACCCTAGTAGCTTTTAACGTAGCTTTTTAACTCCACCTTATGCCAGCGAGAAATCTCGTAATAGTGGCTACTAACACCTGTAAGTCGAAGTCGTCGCACAAGAAGGCCTGCATCTTATCGAGATATGCCATAGGTTTACCCCGTAGGAACTCTAACAGGGCGTCTTTATGGCATTAACGCAGTAATGGTGGCCGACTAATTTTAACACATCGCGGAGGGTATGGCTAACTAAACGCTTCTAGATTAAGTTGGTATTTCCACATAGTTTTAGTGTTAACTCCGAAAGATCTATAAATCTTATGGTTTTTTTACCCTGCCTTTATACGCTTAATAATCGCCTGCACTATTAACGCCTACAGTCTATAGCCTATAGGCCTTTTAGGATTAATTAGTATACCGTACAGAACTCTAGTAATAAGAAAAGTTAGTGTAATTTCCTTAATTACATCGTCTCTTATATAATTTTGTATGAGCGATAATGAAAGTGGGGAAGCGATTACCAAATAAGCGCCCAGAGTGGGTCGGGACGGTCTTTTACAAAGCACCGATAGTGTCGCGGCGCACTAACATGTTGGTTCAGCACTTGGCGCGGTTCGGCAAATGGCGCACCCTAACCAAATCACGCAGTTTACAACACCTCGTTACTGAGTCGTCCACAATAGCTAGAATATTCTAATAATTCATTTAATTACTATATAAATTGCGGCGAAAAAGATGTACTACTAGAATTTCGCTAGAAGTTTGATGTTGCGGCCACGGCGCGTTGTTGTTGTGGGTGCTGGATTACGCCCCATTTCATCACCCCTATCCCCCCTACCCTTAGCAACCACCACACGTTGCTTTTTTTTCTATTTTGGCGCTGCGGCAGGCTTTGAGGCCTTCCTCTTTCCCTTTTGAGAAGTTTGTATAGCCTTTTCGGAGTTTTCTTTCTCCTGAATCATCCGTTGTTGCTTAGCCTGTTTCTTCGCCGCGACCCTCTCCTTTTCCTCCCTTTTCTTAACCCTTAACCTTTCTCTCTCTTTCTTCTCCTGCAGGTTACGTAGCTTAGCTAAGGTTATTTCTGCCTTCTTACGCGCTTTTTCGAGTTCTACTTTCTCTTTCTCCTTATCTACAACGCTCTCGCGTACTCTAGCCTCCCTTAGCTTCCTCGGGGACTAGAAAACTGCACCACCGTGGTACTCCCTGCGTTGTTGCAGGTCTAGAGGCTTGCTCTTCTTCTGCTGCTTCTTCTTGACTTGTAGGGCCTTTGTCAGGCCTTGTACCTCAGCGTGGAGGATGTCATTTTGAACAGAGATGTGGTGGAGAGAACGCTTCAGCTTCTGCACCTCCCTACTGCCCTCCTCCCTCACAGTATTACGCACGAGGGTCTCGATTTTGAGCCAATCCTTGCCGCTGAGTACAGAGGTACTGCTCTCTCTCGAATCCTGCTCCACTGGAGTTGATGGCCTGTATTTCTGAAGGATAACCTCAGCGTTACGGGGCCATATACCAGTGGCCTTAAAGGACTTTAGAATCGTTTTCTTCTTAAAGGAGATGGTCCAGGCTTCCTAGAAGAGAGGGAAGAAGTCTTCTTTCTTTACTAAGAGTAGCCCCTGGGCCTCGTGGAGATAGGTAGTGAGGGCTTTTAAGTAGGCTGATAAGAGAGGCTTAAAGAGTACTACATTAAGGGGCTGCAGCGTGTGGGTACTGTGAGGGGGGAATATTATAAGGAGAATCCGATTGTGGTTACAGTAGTCGATAAACTCTCTCGTTACGTGGGACCCATGGCCATCCACGATCAGTAGTCGGTAGGATCGACGAGCTTTCGCTTTTGTATACCGATCGAAGACCTGCTCGAGCCACGCAAGGCCTATATCGTTATTAGTCTATCCATTAAGAGATGTAGTGACAAATACCTCATGCTTCCCAGCCTCAATATCCTCTACCTAGGCTAATTAGAGAGCGTTATTGGCAGCTGCAAATAGTAGCCCTAGTGGCAACGCAGTTCCATCAGCGCAGACGCAAGCTAGGATAGTTATCCACTCTCTATTACTATCTTGGAGGGCTGATTTCACTTCCCCGCGGTCCCACATAGCTTTGCTGAAGATCCTTTTGCTTCTTCCAATCACTCCTGTAAGGAAGCCCTTCTCATCCATATTATACGTGTGACGAGGCTCTATATTGTACTCCTCCATTTTCTCTAGCAGAAGTTGAAAGAATTACTCGTATTTAGCCCCTGAATCAGCTTGGTGGCGCGCGCGATCCATTCCAGTAACCTAATAGGGGGTAATTTTAACGTTGTAACGGTTAATAAATCGGGTAACCTAGCTTTTTCCTACTAGTTGTTCGCCGTTAGTTTTTGCAATTAATAAAGCAAAATTCTGCAGTATCTCCCTTGTAGGTGGTAGACAACGGCCTGTAAGCTTTTCTATATAGCTTACAAGCTCCAGTTCTTGTTGAGGGGTAAGTTTTCGCCGTTAGAGTTGTTGCTCTTTCATCGGCACGTTTTTGCCCTGGTGTATCCTCCTCAACGTAGTGTCTGGTACACCATATTTTTTCGCTATTTTTCGATACGAGAATTCTTCTCCTGGTCCGCGCGATTCGATTTCTTCAATTGCCTTGTCAATTGGATCCATATTGGCTGAGTTATGGGTGGGTGAAGGATTGGGTGGAAAATGCGGGGGTGCGCCATTTGCCGAACCGCGCCAAGTGCTAAACCAACATGTTAACTATCTCGGTAGGGTAACGTGTCCGTGCACCCAATGCACGGATTTAGCCAATGCACGCCGAACACCATAAATACTCTATTAGAAATAAGGCTGTAGAACCACCCACAAACAATATTATTATAAGATTTTCTACTAGGATAGTAAATCGATAGCTGCGATTCATTTGCACTATTTAAATCTATCTAGAAGCTTAACGTCGCGGCCACTTTGTGTGGATTTGGTTAGGGCAGCAGATGCGCCCTTTAAGGCCTCCCTAATATTTATAGCATTAATAACACGTTTCTAACGCTTTCTGCTCTGTGGAGATGGCTGAGAAGCTTTTCTCTTACTCCTTTGGGATAGTTATAGAGCCTTTTTAGCGTTATTAGTAGACTTCTAGGTAGTACGCTAAGCTACCTTTTTAGCTCTCTCCTTTTCCCTTACCTTTTTCGCTGCCTCTCTCGCTGCACGCTTTTTTTGCTAGATTTTCTCTTTGTATAGCTTAGCTACCTTCTTTAGCTCTGCTATCTTTACTTTTTAAAGCTGCTACTGCTTATCCTTTTACTCCTTAATTAATTAACGATAACGTGCCTCCCTTACTTTCCTTAGTAACTATAAGATAGCCCTACTATAATACTCCTGGCGCTGTTAAAGGTCTAGAGCTTTGCTCTTCTTATTACGCTTCTTCTTAATAGATAGCGCCTACCTAAGCCTATTGTTGTCATGCTTAAGCAGCTCATTTTTAATAGATAGGTAGTAGAGTAATTAACGAAGCTTCTGTATATCTTTACTACTTTAATTACTTACTATAGAGCGTACAAGCCTATCTATCTTTCTCTAGTCATGATTGCTAAGCCCTGATAAGGAGCTATTGCCTGATTCTTGATCCTGGGTGAACCTATTAAGGATAGGGTTAGGATTAGGTAGCGATATACCTGTGGCTCTAAAAGAGCTAAGGATAGTTAATTCCTTAAAAGAGGCCTTCTACGCATTCTAGAATAGGGGAAAGAAGTCGCCTTTGGTGATAAAAGCTAGGCCCTGGCTTTTATAAAGGTATCTTAATAGCTCTACTAAGTAGGCTGTTAATAGAGGCTTAAACATCGCAATATTAAGTAGCTAAAGTGTATAAGTTAAATAAGGAGGCAGGTCAGCAAGCAGGATCCTATTCTAATTATAGTAATTAATAAAGTCTATAGTAACATGAGATCCGTGGCCGTCTATAATTAAAAGTTAATATAATCGTCGAGCCTTCTCTTTTATACAGCGATTAAACACCTGCTTAAGCCAGGCAAGCCCGATATCGTTGTTCGTCTAGCCAGAGGATAATAAGGTAATAAAGACTTTATAATATCCTGCCTTAATATCCTCTACCTAGCTTGATTGGATGTCCTTGTTGGTAGCCTCATAGATAAGGCTTAGCGGCAAAGCTAATCCATCAGCGCAGATACATGCTAGGAGCGTGATCCACGCGCGATTGCCATTCTAGAGTAATGCCCTAACCTCCTTCTTCTCCTACATTCGTCTGCTGAATATCCTCTTTGTTCTACTAACAATACCGATTAGGACACCTTTTTCATCCATATTATAGATATGACGAGGATCTATGCGATATTAATTAATCTTACTATGTATAAGGTTAAAATAGAGGCGATATTTATCTACTAAATTAGCTTTATGGCGATTGCTATCCATGCCGACGGTCCATTACGAGATGAGATGAATGCTGTGTTAGTTAATAAAGCGGGTAACCTAGCTCTCGCTAACTGGCTCCTTTGCTATCGTCGAGGCAAAATTCTGTATTATCTCTCTAGTAGGAGGTATATGTCTCTCTGTGAGCCTTTTAATATATCGTACAAGCTCCTGCTCTTACTGTGGGTTAAGCTTTCGCTAATTAATTGTGTTGGCTGCACGCGTCGCGGTAACACCTTAGTGCCTTCGTAAGAGTGTAGATCGATTAACACCATATCTGGTAGCAATTTCTGTATATGAAAAATCTTCTCCTAGTTCTCGCGATTCGATCTCATGTATCGTAGCTTAAATTGGATTTATATTGGTGGAGTTATCGCGTGTTAAAAGTAGGGAGTTTTGACGCGTCGGATGTTCGGCGTGCATTGGCTGAATCCGTGCATTGGGTGCACGGACACGTTACCTTGTCTGTGCGCGCAACGCCCGACTTCGCGCAACGCCCGACCCTAGCCATTTTACACACATCTTCCACATCACACAACTCTACCATTGTGCCAGCTATTGACGAAGCGATTGCATACATTAATAGCCTAGCTTTAGGCAAAAAATTCGAATATATAAAAGTAGTAAAAATGTATAGCGTTAATTACATAACCTTATTACGCTAACACTAACGCGTGTAGTGCCTACGCGTTACTAAGGACTCTAACTAGTGTATACTTAGCCTACACTAAGAAGCTAAGCTTGTAAGGTATATAAAGGAGCTTACCGAGCGACGCCTACCACCTATAAGATCTATAATACGAAATTTTGTATCTAAATTAGCCACTAAGGACGTCTCCGAAAGCTAGGTTACGCGCTTTATTAACTGTAATAAGAATAAGCTTATATTTTAATAGGCGCCGGTAATAGACTCTGTACGCTATAACGCTAATTTAGTTGCTAAATATAGCCTGTATTTTAACCTTCTGCAATATAAAATATCCGAATACGATATACAGCTGTTAGAAACGTATAATATAAATAAAAAAGGCTTCGTAATTAGAGTAATTAGCAGGTTAAAAAGAGTCTTTAGTAAAGACGCATATAAATATAAACGCGTTAGTTTAGCTCTTTAGGATAGATCTCGCGTCTAGGTAATAGTGCTGGCGTTAATTTGCGCTAATAGAAGTACATTGCCGCTATCTGTTATATATCTAGCAAAGAAAGGAGATGTATAAGCTAGCTAGGTTAAAGATATCCACCTAGGAACTTATTAAGTCCATTTTATAACCTTACCTACAGGCTAGACAAATAATGATATTAGCCTTGCGTGGCTTAAGCAGGTGTTTAATTATTACACTAAACCTAAAGCACGAAGGAGATGGCGATTATTAATAGTAAATAATTATAGTAGCCATGTAACGATGGATTTTATTAGGTTCTGCGATAATAATAAGATACTACTATGTATCTTTTCTCCACATTTAACTCATACGCTCTAGCTATTAGATGTAGTTAGCTTTAGTCCTCTAGTAATAAATTACTCCCAGGAACTTATAAATTGCTTTTATATAACACTTAGATAGATCCCTATTAAAAAAGAGGACTTCTTTTTAATATTCTAGGCCGCCTAGTTAAATATATTTACCTAATAGTTAGTTCTTAGCTTATTTAAAGCTACTGGCATATCACTACTTAATCCTAAAAGAATACTCTAAAGATTTAGAATATCAACACTAGATAGCTCCTAGTTATCTAAGACATTAGGTTTATGTTACTCTAGGGGGGACTAGCCTAAAGTGGAAACGCTAGTACGCAAATCTGTAAAGGATATGCACTCTTACAAGTTAAAAAAAGTTCTCTATACCCTCTACTACCTAGTGGCTTAGAATAAGCTTATCTACTATGAATTAGAGGGTGTAAAGGATGCCCTAAGGGAGAAAAAGAAGGCCTCTATAAAGAGGAAAGTTTTGCCTTTATAGTAACACGAGGAGTACTATAGAGGTGCTGTTTTCTGGTCACTACGTGCACGGAAGGAGGCAGAAGTAAGATATAAGGTATTTAAGGACGTTAAGCGTTAAGAGGAGCTTATAAAAGCTAATAAGAAGTAAATTTAATATAATAATAAGCTACTTAAGGAAAGGCTAAAGGATAAGAGGCGTGTAAAGAGAAAGGTAGCTAAATTAGTGCGTAAGAAGGAACTAGCTAAGCTAGCTACTAAAAAGGCTAAACGCGTAGCTGAAAAACGACGCTAAAAGAAAGCTCGTGACGCTTAAAAAGCTCTATAATTATCCTAAAGAGGTAATAGGAAGGTTTTAAAGCTAGTAATTAGAAATTAAAAGCGTGTGTAGCATGCTAGGGCTACTATAGCTAGCGCGTTGTCTAATGTCGCTCTAGCCGCACAACCTACTGTAATTAACTCTTGCGGCCGCCCCATTAATTGGCTAAAACAGTATATATAAGATAAAATTGTTACATGAATTTAGAGAGTGCTCTAACAAAAAATCTCGTAATAATCTATTTTTTACGTAGCTGTAGAGCTTCATGTTTGCAATCGCTAACATACTGCCAAGTCGGGCGTTGCGCGAAGTCGGGCGTTGCGCGCACAGACACGGTAGTGGGCTGGACCCTGCAACATTTCTTGTCGCCTTGTATGATCGTGTGGATGAAAATGGCTCGTAAGAGCTTTGTGAAACCGACTTTAGGGAAATTTGCGGGAACGAAGGGGTACCGTGATACAACTTGCTTCTTTAAAAGAGCGTGAAAAATAACCTGGGTAGTCGAGCTATGGAGGAGGGCACCCATATAACTTCA
The DNA here is from genome assembly GCA_010015655.1 of Bimuria novae-zelandiae CBS 107.79. NCBI lineage: Eukaryota > Fungi > Ascomycota > Dothideomycetes > Pleosporales > Didymosphaeriaceae > Bimuria > Bimuria novae-zelandiae. The sequence goes on along the minus strand of ML976708.1, from coordinate 445,800 downwards.
CGTAGGTCGACTTTGGAGCACACCCAGAATCTATTCATTACATTTCGTTAAAAACGAAATCTCAGTGGCCAAGGTTCAGCGCGGGCTCTATCCTGCCTGTGACGGTTCCAAAACCTACCAGAGCCTCCTCGTCGGCGCCGCAGACGCCAGTGAATGTGACTTCGTCGCCATCCTTTAAAAACACTCGCTCCTCATTGCCAATCTTGATGGACTTCTTTCCGCCCTCGGTCCGTTCGAGTAGACAGCCGTGCTCTTCTGGAGAGGTGCCGCTTATTGTTCCAGATCCAAGCAAGTCACCTGTTTGCAGGTTGCAGCCAGTCGAAGTGTGGTGCGCTAGACATTGAGGGAAAGACCACAGGAGATGGCGGCCGTTTGAGTTGGCAACGGTGGACAAGTTTCCGGGGTTTGCTGATTTCTGTTAGCGAAGTTATGTTCGAAAATTGCAGCCTTCCATACTTTTCAGGTCCACCTTCAACTGGATGTCGTAAACAGTTTTGTCGCCCTTTTGCTTGAGATATGGCAGAACCTCCTTGTCATTCTCAATGCCCTTGACCTTAAACGGCTCGAGCGCATCCATTAGTACGACCCAAGTGCTGATACTGGTTCCAAAGTTTTTCGCATTGAAGGGTCCTAATGGAATATATTCCCAAGATTGAACGTCTCGTGCTGACCAGTCGTTCAGCATAACAAGCCCAAACAGGTTGTCCTCTGCCTCCCCAATGGGTACAGGCTCTCCCATCTTGTTCGGCTTGCATACAAAGGCGCCCAGCTCCAGCTCATAGTCGAGGCGGTTTATCGGTGCATAGACGGGTGCCTTCTCTTCGGAACTGGGGTTTGGCAGGAACTGGCCGTGCGGACGGCGAATCGGAGTGCCGGAAGGAACGACTGAGGAGGCTCGACCGTGATAGCCGACAGGGAGGTGTTTATAGTTGGGATTCAACGCGTTCGCTGGGCCCCGAAACATGACGCCGCAGTTGTAGGCATGGTTCATGCCCACGAAGAAGTCTGTGTAGTCGCCAATCTTAAAGGGTAAATGGCATTGCACCTCTTTGAGCGGAAGAAGGGCCTGTGTCTGCAGCGCTGAGTTATTCTTCAGGACATTGGGAAAATCCGTATTCTCCGCGAACACGCTCTGAATGTACTTCCTCACTACGGAGTGGATTGGCCGACCAAGTGCAGCAAATGCATTCAACGAAGGCTCAGAAAATACGGCCTGATGCGGCTGGATTGTAGAGAGCGCGGAGAAGCCATTGTTAGCGGCAAATGCCTCGAGATCCAGCGCGTGGTCACCAATAGCAACTGCTACGCGCTGCGACTTATTGGAGGATGTGGAGACGATGCCAAAGGGGATATTCGCGAGCGAGAAGTGCGAACCGCGAGGGATGCTGAACCAGGAGCGAAGAGGAGGCATGCTGATAGTAGGTGTGTGCTTAAGGGGGCCGAAGCAACGCGCACATGTAAGATCCCAACATGATGACAATGTTTCACAAGCTGACGCTGAGCCTTGTCACAGTCAAGTGGAGAAGCGGGCACCGACAACGGCGGTTGGTGACGGCATTGGGATGGAAGGCGGGGGATATGCCCAGGCGCTAACGTGTCCGTGCGCAGTGTGCCCGGATTCACAGTGTGCCCCGCAGAACACCAACGCGCGTCTCAACACCACAACTCCAACGCGCGATAACTCCACGACCATAGCTCTAATTAATAAGGCAATTAAGGATCTAAAATCGCAAGGTTTAGAAGAACAATTTACATTAAAGGAAGTTGCTGAAAAGCATGGCGTTGACCGGTCAACTCTGGGGCGGCGATGGAGAGGCGTGACAGGGCCTAGGGATGCTAGGCATGCCAGCAGGCAAGCTCTTAACCCATAACAGGAGTTAGAGCTTATACGATATATTACTAAGCTTAATAAGTAAGGCCTACCTCCTACGAGGGAGATAATTAGGAATTTCTTATTAGAAGTAGCCCGTTAGTAGCTTAGCAAGAGCTAGGTTACTCGCTTTATTAACTAGCACGAGATCTATCTCATTTTAAAGTAGACTATTACTATAGATTATACGCGCCACCTAGCTAATTCTAAGTTAAAATACTATCTCTACTTCGAGCTACTGTATTAAAAGATCACTAAATATCACCTTAAGGCTTAAGATATATATAATATAGATAAGAAGGGCTTCTTAATTAGCTTAATAGGCAAAAGCAAGAGGATATATAGTAGGCATTAATAAAAAAAGAAGGAGGTTTAAGTATCTCTTTAAGATAGATTACGCGAGTTTCTAACACTCCTAGCCTACTACTACGCTAATAAGAGCTTGCTACCTTTAGCCCTTATCTACGTAGCTAAAAAAGGAGCTATACAATTAAGTTAGGTAGAAGATATTAAGGCAGGAGAACATAAGGTCTTTATTTTATTATCTCTAACAGGCTAGTTAAACTATAACATAGGCCTAGCTTAGCTTAAGCAGGTGTTTAATTACTATATAAAGTAGTAATTAGGGAGATAGTAATTGCTTATCCTTAATAGTTATAGATCTTATGTCACGATAGAGTTTATTAACTACTATAATTATTACAAGATCCTCCTTATAGTCCTTCCTCCCTATTTAACTTACACGCTCTAGCTACTCGATGTAGTGCTATTTAAGCTACTTTTTTAAGCCTACTCTAACAAGCTTACTAACTATCTACATAAGGCTTAAGGCCTTATTCTAATTAAGAAAGGAGACTTCTTCTTACTCTTCTAGAGCGCCTAAATATCCTCCTTTACGGAGAGCCTTATATTAAAGGCCTTCGAAGCTACTAGGATCTAGCTAATAGACGCTAACGTTATCCTCCGTAGATTTACTAGCACGCTAGAAGCTAAGAGAAGCTTATTATTAGGGCTCTCTAATTATAATTAGAGAAAGATAGATTAATTAGTTTAAGCTACTATTACTAATAGCTATTAGTATAAGGCAAAAAAGCTACGTTCTAGCGTTTACCATCTCTCTATGTAGATTAAGCTATTAAAGCATAAGAATAAGGGCTTTAAGGAGGCTCTTCACTATAAGCAGAAATATAAGAAGAAAGGCAAAGCCCTTAACCTTTAATAGCGCTAGAAGTATTATAGTAGCGCTGTCCACTAGTCTCCTCGCAAGCTACGTGAAGCTTAAGCTAGAGAAGTAGTACAAGAGCGAGATAAGATAGAGGAGAAACTTTAAAAAGCACGGGCTAAGAAGTAGCGTAAGGAGGCTTAACTATAGCGTTAAGTTAAGCTTAAGGAAAAGCGTGTAGAAAAGCAAAGGCTTAAGGACGTTAAGGAGCAAGAGAAAGCTAAGAAAGTAGCTAAACGCGCGCGTAAAGTTAAAGCTTAATACTAAAAAAAATCTATCTAATAAGCTTAATAATGTAAGCGTAAAGCCTTATAAGTAGTCTTACTAAGTAATAAGCGTTAAAAACGCGCTAGCGCTGCTCACGCTAGTGTTTAAGCTAAAGATAAGCTATCTACTACTCTAGCTAAAGTCACATCACGTGGCCGCAACGTCAACCTCCCATAAAAATATAGATAGTACAAGTTAATCGCAAGCATCTAATTACTACAACACTATATTTCTATTAATATTAAGCTATTGTGTGGCGCTGTACAGCCTCATTTTGAGATTGGGCATGTGGTGTTCTGCGGGGCACACTGTGAATCCGGGCACACTGCGCACGGGCACGTTAGTTCGTTGCAGGGGGCAGTGGAATGGTTCCGCCATTCCGACGCACACCCAACCCTGCATCACAGGTTTGCTCCTCACGCCTCCGCTTTGTGTTCGGAAGCGCAAGCCGCTCTTTGCCGCGTCTCTAGCAACCGTGGCCGAACCATCAGTTGGGGCTCATGCTTATAACGGCCTCGTACCCCAAGCTACGTGCACTACATCGAAAATTTCCTTCACAAGAAAGAAGCGCCTAGGAGCGTATACTTTTGAACAAGCACAACCTCGACGTGTAGTCTGATCCCGATGCCTTCCTCACACTTCGCCCGCAAGGAAAAGTATCGGTACATGAATGGCTTCAACTCCTACCACGAGTACGTACCAGCCCCAGTGACCAACCAATGCCTGCTGATTCGTGACCAGGTCAGAAGCAGTCGAAGGAGCCTTACCCATCGGCGCAAACTCTCCTCAAAAACCTCCGTATGCTTTCTACACTGAGAGACTATCTAGGACCGCCTTCACCGCGCCGCGCCACGAGAATTAGCAAACATGGCTATACCGCGTCCTGCCCTCCTGCGGACACAGCAACGTCGAGCCCCGCGAATCCTCCACATAAAATACCAACCCCGAGAATAAACCATACGAGAAGATCCACCACATTCCCAATCAGCTGCGATGGGACCCTTTCGACCTGGATAAGACGGGGGATTGGTTGCACTCGCTACATCTGGTAGCCGGTGCTGGCGACCCCACTATGAAGCAGGGTTTGGGCATGTACATCTATGCTGCAGGAAAGAGCATGGACGCGAAAGAGGCCTTCTACTCGGCCGACGGTGACTTCCTCATCGTTCCTCAACACAGTATCCTGGATATTCGCACCGAGATGGGCCGTTTACTGGTGCGACCAAACGAGATTTGCGTCATCCCGCGCGGCATAAAGTACGGTGTAGACCTGCCCGAGGGACCTGTGCGCGGATACATCTTGGAGCTGTATCAAGGCCACTTCCAGCTGCCAGAACTGGGGCCAATTGGCTCCAATTGTCTTGCGAACGCTCGCGACTTCCAAGCACCCATTGCCGACTTTGACGAGGATACCGAGTCAGAATGGCATGTACTCTGCAAATTTGCAGGTCACCTCTTCTCTGCCAGACAAGGACACACTCCGTTCGACGTCGTCGCCTGGCACGGTCTCTACTACCCTTACAAATACGATCTCAAGCGTTTCAACACCATAGGCAGCGTCTCATACGACCACCCCGATCCTTCCATATACACAGTCTTAACCGCACAATCTGACCACCTCGGCTCCGCGGTAGTAGATTTCGTCATCTTCCCACCGAGATGGCTAGTCGCAGAAGATACGTTCCGACCGCCGTAGTACCACCGTAACACCATGTCCGAGTTCATGGGCCTTATCCAGGGCCGATACGACGCCAAAACCGGCGGCGGGTTCCAGCCTGCTGGTGCGTCGCTTCACAACGTCATGGCTGGGCACGGCCCAGATGCCGCCACGCACGAGAAAGCGGCGAACGCGCAATTGCAACCGCACAAGGTGGGCGAAGCGAGCATGGCCTTCATGCTCGATGGTTGCTTGATGGTGGGCATGACAGATTGGGGCCTAAAGAAGTGCAAGAAGGTGCAAGAAGGGTACAATGCGGAGAGTTAGGAGCCGCTAGAGCCGCGCTTTAAAAGGCCGACCCCGGCGAAGATCGATAATGGTGTTAATGGGAAAGACGGTGTGCTGGGCGACAAGGCGCAAGTCCCGCACTGGACTTCGTGATTAGGCATGACGCGCGAGCGGAGCTCAAGGGGTAGGAGGTCTAGACACGAGGGTGAGGGGCAGGATTGAGAGGTTGTAGCGGATGGGCTGTTTGTGTGCGCAGTGGGGGATGAGGCGTTCAGAGTCTCTTGGGTGACTGGAAGACAGCCATGTTGCCGCTAGCTGACGTTTTGAGGGCTTCATGCTAATGTTGTGGTTAATAGTGTTAGGTGTAGCACAAACTTACGGAAAGCGGGCGCGCGTCAGGTCAAACGGCAGTGCTAAAAATAGTGAGCAACAGCAAGTACAAGAGAGTTTTAGATGCAGACGGATCTTGTATCATGGGTTGTGGAATTAAAAAAGGTCTCTATCTTCGTGCGAAAGGACGAGGGTGCAATTAAGCCCATTAGTGCCAGTAAACGGGGCTAGTCCTGAACAGGACTAGCCCTACTACATTAATCCGTCGTATCTGTATGTGCTCTTTCAAGCTTTTCTTTTATCGTCTTCGACGACACGCAGAAACTGAAAAACGCGATGATGTATTCTTTCAAGAAGCCAAACCCACGTTTCGCGCATGATGAGCCCTCAAAAACCTCCACTTCATCATTTGAAGACATATCATTTGTGCCCACAATCAGAAGGAATCCTTGGACGGAAAAGGCCGCGCCGAGCCTGATCGGAGATGGATGTGCCTTTGCAGGCTGTTTCGGGGTAGTCGAAACAAGCCACCACGTCGTGAAAGTAGAATCGGCTAGCGCGAAGTATACTGGTGTTGCATGGGAGTTCGAAATCGTGTTTGTTGAACTACAGTCAAGAGTCAGTGGTGAACTTCTTTCAGGCCGATATGGCGAACCACGGTCAGAGTAGAGAATGTTCTGGGGATGGAAAATGTACTGACCCTGCGGTCTCCGTCGACTTCCACACCTTCGACCTTCCATTGACGAGCCTCTGGGTGAGCACAACCCTTGTTCACCTCAAGGACGTGCGGGGTAGCTCGAAACCTTTCCACGCAACGAGAGACCTAGCAGGATAGATGGCCCAGGAGTTGGACTCCGACGACCAACGCAAGCTTACAATCTTGCTAGTGCGCTCGTAGTCTAGGAAGGCTCGGCATTTCTTCTCGCAGCTGTGGATGCAACGATCTGCAACTAGATACCCAGCGTAGAAGTAGATGAGCTCGCGGAGCTCGCGTGGCAGGGGCTCGAGGCGTGAGGCTTCCACGGGTCTGGAGTCGGAATTCGCCGTCGTAGTCGTAGCAAGAGCCTTTTGTACGTCGTCATTCTTGTTCTCGGCGAGAACGGGTGTGCAGCTATCGGCAGGTGCGGCACTCATGTTGATGGGCTGTGCAGAGTCGAGCAGGTGGGCCTTGAGCTTCTTCGCGGCGGTGTTCTTTCTGGTACCTGAGAAGTCTGGATTAAGACCCCTCTTGCGTTCTATCGTTGGGTTGAGGCAATGGGTAGACAACAATGTGCCACGTGAGTCGGTTGCGTGACGCGCAAGGCGGGTGGGCAACGTGGTCAACCGTACGTAGTACGTTATGTTTAGGCTTAAGGTCTGACCGTAACTTCTCACTTTATTAGTACGTTCGTACCGTAAACAGTAAATTAATTATTAACTACGTAACGTAATAAGTATGTTTTATAATCCCTGTACGTTCGTACGTTTTATAAGAAGTTAAGTCGGGCACCCTAGTTTCCGACACCCCATAGTTTCCAACAGCCCCGCAACCTCGCCCCCCACCATGCACCACGACCAAATATTAACTTTAAATAACTTAATTCTTCGCTAATTTTAAAAATATTTTTTGCACTATTTTCGCTGCCTTTAAATAGCTAGATACATAGAAGAAGATGTCTAGAATATACTTATAAACCTTAAATCTAGGGTTGCTTTAGCTACTACTACTATCTAACACGGGGTCCTACGCAACACTTTTCGTGGCCGCTTTAATAGTACTTAACCTTATTAGTATGCTTATAATAGTAAATAATAGCTTATAACTATTTAAAAAGAGCTTCTAGAGAAATAAATTCTTTAGTAAGAGGCCCTTAGTTATGCGCTAACGTACGCGCAAGTATAGGATATTATAATTATTATTCTTAAGTAATAGGGTAACTATAAGAACCTAAGAAAGAAGTAGACTAGTTACTTTATATAACACTACCTAGCTATTAAGTTAAAGTTAGGTCGCTGGACTAGCTAGGAACGCGTAAATAAGGCTACTCTAGAAAATATTAGGCACTTGTTTAACCTGTACAAAATAGTAAGCTAGATTCCCCCCTAGCGCAGGTATAATGCTAACAAGGGCAGTATTATAAAGGGCTAGGGCATTAATAGGCTTATTATAGGCTCCTCGCAGGAGAGCCTAAACGCTATACTAGTTAAGATAATAAATGCTTACACTTAGACCTCTATAGTAGAGTATATCTCTGCGCTCGGCGTCGCTCTAGACCCCCTTATTATCTTTAAGGCTAAGAGCATCTAGGAGCAGTGGTTTAAGAAGGAGTTTTTAGCTTAGAACCTAGGCTAGCATGTTACCTTTTCGCAAAATAGATAGACGAGTAATAACATCGCTGTCAAGTAGCTAGAAAAGGTGTTTTTACTATAGACTAAGCCTGATAATCCCTCTAAGGCACGGTTACTTATTATTAACGGCTATAGTAGTTATACTTTAGACAAATTTATAACTATATATTACTTAAATAATGTCTACTTACTCTTTTTCCCTGCTTATACTTTACATCTACTCTAGCCTTTAGATTTGGGCTGTTTCTTAAGTCTGAAGGCGGCGTATCGGCGCTTTATTAGCGAATATACGGCTTGGATAGATAAAACAAAGCTTAGGAAGGCTAAGTTTCTTGAATTTTATATAAAAGCACGTAAAATCGGCCTTTAAGAGCAGTGCATCCGATCTAGGTAGAAGGTAATAGGCTTATACCCTAAGAGCGTAAGGAAGCCCTTAGGTTCTTGCTAGGTAGTAGTGCGCGAACGGCCGTCAACACTACCCCCTTCTACCATAGATATTAGGACGCCAAAACGCGGCAGCGATATTATAAAGCTATTTTCTAAAAAGAACTCCTCACTAACTACACGACGATGCGTTTAGCTTACTACTATAGCGTTTAACTATACCTTAATAATAATTACTATATAAGACTATAAGATTGCTTCCTTGCGTGAGCAGGTGGAGCAAGCTAACCCGCTAAAACACTATAAAGTTACAACTAATCTAAATAATCTTTTTATAAGTCTTACAGAAGTTCTCTCTTAAACTAATTAAAAGCCTGCTTAACGTATTCGCAAGGTAAGAAGCGTAGAGCAAGGGGTTATTATTATAGAAGAAGAGAGTAACTTTAAAAAGGAAGTAGAGTAATTATTAGTGTAACGTTTAGCACGGAATTAATAACTAACACAACGGTATCTTAATTATAATTTAAGTGTAGATAAAGAAAGCGATTAAAATCCTTTAAATACGATTTTTTTAATACTTTTTTAAAATTATTTAATGAAGCTGTGAGCACATTCGCAACGTAGAGTGGTGGCAGCGGCGAAATTTGGCGGGGTGTCGGAAAATGGGGGGTGTCGGAAACTAGGGTGCCCGACTTAACACTAATCTTCTGTCTCTTAGGGAGTGGAAAATTTCATAGAAGTAGAGCTGGCAGAAAAAGGATTACGGCGTCTATAGATACTTAGTATCCTCTACTCGCTGCCGCTTTACTCAACAATAAGCACAGTAATAGTCGTAGCTCCAATCAACCACCCTCAACCACCTCACTCAACAACACTTCCAGCACTCTTCCTTAACCCTATCTAACAAATTTCCAATACTTGTGGAGTTTTTACCTCCACTCACGGGCCGGGTCATGCACTTACGCTTCTTGCCCCGACCCTTATAACTATGCCTCTTCCGCGTATCCTCACTCTCGGCAACCACCTGCTGGTTAATCCACGGCTCGCCTAGCAACTCCGACGCCGCGGCAGGCGCGGCGTTGTGTTAAATAGCAGCCGCATGGTACCATCACCCGCGTCGATCTCGGGGGGCAGCTCTACGGTGGCGCCGTCGCGGGCAGTGCTAGGGATGTGTGATGGTTTAATGGCTCTTACCCTATGAGATGATTACTCCTACCCTTGCTTAGTTGTCACTCACCTTTCTAAGAGGGCTACACCTATCTGGGACTAGCGATATTTACGCTTGTGCATCTACATACTCCGCAGCTTCTAGATAGTACACTCTGGAGGGAGAAAATTACACAATCTTTTCTACTCCGACAGGATGAGTTAGCGAGAGAGGATGGCGCCGAAGAGGGTGGCGGCAAAAGCGGATATTAGGTTGGTCGCCATGGCGCAGAGGGTCTCGGGGTCGGAGCAGCGATCGATGTCAAAAAAAAGGAGGGCGTAGGTACCCCGGAGGCGGTCCGATGTGCCCACGCGAGCTGCGAGGATAGACTCTTTATTACCTGGTAAGGATTAGTTTAGGATTAGGAGAGGGATAGGCCTGAGGAGAAAATTCTATAAAAGAGATGTTTATTAAAAGGGTTCCATGTACAAAATAGAGTCTCGTACGTAAGAGGTCCATATGCAAGGGACTAGTACTCTAAAGCTAAGTAACAAATCCTGGCGTACAAAAAATCCATGCACAGAATATTGGTGCGTAGAAGACAGGTGCACAAGATCTAAGACTATAGGAGAGGAACGTGCATAAAAGACTAAGGTACATAAAAATGGTGCACAGGTCAGGCAGATCAAGGAGAAAAATTCTAGGGCAATAGTCTAAATAGAAATACACGTAGTAAAAACTATTGTAATAGGAGAGAAAGACCTTACCCTTAGCTCGTGAGCTATCTCTCTTAGAGGCTTAAGCCTCTGCTCGTGAGAGGCTATAGCGTGAGAAACGAGGCGTTGGCGGAGAGGAGTACTTAAGAGAGCAGACCTACCGCGCGGCTTTAAGGGAGTAATCTGCTCCTTTGTACACCGGCGTACAGTCTCGTATGGGATTTGGAGCTCTCGGGAGATCCATATACATGGCCAGCCAGCAGTATAGTGTAGAGCGTGTATACGGGCGCGTTCTTGATAACTGAGACGATGGTGGATAGCCATGCATTGTTAGTCATAGGTAATTCATGAAATATATACTGATTTCTATAGGAGTAAGGAATATTTGATACACTTCCATGGCCCTTGCGCTAAGTCCTACTACTCATCGATTCATGCTATCACCTGTAGTAAGATTATTTATAAACGGCTCCATTGCTGCGTGCACCAGACTAGATAGTACTATTAAGATAGGGAAGGGCTATAATAAAGTGCATTTTCGTTAGTAAGATAATTAAAAGAAAAAAAGAACAGGTAGATAATTAATAGATAAGATAGAGAATTAATCCAAATATGCCCTTAAACGGAGAGTGATACCGTAGCTTGGCAGCTCGTGCAACACGTTAACTCATGTAACACCCTAATGCGATTGTTTAGCCAATAATATAAGGCTATAGAGACGCGTACATTTCATATTATTACAAGATTTTCTAGTGTTAAGGTCTCTAAGGCTTATAGATAAATACTATCTAATTAGATTATTTATATTTACTTAGTATTTTAATAATACAGTCTTAGCGCGTTAATAGAGCTAATATAGCTAATATAGCCTTATTAATATTTATAGCCTTACCTTAGGGCTATATAGGCTTAATAGCCTTATTATAAGGTCTAGAGATCTTCTTAATAGCTAATTAAGATGCCTTAATACTCTATTAGAGTTATTTTTATGCCTTACAGGCCTATTACTTTAGGTACTATTTTATAGCTTTATTAGCCCTCTACTTTATGTGCGTATTTTTAGTAACTAATTAAGTAATACGCTTCTTATAGAGTACCTTTTTTTTAAGCTATTAGCTAGCCCGACGCGCGCCTACTTACTTACTTTTTTAAAACTATATTTATTACTCTTCTATATCCTTTTAGTATTAACGATTGCGAGCCCGCTATACGCTATAAAGTAATTAAAATACTACTTTACTATTATTCTTATTTAGCTAATTAAAAGGTAAAGACTTATCTTGCTTTACGCGTTTCTTTTATATTATTAAGGCCTCTCGCAGACCTTTATTTTTATATTTTAAGAGCTATTTTTAAGTAGTAATATAGTATACTATATAGCTTAGCTTTTTAGCCTTATTGTAAGGGGCTGGGTGCTTGAGGAGCCAAAGGTGCTAGAAGAATACTTATAAACTTAATAAAGAGTCTAAAGTTAGGCTTCGGGCGTTAAACTTATATATCTAGGGTTCGCATAACTAAGGGTTAAGGATCTAAGGTAGTAACTAGGCATAGCTTATTATATACCTCCTTTCTCTCTATTAAGGGTAAAGAAAAATCTCCGCGTCTTATCTTACTTATATACCTTTATAATTATTTTATTATCTACTTGCGATCCTCTTATTATTATAAACCTCTTACTAGTTCTATTCTTGCCTGTCTAAGTTTATATCCTTACTATAAGTAGTTACTACGGCGTGTTCGCGCTAGTGCGTTTACTTATTATTATATACACAAAATCGCTTCTCGCTTAGCTTCTAGACCTTACTATTTTATACTCTCTCTTTTCTTAGCTTAACTTTGTGCGCTATAACGTCTTACTTTTAATCTAGTCTTCTCTAACTTCGCGACCTAATTCCTCTTACTATTTTAATAAGATAGCTAGCCCTTCCTATAATAGCTACGTAATAAAAATACCTAAGCGTTTAAGGCATGCTACTAACTCTAATAATAAAATAAAAAAAGGCCCGTCCCTATTATAGTTACCTAACTACTAACTTAAAAAAACTAAGCTTTTTTAAAATAAAACTACTATTTTTAACGCTAGCGTAATCCTCCTTAGCTAGCTTATTAAAAAGTTTAGTCTTTCTAAAGCTTATAAAGTAAGTTTTAAATCTTTTTTTACGCTTTCTTTACTTCGTCCTACCTTTTAACTTACCTCTTTACTTTTCTAACTTTTATTTTTATTTTTTATTAGCCTAGGTGTGCGCACTCGCTAACTTAATAAGCTTAGCTTTTACGGTCTAATCTTGCTACGCGTAATAATTAAGCACTAGTATATTAATTATATTATTTATAGACGCGTCTATTAGTAGGTGCTAGCAGGTAAGATAGTGTCCTGTAAAAAGTGCCATACCTATAAGCTTACTAGCTACACTAGACAGGTATGCTTTAGTCTAACTTATTCTAAATAATTTTAAGGTATGCTCTACTAACTGCTTCCCCTACCTAGATTTAGCCTATTCTTAATAACGTTAGCCGCGAAGAGTTTGCTAATATTATAATTATTAATATAAATTATTTTATAAATAAGGTTTTAAAAAGTAGCTAGGAATAAAAGACCTTTTTTATTAACTTTAACACGTTCTATTCTGCTCGTAAGTTTGCTATTATTAATTACTATATCTCTTTTAAAAGTAAGACTACTACTACTTTAGGCCTTATTACTTTTTTTTAAAACTATTTAGCTCTTAGAGCGCATTACTATTATAGTTAAAAAGACTTTTAATCTTTTTTAAATTTATACTACTAACTTTAAAGTATTTTATTAAAAGTGTAAGAACCCTTTTATAAGTTCCTTTTAAATAATTAAGCTAACTTTTAAGGCTAACATCGTGTAGCTCTCTAGTAAGTTTATAGTAGTAGACAAGGGCATTATAATAGATAGTTTTTAAATAATAAATAATATCCTCGCGGAAGCTAATATACTTACTTAAGCCTACTAGGGCTTGCGCTAGCGGCTTTAGGCTATTATAATTTAAAAGTGCCTAAGTAAGGAGGATAATAGCTTCTTTAATCCTAGTAGTATGTTAGGGGTTTGAGAAGTAGACCTAAACGTTATTAAAATAGGTTTTATTATTTCTTTAATTAATAAAAATACTCTTTTTACCTAGTTTTTTTCTCCTTTTTACTTTAGTTTACTTCTAAAGCTTACTTCTTTCGTGAGGGTGATCCCTTATTATTACAGAAATTATTTAGTCTTTTTATTATTCTTAGTAGTTTTAAGGGTTTTTTAAGTTACTTTTTTAAAATTCTTTCATAACCTATTTCCCTAATACTTAACTTTCTCCCCTAATAATATTATTCCTACCCTTATCTTAAACACCTTTATCTAGCTAGATTTCTTAATTTAGTAAGGTAGGCATTATAGAGCCTCTTTTAGGCCCTAATAAAAGCTAATTTAGGGGATATCGCGATAGAATCCTATTAAGAGTTTTTTATTATAATTTTAATATAGCTTGGTAAACTTTTCTTAATAGTTTAACGTAGTAGCTTAGTTAAAGTTCTTACGAAGTTCCTAAGTTCTTTAAAAGTAGTTATCTTACTATATTAGGTATTCTACTTTCTCACCTCTATAGGACTAGTATTTTTTATATATATTAAATATACTATACTTTTCTTTCCCCTCTTTTATTATAATTGCTTCGGGCTGGGCGTTATTAGTAGTTTAGCTAGGAAGAGGGTTTAACAAGGCTAATTTTAGCCTATTTACATAGAACCTTAAGTGCATGTTTGGCAGGATATCTAGTTTTACTACGTTAAAGTTTATTACCTTCCTTATAATAAACATTTTTTACTTCTAGTTAAGCTTCTTGCTTAGACGTTAGTTTTAGAAATAGTTTTTATACTTTCGTTACACCTTATCTCCTTCCTTTATAATTAAAGCGTTTTTATATTAATAGTTTACTAGGCGCTGTTATTTTTATTAAGCTATTATTATTTTTATCTAGGTAAAGTTAAAAACTTTCTTAAATTTCTTTATTATTATCTTCGCATCCTTCTTTATATTAGTTCTAAGCTCTAAAGCTAATCGCTATACCTTAAAGTTCTTAACTAGTTTAACGTTTTAGCTATAAGATAAGAAAAATAGGCCAATTCCTATTAATATAGCTTTTCGCCCTTTAATAGCTATTTAAGCTATAGGAAGCCACTTTATTTAATTATCTTATAACTAGTTATAGTACGCCTAGAGGTAGGCTTTAAAGATAGAGTTTATTTATTTAGTCTACCTATTTGTCTTTAGGTGCTTTACTATAGACAGTCTTTAGTCGATACCTACTTATTTACAAAGTATAGTCTAAAATTCGCTCACAAATTGTCCCCCGCGGTCTAATATAATAAAAGAGGGGAAAAAGCAGTTTACTATCTAGTATTAAAAAAATGCTATTATAACTATAGGTATATTAAAATTTAAAAAACTAAAAAACTTAGGGTCCTTACTAAGTTTATTTATAATTATTATAATATTCGTGCAGCTATTACTCTTAGGTAAGGTAATAATAAAGTCTATTATAATAATCTTTTATCCTTATTTAAGTAGTAATAAGTGCTTTAGCAGGCCGTATTTTACTTCTCTCTATAGTTTACTTCTTCTATAAATATTATAATTCTTAATATACTACCTTACTTAGTTAAATATCCTTAGGAAGAAGTAGTCTTAAGTAAGAACCTTATAAGTATTTTTTTATTCTAAGTATCTTAAAGCTAGGGAACTATACGCGACTACTATTAGCTTTATTTATAAAAGTTTTAATTCTAGTATCTATTATCTTAACGTATAGCGTAGGTACCCTTAGTTATCTATACTATATTCTAAGATACTAATAAATAACTTCTATCTAGGTTCGAACTTCCTAAGCCTATTCTTAATATAGACCTTTATCTTGCTATACGCGCTATCTTTATTACGTTTTACCTCTTACTATATAGTGTTAAAGTCTAGTTCGCGTCGCTTAGCAGGGCTATCGCCTCCTTAAAGGGTTAATATAAGTAGTTTAAGGCGTGTTAGGTAAGCGAGTACTAGATTCTTGTCTATTTTAGTATAGTTAGGTTCCTCTATAGTAATAGGTGTTTAAAAGATAAAAGACTTTAAGCTATTTTTTTTGTAGTTTTCTAAAAAAGTATAAAGTACCTTAACTTTAATCTATTATCTCTACTATTTTTTAGTAGGTCTTAGTTCCTTTAGGAAAAGGCGTTTACCCTAAAGTTTACTAACCCTAGTCTATATATAAATATTATATTAATATAGCTAAGTACATCTGCCTACTAAACGTGTTATTTATCTAACCTTTATTTAGTAGCAAAATACGTAAAGTTTTTATGATTAGTATAGACCGTAAGGTGCTTTACTACTTAATATATATAGTCTTATTTATTTACGTATTTAATAACTGCGAGCATCTCTTTATCGTGGATAACGTAGTTATATTCTACTAAGCTATTCTTTACTAAGAAGTAAGCTACTAGGCGTAGAATCCTATTATTATTATACTAGAAGAAGTATCCCTTAATTAACTAGCTAAAGGCGTCTACTTCTAGTACTAATTCTTATTTAGGATTAAAGTAGGCTAGCGCAGGGTCTATATAGAACGCTATCTTTAGGAAGTTAAATACGTGCTACTACTTTTATCCCTAGATAAATTCTACTCCTTTACTAATAAGCTTTATAAGGGGGCTTACTATGCTAAAGAAGTCTTATATAAATCTTTAATAAAAGTTTATAAAGCCTACGAAGCTTTAGACTTCTTTTACTAAAGTTAGTAGCTTTTATTTTTAAATTACTTAGACTTTATCACGGACTATGCTTACGTCCTTATTAACTTTTATAATAAATTTAAGGTACTTAGTCCTTTTAATATAGAACTTAAATTTCTTAATATTTAAGTGTAGTCCTATAGCCCCTAACTTTTAAATTATAGTATATACTTTCTCTTTATAGTCTTTTTAGCTACTACTAAAGAAAATAAGAGCGTTATCTATATACGCTAAGTAGTAGTTATTAAAGTGCTCCCTTAGTACTTAGTTAATATACTACTAGAACGTACTTAGCGCGTTAGCTAGGCTAAAAGAAACTACTAGCTACTTATAAAGACTAAATCATGTTTTAAACGCTATCTTTTATTCCTTATCTTTTACTATTAAAAGCTTATAAAAAGCTTAAATTATATTAAGTTTACTAAATTATTTAGCCTTCGCAAGGAGCTAAAGGATTTTACTAATTAATAGTAAAGGGTACTAGTTTTTCTTTAGGATAGTATTTAAGGCTTAATAATTAACGTAAAAGCGTAGTCCTTTACTAAATTTCTTAATAAATAATACTAAGGTAGCGGCGCTAGACTTACTTACTTAAATAAAGCCTTTATCTAAGTATTTAGTAAGCTCTTTTTAAAAACGAGCAACTTTTCACGAGATATGTTAAATAGAGGGCTATAAGGGATCTTTAGGGTCTTGCTATTTTTTTCCACGAGAGGGATAGAAAGATTCACTCTAGGACTACGGTGTAGGGGGAGCTTGTTAGCTTTGTTACGAGAGCAACGAGCAAGATGTCTAAGGCCTAGATAGGCTAGATTAATATACTGCATTTGGTATCTACGTGTAGGTATAAGACGTTAGATAAGGAGAAAAGGTCCTCTCCCCCTTAATTAATATAAATTTATCTTTTTACTTCGTCGCGCACCTTTACTAAGGGTGGCTAGTGCTATATTTTAACTAATTAGCTAGTAGATAGGTTACCCGTCTACTAATTTATTGGCTAGCTGCCAGCGCGCGATATCTCTAAGATATACTACTGCTAGTAGTATATCCATACTTGTTAGGTAGCCTTTAAGGTTACCGTAATATTAGGTCCCTCCCTTTCTTGCAGTCTGAGCTTGCGAGGATTTATATAGGTGTCTAGTTTAATATTATTTTAGATAGCTATTTAATCTATCTATTAAAATCCTCTTTATTAGGGTACTTCTAGTAGTACTCCTCTATAGCGATAGTGTTAGTAAAGTTAAATTTTAATTTTTAGGTTAGGTTATTATATCTAGTCTACTTAACTTAGTATTCGTATCTTCTCTAGCGTTAATTAAAGCGGAGGTTCACTATTCTCTTAACGTAATACTCTAGTTCTACGTTAACTATTACTAGTTTAGGTGGCTCTACCTGCTGTCCTGGCAAATAGGTGCTGTCTGGCTCTACTGGCCGGAGTAGGTTCACATGGAACACGGGGTGTATATTTATTAATTCGGGTAGCTCTAGTTAGTAGGTGTGCGGGGAGACTATCGCGCTAATTTTATATAAGACTACGTTTTTCTAGTTAAGCTTCTTAGATTGTTATTATATCCTTAAGTTTCGTGCGTCTAGCTAGACGCGATTACCTATTTAATAGGCAAGTACTAGTTATTATAAATAATTTATATACTCTTAATATAAAGCTTACGTCTAGGTTAGTTCCTTGCGAATAAGATCTATTATATCTTTTATTTTATTTACTATATAATTAGTAGTAGCCGCGTTAAGCCTCTAGTAGTAAGGCTAAGGTGCTATAATAGGTAGTTTAAATCCTATGTAAAGATTCTATTAATAGTAAATTAAGAAGGGAAATATTTATATTAACTTTAATACTATATTATTAGCCTTAAACTATATAATAAGTAATTAATCTAAATAATTATCCTACGTGTAGCTAGTGTACGCGCGTAGTACTTTCTCCATTACTACGTTTATATTTTTTATCTATCTATCTATTTCTAGGTAATATGCTAAGGATAGCAGCGCTGTAATCTTTAATCTATTATAAAGCTTAGTTTAGAACGTTAAGATAAAGTAGGTTCCTTTATTAGAAACTATTATAGTAGGTAGTCCTTAATTAGCCTATACGTATTATAGAAAAAGTTGCACTATCTTTAGTATAGTTATCTCTTTATAAAGGATTAGGTATCTATACTTGCTTAATTAGTTAACTACTACTATAATATTCGTGTATCCTCTTAACTCTAGCAGATCTATTATAAAGTCTATAGAAATGTGTTGCCAGCGTCGTTCTGCAATAGGTAGAGGCTTTGGTAGGCTATAGTACTTGTCTCTAGACGACTTCGCTTTGCGGTAGGTGTGGCAGTAGGCGACGTATCGCTTAATTATCTTAAATATCTTTAGCTAGT
This sequence comes from Bimuria novae-zelandiae CBS 107.79, assembly GCA_010015655.1. Taxonomy (NCBI): domain Eukaryota; kingdom Fungi; phylum Ascomycota; class Dothideomycetes; order Pleosporales; family Didymosphaeriaceae; genus Bimuria; species Bimuria novae-zelandiae. The sequence goes on along the minus strand of ML976708.1, from coordinate 427,411 downwards.
AGTACTCTTGCTATAGTATCTCGAGTGTCTTGCCTCTAACTAGGTAGCTACCTATAGGTGAGTCGTGTGCGTGGCGCAGGAGCTTAATCTTAAGCTTATTATAATTAAGTATTATTATATAATCGCGATAGTAAATATAGGCAGGTTAGGTAGTTAGTTACTTAGGTGCACTGTCTTTATAGTTATTAAGCTATTACTAAATAGCGTTATAGAGGACTCTAATAACTCCTTAGCTAGTATTAACGTAGAGGAGTTAGTAAAGTAAATAGACTTTTTAAGCGTAGTAAGCTCCTTGCGTAGAGCTTTTATATTAGCTTAATACTAAGTCTATATTTATTAAAGAGACTGCTAAAAGGCTTCCTATTAAGCCTACTAAGCTTACTAAAAAGTCTTTTATAGTATCTTAATCTATTTTATTATTACTTATATTATTAGGGTTAGGTCTGCTAGGCTAGTTATATTAGTTAGTTAGTATTAATCTAACGTAATATTATAAAAGTAATAAGCAAGATATCTAAGGCCTAGATAGGCTAGATTAATATACTACATTTAGTATCTACGTGTAAGTATAAGACGTTAAATAAGGAGAAAAAGTCTTCTTCTTTTTAATTAATATAAATTTATTTTCTCGCTTTGTCGCACGCCCTTACTAAGGGTGGCTAGCGCTATGTTTTAACTAATTAGCTAGTAAACGGGTTACCTGTCTACTAATTTATTAGCTGGCTGCCAGCGCGCGATATCTCTAAGATATACTATTGCCAGTAGTATATCTATGCTTGTTAGGTAGCCTCTGAGGTTACCGTGACAAGCTTATTCCCTATAAAAGATACACTATAAGTCCTTAAAAGCTTTAAGTAGTAACTTTTATAAGTTTACCTTTAGCTTGCAGGTTAACGCCTTCTATATATTCTTTATTAATATAGAAAACACCTTAGCCCTATTTTCTAGGCGTTAATTACGCTAATCTAGGGCTATAAAGACTATAGCTAATACTTTTTAAAGCTTTATTAATAGTTTCTTACTTTTTTAGTCACGGATGCGGGTGCCTAAACTTTTAATTTAGATTAATTTCTTTACTAGGGCTAGTTTAACTCTATTCTTCTTTATTTAGGTTAGGCCAAGGATTAGATCGTACAACCTGTTATTAGGTAAGACGTATAACTATATTAGTTTTATATAGCTATTAATATTTATTTCTAGTTAGACTACTTCGCGTACGAAGAGTTACATGCCTCTAATACTAATAACCTTTTATAGATAGGGTAGGTTCTTGCGCTGTAGGTGGGCTTTCGTTACAAGTTTTTTTAATATAAATTTAAAGGCTAAATAACCTAAATTAATTGTTATTAATGTAAACACAATGCTATTAATAAGTAAGTATACTATTACTAGTATTAAGTCTAATTATAGCTTTTAAAAGTTATTAAAACTTATTTTTTATCCTTTTCTTACTTTTGCCTCCTAGCGGCGACTGTTACTAGGAGGACTTAGTTTTTTACATTAATAAAAGCTATATTAAACTTTTTATTAAAAAGCTTTTAGTAGCAGGTGTAGCGGCGCGAATTTATACTAGCTTTATTATAAATAAAAGTTTACACTGCTTTACGCGGTGTCCTGTATCTCTATAATAAAAATAAGAACTATTCTTTTTACAGGTGTCTATTACCTCGCGCGATACCCACGTGGCTTATTTTTAGATATTATTAGATTTATATCCTATAGTTCTATCTATTACTTAGTGTCTTCTATCTTGGCTTTATTGGCTAGACATCTTTCTAGGGTTAGCTTAAGTAGGTTCCTAATCTATCTCGTCTGGCGCCCTGTTCTTGGCAGAAAACTTTAGTAGTTATAATATATTTTAGAAGAGGTTTTCTTTAATTTTATTAACTCTCTTTTAGACCCCTTACGGGTCCTAATAATTATTTATATTTACTATAACTATTAGTCTTATAAATCCTTGTAGAGGCTTTAAAGGTATAAGTTCTTTAGAATTTCTTAACTATACTCCTTAGCTTCTATAGCATAGTTATTAAAGTTAACGTTAAAGTTACGAAGCTTCTAGTTTCCTTATTATATTATAAGTAAGCGGTTACGCGCAATTTCTTCTACTAGGTAGTTATAAAAGTTATAGTCTAGTAGCTTCTAAAGGTTAGCTTTAGTGTATTCTAGGTAGTAGTTTAAGTATATAATTCCCACCGTCGCTGCACGTCCTGCTAATTAATTAATAATATATCTAAATATATTTTTAAGGTAGTCCCTATCCTTTAGGAGCTTATATTATATTACTATTTTAAAATAATAGTAATTCTATCATTTACTATTAAAGTAGGCTAAGTTAAGAATTTTAGGGCGGTAGCTTCTTCCTTTGTTTAAGACAAGCTCTACTATTAATCTCTTTAGTAGCTCTATTTATTAGTCTACTTTTAATAACTAATTTGTACCTTTTATTTTTTAAGACTATTATTATATTATTAGAGGTTCTTAGCGCCATTTTACTATTTCTTTAGTTAGTCCTTTTACTCCTTATAGTAAAGTCTAAAAGGTGTCCTAGATGTTAATAAGTGCTTTACTCTTACTTAGAAATTATATATTTTATTCTCGTTAACTCTTAATGCGTAGAGTTTAGTTATAAATAGGGAGGCTATCCTTTTATTTCTCTAACTATTACTCTTTTATAAGCTAATAGCTTGCTGCGTATAATTATTCGCGCTAAGATATAAACCTTTAGTAAAAAGTCTTATTCTTATTTTTATAACTTCTTTATTTAGCAAAGACAGTCTTGCTAGCGTTAAGTATTTATTAAGGCTCCATTTTAATTACTTACTAAGGAGGGTTTTATCTCCTTATAGGTCTAGGTGTTGCCTTTATAATATCTATTTATATAAGTTTTTTAACTTTGTGTGCTGCTTAGTAGCTTTAGTTTATAGTTATATTTAAAATCTACTTGTCCTGTAATAAGTAAAAGTAATTAAATTTAATATAAGGGGCTAGGTGCTTAAGGAGCTAAAGGTGCTAAAAGAATACTTATAAATTTAATAAAAAGTCTAAAGTTAGGCTTTAGGCGTCGAACTTATATATCTAGGGTTTGCATAACTAAGGGTTAAGGATCCGAGGCAGTAACTGGGCGTAGCCCATTATACTTATCGCTCTCCCTTGTATTAATAATAGCCTTAAGTAGCTAATTAATCTTTCTCTAATATAATGCACTAAGTACTAAGGTTAAGCTCTTATATAATTATAGATTAGATATCTTAGGCTAATTAAATCTATTAAGAATAGTTATTAGATCTAGGGGGGAAATGCCTATAGCTTTAAAGGCGTAAAGAATTAATTACTTGTCTATTATATTAACCTATGCCTACTAGAATAACTAGAAGAAGTCTCTCTTAGTAATTAAGACTAGTTCCTAGCTATTAGATAGGAAGGCTAATAGCTTATTTAAAAATACTATTAATAGAGGCATAAACACACAGATATCTAGAGGCTACAAAGTATATATTAAATAAGGGGGAAATATAGCTAGTAAGATCTTATTATAATTATAATAATTAATAAAATTTATAGTAGTATAATATTGTTAGGATCTGTATTTAGCATCACCAGGCTAACATTCTAAGACGGCCAAGGTCTTATGAGAGCCAATGGTGGCATAGTAATGGGCAGGTCACGTAACTGCTCGAAGCGCTCGAAGCGAGCAAGTCGAGCAGGTGCATAAGGCCAAGGCTATGCTTGCTCTACTCGAGTCGAGTAAGTCGAGCATGCTAAGTATATAGGAATATAAGGATGGACTCTTCTACCTCGTGTTTAACTTGTTTATTAATCTATCGTTTAGATCTAAATAAGCAACCTTGTTAATTTAATTATACTATACATACCTTTAATACTAACACCCCTTTAATACGCGCAAGCTATTAAGACCCCTTGTCCTATTACTATTGCTCCTGCCCGAGAACTAACCTTAGCCCCTTAGGGATTAGCTACCCTATTAGACTTAACATCTTAAACACCCTTAACATAAGCGGATACGATAACCTTTCTAATATACCTATAAGTACCCCTAAGGATGGTATCACGACCATTAAGGGAGGCACTTATAATAAACCTAACTTCTTTTATAGAGACCGTAAGCACACGGAACTTTAGATTTTATAGCTTAACCTTTACTTCCACGGAACAAGGGATAAGGACTAGGATAACGCTAATAAGACCGTGTTCGCTGCAACCTTTATAAAAGGAAATACTTTAAAATAGATTCGACCTTATCTTAACCGTTATCTAGCTAGAGACAACAAAACCGATGACGCAACCAACTAGATTATAGAAGACTATAATAAGTTCTGCAAGAAAGTTAAATAATACTTTAGAGTTGCAAACTAAGAAGCTATTACTAAGCGAAATATCTAAAGCCTTAGACAAGTACGCTCTACAGCAGAGTACGACTTTAAATTCCGCAAGTATGTAGACTAAATTAACTAGAATAACGCTACCCTTATAGCAATATATTATAAAGGACTAAAAAGGACCGTGCGCGAGGAACTCCTACGCACTAAAGCTAAGACTAATATATTAGAAGAACTATCTAAGGAAGTAATTCGAATTAACGAAGCATAGTATAAGCTAGAACGCAACCTACGCTAGAACCAATTCTAAGGATATATAGGACCGCCCGTAAAGACTAACTACTAACTAAGGTAGTAATAAGATAACTATAGACCGCAACCTATAGAAGGAATCCACTATAGATAGCTTAACGTTATAATTAGAAAGAAAGGAAGAGGAACAGGCTCTTACTAGCTAAAGGATAATAAGCGTATCTTAAAAGGAACCTAACGCTAGGGAACTAAGACACGCACTTACTTTATATATAATAAACTAGGTCACATTACTAGGAACTATAGATCTAAGAATAAGGTTATTAGACAGTTAAACGTACTATCCGTTAATAAAAAAGAAACCACCGACGAAGAATGGCAGGTAATAAACGCCATTAAGCAGATCGACATCCACGACGAAGAATTAGAGTAATTAAAATTACCTAATTTATAACTCTACGAGGATGCACACGAAAGTTCAGATAATAAAGAAAAGGAGAAGAAATTAATACCTTAATCTCCTACACCTCACCCTAGCTAGAGCAAACCTGTTACCAGCAAGATAACGAATGTTTTTAACTTCTTAGAAAAACACTAACCAAGGGAAGGAGACTTTAGGTTTATGGTAATAAAACGACAAGACTACGCAGAAGCATTTTTTCACGCTTACTAACCTAACCTAGTTAGTAAAGCGGCACGAGAAATGGCGGACCACCGCTACGCCCACAAAGACCCCAAGAAGAAATACCTAAACAAAAGCCTAAACTACAAACTATAGTATAACCTGGACCACCGTAACCCTACGCATGAGACCATACGATAGACCCTTTACAAAGAAGACTAATATACTATTTATTACTAAGCCAAGGAATATAGTTACTTTCCCTGAACGTATTGACGATGCAGATAGGAGTGGTTTAACTACCCTATCACCTATTATAACGTTCACCTTTAGGACAAGCGCAAAACGCGATACTTTCTATACTTTAACTAAGCGTTAAACTAAGTAATGTCGCTACTAGTTAATAGAAAATGCGCATCCGACAAATAGCAAACATGCTTACACCCTAATTATAAGGAACACAAAAGGTAAAAAGAAAAGCATGGGTTTAATCGCATACCGAAAGGGACTACGACCCTTAGGATTAAAACGGTACAAAAGGAAGAAAACGATAAAGCTCTCCTAGAAAAGGCCTAGCAGTAGCCTTAGGAGAAGAAGAAGGAAGGACACCTTAATCCTATAAAGCCACCTATAGATAAAATGTCTTTTTTAGACCTAGGCTCAGGAGGGAAGACGCCTTTAGAGAGCTAAATGCCATTAACAGTTAAGCACTAATTAAGCTACCAGTTTAGCTTAAAGGAACATGGATAAAGGCCATGCTAGATTCAGGAGCACAACAAAGCTATATCTCGCGAAAGGCACTTAATAGAGCAGGACTCTATAAGCGTTAAAAGGTAAAAGCTTATATTATCTATATCGCGAATAGACACCTAATGCCAGGCATGCCACAAGTCGAATACGAGGTCGAGACAACACTCAAGATCCATAGACACTAGGAAACAATTACCCTTAATATCCTTAAGGAAGCCAGTCACGATGTAATATTAAGACTAACCTAGTTTAAGAAGCACAACCCTATAATTAATTAGGAATAACAAACGCTATCCTTTAAGCGCTACAACTATACATCGCAAGCAAAGCCTACGCATTGGCAGAGTTTAATAGTAAATAAGAGAGCTATTAACACTATAGTCTCGAAATTAAAGATCGAGAATAGATTAACCTTGGCAAACGCTGGTAGGAACCACCAGGTTATAGAGCACGAGATAGTAGATAAGCCAATTCCTGCAAAGGAAAGAGAGCAACGCACAACCCACGTTATCCCTAAATAGTTTATAGAATAGAGCCATCTATTTCGAGAAGAGGAAGGAAAAGCAAATCTACCTAAGCACTAACCCTAGGATTATATAATTAACCTAGAAGAAGGGAAGACGCCACCCTTTAGACTACTATACGTAAAATCGGGCAAAGAACTCTAACAAGAAAAAGAATTCATTAAGACGAACCTAGCGAAAGGATACATACGACTATTAACGTCACTAGTAGCAAGCCTATTTATATTTATACCTAAGAAGAGCGGCGAACTAAGGCCCTGCGTAGACTATTAAAAACTTAATAATATAATAATTAAGAATTGCTATCCACTACTAAATATTACGGAACTACGAGACAGGCTAGCACAGGCAAAGGTATTCACCTCGCTAGACCTACGCGATGGATACCACCTTATCTAGATTAAGGAAGGTAAAGAATAGAAGATAGCATTTAGGTCTTAATATAGACTATTTAAGTACACTATTATGCTATTTAGACTTACGAACGCGCTAGCAACATTTTAAGCGCTTATTAATAACGTACTTTAATATTACCTAGACATCTTTATTATTACATACATGGACGACATCCTGATCTACTCGGACAACCTCGACGACCATGTAGAACATGTCAAGATAGTACTTAGAGAACTTAACGACTTACACCTATAGCTTAAACTAGAAAAATACAAGTTCTTCCAAATAGAACTTAAATTCCTAGGACATATTATTAACATAGAAGGAATTAAGGTAAGCCCTAATAAAATTAAATGCGTTAAGAACTAGCCACGACCAAAAATAGCAAAGAATATCTAAGAATTCTTAGGATTCTATAGATTTAACTAACAATTTATTTAAGATTACGCAAAGATCACAATACCCCTTATAAACCTTACTAGGAAGGATACACCCTTTAAATAGACAATAGAATGCAAAGAAGCATTTTAGACACTACGCAAAGCATGTATTAAACCACTAGTACTCATGCACTTCCAGGACGGAAAACCGATAAAGATCGAGATAAATGTAAGCGATTTGGCACTAGGAGCATGCGCTAAACAAGAGAAGAATAGATATTGGCACCTAATCGCTTACTACTTATGCAAACTTAACAATGCAGAATTACGATACAATATACACAATAAGGAACTATATATAATTATTAAAGCACTAAAGCATTAGAGGATCTACGCATATAGCTACTTAGACCTTATAATCTTTATAGACTACAAGAATCTTCTCAGATTCACAACAACTAAAGAATTAACACCTTGACAAACGAGATAGGCAGAGACTTTAGGACAATACAAGTTTAAAATTATGTACACTCTAGGCAGAGAAAACGAACGAGCAGACGCCTTAAGTAGACGTAGTAACCTTACAGGAGATAAGATTAAAACCTACTTAGTAATTCTAAAATAGAACGATAATAGATTATTAGGACTAACTATGGAACTCAACCAACTTCTCATGGCAACACGAGAAGTACCTAAGGACTAATAAATAGAAATCATACGGCAATACCACGATAACCCTATGTACGGACACCTAGGCATTACTAAGATAATGGAACTTATCTAACGGAACTACAGCTTTAAAGGAATTAAGGAAGTAGTAACCGAATATATCTGCAAATACGTAGACTACCAACGTAATAAACACGCAACACATCGCAAATACGAAGAAATACAAGCTATCTAAATACCAACAGCACCATGGGAAGATATCGCTATAGACTTTATAACAGGACTACCCAAGTCAAAAGATCCAGTAATAGGAGTAAGCTATAACTCTATATTGGTAATCGTATGCAGATTCACCAAATACGTAAAACTACTACCATGTTAGAAAACGACTATAGCCAAGGAACTCGCATTCCTTATCCTAGATTAACTTATACGACACCACGGCATACCAAAGATAATTATTAGCAATCGAGATAAACTCTTTACATTAAACTACTAGATAACGCTTATAGCGCTTATTAGAACGAAACGGAAGCTATTAACAGCCTACTATCCACAGACAGACGGATAAACAGAACGTACGAATTAGACAATTAAAACGTACCTACGCATCTACTATAATAACTAGAAGAATAACTAGATTTTCTTATTACTAATAGCACAACTGGCATATAACAATAAGATATTAGCGGTAACAGGACATACACTATTCTATACAAACTACAAAAGACATCTATATTTCTTTAACTAAGCACTTCCTACGACTATCAGAACAGAAGAAGCCATCAATTTGGCAGAAATAATAAAGAGGACACACGAATAACTCTAAGAGAACCTCGAGAAAGCTTAACAGTAAGTAATTTCTTATATAAATTAAAAATAAAAAACGGCACCTCAGCTGAAGAAGGGGGATAAAGTATATCTACTTATAAAGAATCTTCGGACCTAGAAAAAGAAACACAAGAAACTAGACCATGTTAAGATCGGACCATTTTTTATTTCTAAATAAGTATCACCGGTTAACTACTAATTGGAATTACCACCAGACGCCAAGATACACCCAGTATTCTATATAGACTGATTAGAACCCGCCGACCTAGAGATACCAGTTAAGACCACCTTCTATCACCAGCCAGAGGAAGAAAACAAATTCGAAGCTAAATAAATACTATAATACACGGATTAACCACGAACGTATCTTATTAAATGGAAGGGATACCTACACAGCGAGAACACATAGGAACCTAAAGAAAACTTAGTAAACTGTAAATAATTACTCTACTAGTACTATAGGAATATACCTAAGAGCCGATCGCGATTGTAGGCAAGATACTAGAGTAATTATCTAACAACCCTAGTGTCGACCATATTAGAGGAGAGAAGCTAATAGTGGCCACTACGATAGGATAGTCCTCTAACGCAGCCTCTACTTCTAACTCTCTAGCAGCATCCATTTTAGACATAAGGCATTACGCCTTCTTCTTAGCACACTCCTTAGCCTGCTATAATATTTTCTTATTTTATAAAAGTTAGATTAACACTTTTGCTAATAATTTCTCATCCGCATCCACCTTCTTTTTATACTTATTACGAGTCTTGTCTAATAATGCCCACGACAAGTTTACGCAAGGCTTTTACGCACGGATGCACTTAGAATACTTTAAACAGGCGTTAGAATTAGATAACAGCATAATAACGCACTTAAAGCTAGAAAGTAAGCAACGATTATAAGAGATAGGATAGATAACACTATTATAATAAGTTTTAATGCTAAGACAGATAGCGCGGGCTTTAGCGAAAGACATTATAGCAAAACGCACCAAGAAGCGGGGCAACTAAACTTTATTTATTTAGTAAGACAGGTTATGTAATTCGGGGACAAATCGTTAGAGAGAAGGGATAATGTTAGGATCTGTATTTAGCATCACCAGGCTAACATTCTGAGACGGCCAAGGTCTTATGGGAGCCAATAGTGGCATAGTAATGGGCAGGTCACGTGACTGCTCGAAGCGCTTGAAGCGAGCAAGTCGAGTAGGTGCATAAGGCCAAGGCTATGCTCGCTCTGCTCGAGTCGAGCAAGTCGAGCATGCTAAGTATATAGGAATATAAGGATGGACTCTTCCACCTCGTGTTTAACTTATTTATTAATCTATCGTTTGGATCTAAATAAGCAACCTTGTTGATTTAATTGTGCTGTACACACCTTTAATACCAACACCCCTTTAATACGCGCAAGCTATTAAGACCCCTCGTCTTATTACTATTGCTCCTGCCCGAGAACCAACCTTAGCCCCTTAGGGATTAGCTACCCTGTTGGACTTAACAAATATCTGTAGCTGTTAAGAATTAATAGCTAATATAATTACCTTGCCTTTAGCTTTATAAGCTAATGAAATACCTGCTATAGCTATGCTAGGCTAATCTAATTATTTCTCTAGCTAGATTCAAATGCCGTAATAAAGATATAATAGCATTAGGGATTAAAGTCCTCTATCTAACTTAATTATATGTTTGTAGAGGCGGCCGTATAGATAAGGGCTAGATTTAAGGCAGATCTAGCGGCGCATATACAGGCTATAATTAATATATACTTACGGCTACCATCCTATATTACTTGCCTCACAGCCTTGCTCTAATATAGAGGTCTACTAAAGATCCTCTTTGTGCGGAAGGTAATACCAAGTAGGCAGCCCTTTTTATCTATATTATACATATGCCATGCCTTAATCGAATACTCCTAAATCTTATGCTATATAAGGCTAAAGTAGTGCTTATATTTAGCTAGGGAATTAGCTTTATAGCGATTATGTAAGGGAGGAATGGAGGAGTCTACTGAGGTTTATTGGGGGTCCCGGAGGGGCCTATATAGTACTAGACACAGGGGTAGGCAGGGGTCCTGAAA
>ML976708.1:311969-415706 GCA_010015655.1 Bimuria novae-zelandiae CBS 107.79 | reverse complement strand
ATTGGGGGTCCCGGAGGGGCCTATATAGTACTAGACACAGGGGTAGGCAGGGGTCCTGAAACAGGGCTGAAACTAGGCCCTCATCCACTGTGACAGATTATTATTAATACTAGCCGTCTAATAGGATATTAAGGATATAGAGTTACGCTTTATAAAGTAATTAATTTATAATACTAAGATCTGCTTTCTAGCAGTAGATAAAGCAAAGCGTTATATTATTTACTATATAAGGAAAAGGCTACGTTTAGTAAAATATTTAATATAACCTAGAAGCTTTACCTCTTATTAGTAGCTAAGATTACGTTATTATTTAATCTTATCTACACGCGTCTACGTGACGCGTTAATACTAGCGCGTTAACGTAGACACTATAACACTATACTCTTTTGCTATTTTTCTATACGAGAAAGATTCTCCTAGTTCCCGCGAGTCGATTGCTGTAATTGCGGCCTCGATTGGATCCATATTAGTGGAGATGCGGCGTGTTAAAGTTAGTGTGTTGCATGGTAGGGTGTTACATGAGTTAACGTGTTGCACGAGCTGCCAAGCTACGGTAGGGCTCCTTTGTAGTTTTTTGCCTATCTCCCTTAGCATAGTACTGCCGTATTTATTAACGTTACTATTCTCACTAATATAATACATAGTGCCCTCAAAATTCTATAACTATATAATTCTAAGTTACTAATTAAGATAGCTAATACCTTAGGTACGTTAAATATTTATACAAAGTGTTACGACCACGAACCCCACAAGGATAAAGAAGCTAGACAATTACGCCAAGAGAGTAATTATTAACAAAGTAGCAGAGTTAACGGGACCTAACGGGGCGCAGGATAGCTTAGTTAGTAGTCACGTAATAAAGTCCCGCATAAAGGGAAGTCCCATGGGACTACCGTAGTCCCTGGGACTATAGGGCCTTGGCGGGACTATAAAGAAGGAATAGGCTAGTATATAGTGTAGCGACTTTCCTATTATTGTTTCCTTCCTCGTAGTTAACTTATATATCTTCTGTGCGAGTACGTTCTCCTATATAGACTAATAGTTATCTTATTTATTATAAGATTAGATTGTCTAGCCGCGCTAAGTGTCGCATTAACTTATACTACTAAATAATCCGTAAAGCACCACGATACCTTACCGCCTTAACCTAGATTAGAATAAGGTGTAAGAGCCTTATAACACTTTAACTACCCTACAGTATAATAGCAGGACCTAGTTCGACCACTGCAGCTCCGGCACCTAAGGAAAAGACCCTAGAAGAGATAGTTATTAAACAAGCAGCTTAGATAGCCTAGTTACAGGAAATCATTAATTAGATAAGCGAAAAGATAAGCTAATAGGAAAATACGAAACATTAACCAAAGGTCCCGAAGCCCGAACCCTATTTAGAAAAGGGTTACCCAGGAACGTTCCTAACTCAGATAAAACTATTTATCCGTTACAACCTAGGAAAGTTTAATACAGAACAAGATAAGATCCTAGTTACTTATATAAACATGCAAGACAAGGCAGTCGCGTGGGCTAGACTAATAATTAATAATTTCCTTAAGAATAGCAAATTAGAGGATTATAGTTTAGACGCCACTAAAGACGCCTTTAAGGACTAGGAGTCTTTTTATAAGGCCGTGAAAAGAATGTTCGGCACTATTAATAAAGGATATTAAGCCAAAATACGCCTCCAGCGCCTACGTTAGGAGAAATTAGCGGTACTCTATACACTAGAGTTTAAACAGATTATGGCAGAACTCGAAGGATGGGGAGAAGCCCCACTTATAATTGCCTACTATAACAGACTAAAAGAATTGGTTAAAGACAAATTGGTCCACTAAGGAAAAGCAGACGACCTAGAAGAACTTATTAATAATATAATTAAAGTACACAATTGCCTGTACGAACGTAAGCTAGAAAAACAGTATAGTACTAGGCTACTTACTAGAAAAGAGAATCGATCCAGGCCCGCAGGAAGAGACTAGGACAGAGATATTATTATAACTAATAAAGCCTAATAGTATAAAAAGAAGAATGGTAAGGGAAAACAGCCGTACAGACTAAAGAAGAGTTACTAGGGCAAGAATAGTATCTTGCAGGAAGAGTAAGAATAGAGGTTTAAAGATAAAGCCTGCCTCTAATATAGCAAGCTAGGCCACTTCGCCAAAGACTGCAATAATTAGGAAACCAAGATTAATACGACTAACCTCCTATAAGTGGCTATAGGCACCCTTACGCTAGCAGAAGCCGATAGAGTGAATCTTACGTAGGAGATCCTAGAGCTAATAAAAGAGGAAGAGGAACGAAAGACCCTTCCTAAGTACTAGATTTTCTAAAGACTGGCTAACGACACCTGCTAGATATGCAATAATGCGCTACATTAATTATCTTAGTGTAAGGTAAAAGTAATCGTCCAAGGGGCACACGCATGAGACGCCTACTAGCTAGCGGAGAAACTATAGGGGCGCCCAAAATAATACCTACGCTAAATCACGATACAGGAGCGATATAAATACGCCAAATAGTGGTAATGCACGCGTAAAGGATGCCGATAACACTCTAAGGCTAGAGTTAGGGCCTCCTATTTTTTAAGAGGTTCAGAATACTATAGACTAAAGCAGAGCCAGTGCAGCGTGCCTAATAATTACTATAAGCACTTTTTAGCCTATTAGGCCAAGTACTATAAATAGAATAGTTAGCATTAATGTTTCGACATTACCTATAAGCTACACAGGTAGTAGAAGTTCGAAATAGGCTAGTTCTCTTAGGGCTTAGACCCCCGCGACACTAGCACGATAATAAAGAATACGTAGCCAGGAAGAGACGTAGACTACTTATTAATTAGGTAAGAATAATGTAACCTATAGTGCTTCGCACACCTAAGCCTGCAGGAAGAGGTAGCCTCCTTAGATAACTATCCAGGGCATAATACATTAGCCCAGAACGAATGCCTTACTCTAAATTGCCTGCAACATGGGAATTAAGGAGTATATAAATCTAATAGGATTAGAGAGACTTACGCCCTGTATTAATAGCGATATAAGTAGCACTAAATTAAGGAAGTCTCTAAGCTATCTAAGGTCTAGGACTAGATTAAGGAAGCTAACGCCGGTTGGCCTAAAACTTTAGACGAAGGGTCCGATAATTTAAAAAACTAAATTGTTACTAGGCAACAAGCTATACTAGTAATAGTGCGATTATTATAGCTTATTAAGTAGACACTCGCCGAGTTAAGAAGCGCTTAATTAAAGATATTATAGTGTATAGACATCGTATTATAGCACTAATCGACCCAAGGGCAAACGCGTGTCTAATCGCCCCGCAAGTAGTTAAGAAGTACGATATGCTATATCGTAATAAGAAAATACTACTGTAAATAGGACTCGCGGACGGGACCTAATTATAAGAATATAGTAATGGTTAGCTATGCCTCGAGACGGCGCTGGTATAAGTTAACATAAAAGGCCAAGAGAGCCAACACGTCTTTACTATCGCGGAGATAGGAGACATCGAAGCCATCGTTAGATATAAATAGCTAGAATAATATAATCCACGAATAGACTAGATTAAACGAACGATCCTTCCCTAGGACCTACTAGCGAAGGCTTAGGCAAGCCCTAGTAGGAGGGAAACTCCCTAACCTTAAGCGAAAAAAAGGAGTCGACTATCTAGGATATAAGAAATATTAGTATATAAGATAGACAGGATCTTAAAGTAACACCTAGGGCGGGTGCACTATATATAGGTCTAGGAGACTAAAATAGTCCTAGATAACCTTAGTCTGCTAGAAGAATATAAGGAATTCGTAGACCTATTCGAGGAACACGACGAGACTGTCTTACCTAAACACAAGGAGTGGGATCACGAGATACCACTAGTAGAGGAAGCTAAGCTACGGCTAGAACGCCTAAGGCCCCTCACCTATAAATAAGAAAAAGAGTTAAAAGAGCTAATATAGAAAAATCTACGCTTAAGGAAATAGTAGCCTAGTTAGAGTCCTGTAGCCTTCCCTATACTCTTTGTTCGTAAAAAAGACGGCAGGCTACGACTTTATGTAGATTATAAATAGCTAAACGCCGTGACGATTAAGAATCACTACCTATTACTACTAATAACGGAGCTCATGGATAGACTCTAAGGAGCTAAATACTTCACGAAATTTAACGTCTAAGATAGATTCCACAGGATTTAAATTGCGAAAGGATACAAGTGGAAAACGGCGTTCTGCACACGATATAGCCTTTTTAAGTACACAGTTATACCTATAGGGCTAACCAACGCACTAGCAACCTTCCAGGAGTTAATAAATTAAGTATTATATAAATACTTAAACGTATTCTGCACGGCGTACCTCGACGATATCTTAATATACTTATACGGAACCTTGGAAGAGCATAAAGGACATGTACGTAAAGTACTATAGAAGTTATAGGAGTATTAATTACTCCTACACCCTAAGAAGTGCGAGTTCCATATTACTAAGACAGAATATTTGGGATTTGTGATATCCCGAGAAGGTGTTAAGATGGACCTAAAGAAAATCGCGATAATAAAAGAATAACTACTACTATAATTAGTAAAAGACATCTAGTCTTTCTTAGGCTTTACCAACTTATATCGCAAATTTATTAGGAACTATTTAAAGACGACCGCTCTGTTAACAGAACTTATAAAGATAGGGAAATGGCGACCTCTGTAAAAGGCAGAAATAGTGACTTTCGAGTAGCTTAAACGCCTATTCCTAATAGCACCCCTACTATAGATGTACGACCCAGAGCGGCGATATCGCATCTACACGAATGTATTAGACTATGCGCTAGGGGCCGTATTATTACAAGAGTGTAACGATGGTAAATAGAGACCCGTCTTCTATTACGCACGTAAGCTCTTAGGAGTAGAACTAAATTATAAAATTTATGACAAGGATTTGCTCGTAATTATTAACTGTTTTAAGTAATAAGAAGCGTAGCTTAAAGGAGTAAAGCACTAGACAGAGGTCTTTTTAGATTACCTTAACCTTACGCGCTTTATAACTATAAAGAAGCTTAATTAACGATAGGCTAGATAGTTGGAATAGATGGCGGAATTTGGCTTCCGCATTACCCATTTACCTGGCAACTTAAACGCTGTAGTAGACGCGCTTAGCAGGCGTTTAGATCTCGTAGAAGAAGATAATAGTAGTAACTATATTATAATCTTAACCTACGCGAAGGTGTCAGATTTAATAGTATTCTGTCACTTTAAGATAATGCAATGATGAGAATTTAATAGATGTGATAATTAATTAATAATGTTCGTATTCTGTCTGTGTCTGGAATGCAAATGTGTGCGAGGCTCTAAATAAGTGCCGCTGTAGCACTAGCCCTATTTAGAATAGTATAAAAGAGAGAGTGCTCCAGCCTCATATCCACAACAGATAGAGGCCATATAATCGGACACACCCCCTTAGCTTAGGCTTATCCTCAAGCTGGACCTTCGCATTATTTATCTGTCTATTATTCTAACTTAAAGGCCTCTATCCTCTACTGTAGATCCTGCAGGGCAACCTCTTGATTAGTAATCTTATCTAATATATCTTTAAGTCCTAGCTTATTTAGAAACTTGCTCTATTTGTTCACTAGCAGGGCCTTTATAAGTCTATCTACAACTATGTTCTCTGAGCGTTAATAGTCTACCTTAATTTTCCTAAGTGTGACTTCTTGTCTTAGCTAGTAATTGTAAATATTTATATGGCGGAGCTTGGTCTGCAGCTTTGCGATCTCTTTAGTAACTAGGCAAATAGTTTATTAATTGTCGTAGTTAATTATAATTAGGTAATTGCTCATAGCGATCTAGAGCTTCTAGAGTAATCGTGAAGTGAAGATAGCCTCCTTAGCCACTTGTAAAAGCGCTAGAAGTTTGGCCTCTATTGTTAATATAGTAACTGTATCTTGCTTGCTTGCTTTCTCGGCAATCAGGCCGCTAAATAGCTTAATAATGTATCCTTATAAACTCTTACAATCGAGTGTATTATCTGCAAAGGATGCGTCGCTTACTACTTCTAGAGTATCTGCACCCCTAAGCTGAAGACCTAGTAATTTGGTATTAGCAAGATAGAGGAGAACTTGGTTAGCAGCCACTTAATACTCTTCGCTTAGGTTAGATAAAAATCGTAATAATCTAGAGCTTGCAAAGGCGATATCTAGTTAAGTTATAACTATAGCATAGAGAATTAATCCGACTTTACGCTAGTATCGATTAATCTCACCCTTACTAGCTAGTCCTGTTCTTAGGAGTAATTTGATTAAACCTATCGGGGTATTGTGGCGAATCTTATGGTGATCGATGAGGCGCGATATTTTGTTAATGTATAACGCTTATGAAAGCCAGATCTTTCTATTTAAGCGGTCCCTGATAATTTTAATTCCTAGAAACTATTACAGGTCTTTCCCGCTAGTAAGGGTAAATTTAGTTCTTATCTCTTTAATAGCTACTTTTGCTGCAGACTCGTGATTCTTCTAATAGGCAATAATAAGATTATTTATATAAAACAAGATAATAATGCCGTCCTTAATAAGGCAGCATGGCTTGTAGGGCACTATTTTAAAGCTAATATCACGGAGCGTTAATATAAACTCTCTTTACCAGAGCAGTGGAGATATGCGCAGTCTATATAGTGCTTTATATAGTTTAAGGACTGTGCCTGCTCGCGAGTATCTACGGGGCATTCTTATGTAGATTTCTCTGTCCAGCTTTGCGTGAACAAACGCGTTCGTAACGTTATATTAGATAAGCTCTAGGTCGAACCAAGCTATAATTACTATAAGCATGCGAAAGGATCGTCTTATAAGTATTATAGCGTAGGTTTCTTACGAGGTTAGGTGCCGCTATTAATTGCCCTATACTACTAGCCTTGCCTTGCACTTCTGTAGTTAATAGTGTTTATTAAACTTGTAGGTGTATACCTACATGTAGTTAAGGATTTAATAGCCTACTACCTTTACTAGAGCTGCTGCGACCTCGCTCTAAGACTTTATTTCCTTATAGCTTTATAGATAGGAACGTTCTGCTTCCTTCTATATATTATAAAGAGGGTGATCTTCGAGCTTGCTTTGGTATGTGGGTGGCTCTAGAAGCACGCTTCGATGTAGCTTCTTACCTAATATAATTATTTATTAAGCTACGCCTTATTAAGAACCTTACCTTTATATTTGCCGTTGCTACTAGCTTTAGTACTTGCTATAAAGGCTGCGGCCTATGCGCTTGTTTACAACTACCTTATTTATAACTCTTAGGGTAGTCTAGCTTAATCGCCTCCTGCTATTAGTTGTGCAAGGAGTGTTACTAGTAGCGGTGTTAATAGAGGCGTTGGATATTCGTACCTAGCTCTCTTACCTTAATTATACTTAGGAGCGCTTTTAACCTCTTCCTCTAGCGCTTTACTAATTATCTTATCCTTAAAGAAGGACTCGATAGCTTGCTCTTATTAAGGTAAAGAAGGTAGCTCTACTAATTACACCTAGGCTACTATTTCTTCTAATGTATTATGCATAAGGTTGTCTACTAGGTCTTCGGTTTTGCCTAAGAACACAGTATCCTTGTCGAAAATTATATCGCGAGTACTGATTGTCTTTGCTAGAGAGGGAATCTATATTCTCTAGATGTTAGTTAATTTGTAGCCAACTAAATAACCTATCTATGCTTTAGGATCCAGTCGCTAGAGCTTGCTCTTGCCACGTTTAGTGTTATTAGTTATAGCAAAGGTCTTGCAGCCATAGGCTTTTAAGTAAGCTTAATTAGGCTTCTTTAGTTAGGTGACAATGCCGTTCTAAAAGGCTATTATTATAAAGAACACTTTATATAGAGATCGCTATCGATTGGCGTAGTTTAGCGTTCGATTGTATAGGTAGACTACGGCTCGGGTAATCTTAGGCCACATTTGCCAGGGTAGGTTAGAGTTAAGTCGCATCGCGCGCGCTTTCTCCTTAATTACACCCCTTAAGCGTTTAGCTCCTCTATTTTGTGCTTAAGTATCTAGTGCTAAAGGCTTAATCTTAATACCTTACGCTAAGCACTACTTCTTAACGTCTACCTTAATAGAGAAGATCTCGTTATTAGATTTAATTACTTTTACTATAATATTATATTGTACTTTTATAAACTATATAAAGGTGCTAAGTAATTTAATAATTAAGCGTGCTAGGCGGTTATCCTTAAAGTAGTAGTCCTATACAAAGCTAGAGAATTAGTTAGTAATTAGTATTTAGCTCTTCTCTCTTGTTAAGCTATCTACTTTATAGTCGTGAAAGTCTATTGCGACTCGCTCGCCAGGGCCTTTAGTTCGCTCCCTGGCTTGCCAGCGTATTTACTATTTTAGTTTTACTTTACCGCAGGCGTTACATTTAACTATAAGGAGGCCTTTAATCCTTACTCCCTTAAATTACTACACGAGGTGTTCGAGGGCCTAAGGGCCTAGATAGCCTAATTATTAGTGCCAGGTCCACGCGTTTACCTTCTACAGTCTTTATTTAGTGCGTGTATTAGTCTTGTAAGTGGCGTGCGTAGCATTAGTAGGAATACTACCTGCTAGCCTTATTCTATATTCTAGCACCTACTATTCGTGTAACTCTTAAAGTTCTGCTAGCATAGTATTATTTCTTCTTTTTAGAGTTATTAGGTCTGCCCTTATGTCCTACCAAAGGCCTTGCCTCTAGAGTAATTAAAACAATACAAGATTATAGAGCAAATTAGGGCAATAGGCAATATTATCTAGCCATATTATTTAATTACTACTTACACTCTATACGTTAAGATAGATAGTCCTGTATCCTTAGATCTATATTTGTGTATTCCCTGCCTATATAAAGTCTCCTGACGCCGGTGGCCGGTATGAGACAAAGCGATCGATATTGTTAAAGATATAGCAGGTTATGCCTAAATCAAGTATAGCTAAGCATCGCAATAGGTACGTGTTTAATTTATTATAGAAGGATATAGCTTAGAAGCTCGCTAGGATTTTAGTAATCTTGCGTCCGTCTAGTCACTTATTATTAGCCTTAGTAATTCGAGTTAGAGTAGGAGTATATAATAATTTAATTCTAGGTGTTTAAGACTTTAGTCTTTTCACCTTCCTCATCTCATCTTGTAGATGTGAATTATTTTAGATTCTGTATTATACCATATCTACAAAGCCAAGTCGTGGCCTAAACCACTCTAGTGCATGATCTAGATATGCGTAAAAGCAGTCTTTTATACTATGCCTTTGTTTATAAGTAGGGCATTTTTTGCCTTTAACTATTATTATATCCTCTATTAAAGACTGCTTGAATATAGTACTTTAACTAAAGAATCGTTTTTGTCGAGGTCTCCCTTATCCACGTTAGTTATTCGTGGAAAATGGCGCGTCTTCGGCAGCGTAAGAGGCGTCCCTGTTAGTGCCTGGGGTGGATGCACCACCAGTAGCGAGAGATAGCTTACTAGTAGCAAAGGCGCCCCTATGCTATTTGCCCTTAATCGGGTGGAGTATTACTATATGTTCTTAGAAGCGTTTTATTATCTCCTTCCTTATTATATCTGCGTCTCGGCGTCCAGTTTCTTAAAAGGACACACCCTAAGTGGGAGTAGCCTTTATAATCGCAGTTAGAAAGTCCTTTATAGTATTATAGATTAATTATACTTTAGCGATATTATTCGTCTCTGCTTCTATAGCTGCCTGATTATACTTAGTTAGCCAGGTATCCTAGTTTAAGGGTTATCTTATTAGCTTAAGGGCCTATAGGTATCGTGCTCTTGCTCTATCCCGCTTGTCTTCTTTATTAACGCCTACGGTCTATGTTAGAGACGTAATCTATTACTAGATTTACTTTCTAGGCTTGCAGCAGTTGCGTTGCAGGTATGGCAACATAGTAGATTAGATATAAATAACTACTTTCTTAAGACTTAATCTCTCCTCGCGGTATTCCTTGTCCTTTATCTTATAGTCTTTAAGCTATATCTTATAGAACTTAATGTCCTCCTTATATGCCTTAAGTTCTAAATTTAATAGCTCTAATAGGCGTGTTAAAGGATTCTGTTAATCGTCGTCGTTTACGCGGATAATTAGTTGGTAACTCGCTATTTCTGGCGGCGACGGCGGTGTCGGCCTTTTACGTGGGAGTTTGGCTCTATCTAGGTTAATAATAGGCTATATATCTATTAGTTTACATCGCGCTTTTAGCTGCAGCAGCTATAGTGTGTAGTTAGTATAATTAGTTAACATAATTATTAAGTCGCGGAGTATTAACAGCGATATTATCCTTTCTTAAGGTTTAGTTAAGGTAGTAAGACTCTTAATTGTTAGATTTAATAGTATTCTGTCACTTTAAGATAATGCAATAATGAGAATTTAATAGATATAATGATTGATTAATAATATTCGTGTTCTGTCTATGTCTGGAATGCAAATGTATGCGAGGCTCCAAATAAGTGCCGCTGCAGCGCTAGCCCTATTTAGAATAGTACAAAAGAGAGAGTGCTCCAGCCTTATATCCACAACAGATAGAGGCCATATAATCGGACAGAAGGATGGAACCCTTTACTATAATAAGACATAGCTTACGCTAGCACTGGGAGCATGGCGCGCGGATCTTACCTATTATAGGCCAGCTATAGAAGAAATACAGGATTATAATAGGCTTAAGGATAAGAATTACCAAGCGTATAATTTCTACTAAGCTACAAAATTAATAGCACGGGACTATTATAACTATATTTAGATTAGCAAGCAGATGGCTCCGCTACTAATTAAAAAACTATACAAAGACAAGGATTAGGGACACCTAAGAATTACCAAAACGACGCGTTGAATCGCGAACGAATATACCATCCCTAGGCTACGCTAGGCGGTATAGAAGGTTTTAGGCAACTATTTGGCCTATTATAAGAATAAGCCTAAGAGACATAAGCCCTATAGCCTCTTATAACTACTACAGCCGCCCCTAAGACCATAGTTAAGCGTAATTATGGACTTTATCGTAAAGCTATTAGCATCACTAGCACCAGGAAACAAGGATCCCTATAACTTAATCTTAGTTATAATCTATTAACTTACTAAGGAGTTAAGGTTTATGCTAATTAGGGAAGCTATATTAGCAGAAGAACTAGCCTATATAGTGGAACGAGAACTAATATTACAGGTTGGACGACCTAACAAGTTTATTATAGATAGGGCCAAGATATTCACATCGTTATACTAGACCACGTTTATAGCTAAATTAGGAATTAAGTATAAGCTTACGACAAGCTTCTATCCTAAAACAGATAGCCAAACTAAGTAAATAAACTAAACGTTAGAATAGTATCTCCGGATATATATAAATAAGCTTTAAGATAACTGGGTTAAGCTATTGCCAACGGCCTAGCTGGCATACAATAGCGCAAGATCGGCGACTACAGGGTACTCGCCATATTACGCCAACCATGGATGTGAGCCAACGACTCACTAGGATCCATTAGACATCTAGAGTATTGCGAAGAACGCAGCCGATAAGGCCAAACTTATACAGGACCTATATAAAACACTATACAAGAATATCGCGTAACGTAATAAATAAATAGCGCGATAAGCAAATAAGAAAAAAATTATAGAACTAACTTTTAAAAAGGGGGATAAAGTCCTCCTCTCGCGAAAAAATCTTAAGATAATAAGACTAAGTAAAAAACTAGATAACCTTTAAAAGGGACTATTCGAAATCTAAGAGGTTAGGGGACTAGTTAATTTTAAACTACGGCTACCTATAGATACACGAATCCACCCGGTCTTTTACAAGTTATTATTAGAACTAGCACCACCAGACGCCGAACTAGAAACCTAGCTTAAACTTAAAGATAAGGAGTACGAGGTTAAAGCTATTAAGGACCTATAAAAAATTAGGCGTTAGTACAAGTATCTAGTAAAGTGGGAAGGATGGCCAGAGAACGATAATATATAAGAACTAGTATAAAACCTCACGAACTATAAGATAGCGCTAGAGAGGTTCTACAAGGAATATCTAAAGGCGCCACGACTAGATTAGTAAGGAACTTAAAAAAGTTAAAGGACACAAAAGGATTAAAAGGAATAAATAAGTTAGCCTATAACTAGCCTAAGTTAGCCTATAGAGGTGCATGTAGCAACGGTTCGCGAAAGCTAGTACCTTTCGAATTCTCCTTTTATTACTCTAACGCCTTAATTATATTGGCAACGCGTAAGTCGTGTTAGGTATAGTTATACTTCTTTTTTTCTATCTTTACTAACTCTTACTTAAGACGCGCGGTCTTAAGAGCAGCCTAAGCTTAACGCTCTTTTACTTAAAGAAAGGCAAGACGCTTTTCGTGCTTTTTCTTCTAAACACGCTCTTAATCCTTCTTAGGAATCTATAGACTATATTTAGTATAAGTAGCGAGATAGCCCGCACACTACCTAAAGGTAGCGTTAATAAAACACTATAACTTCTTCTTCTAATAACGCTTATAACTAGACACTATTTTTAGGCCCTAAGCTTTTACCTTTTGCGCACGAGCATAACGGGTTACTAGGAATAAATAGAGGGTTCTTAGCATAGTTAGTAAGGTAAGGGAAATTAAGGAAAGGCTACAGCCTGCCTTAGGACGCAAGGGGACGCACCTTTATAGTAATTAGCACTAACGCGCCGACAGTATAGTATAGTAAAGTAAGGTATTAAGATAATAACCTTAAAGAGGGGGATAGTATTACGACCACGAACCCTATAAGGATAAAAAAGCTAGATAATTACGCTAAGAGAGTAATTATTAATAAAGTAGTAAAGTTAACGGGACCTAATAGGGCGCGGGGTAGCTTAGTTAGTAGTTAAGTAACAAAGTCCCGCATAAAGGGAAGTCCCATAGGACTACTATAGTCCCTAGGACTACAGGGCCTTGGCGGGACTACGAAGAAGGAATAGGCTAGTATATAGTGTAGCGACTTTTCTATTGTCGTTTCCTTTCTTATAGTTAACTTATATATCTTCTGTGCGAGTACGTTCTCCTATATAGACTAATAGTTATTTTATTTATTATAAGATTAAATTATCTAGCCGCGCTAAGTGTCGCATTAACTTATACTACTAAATAATCCGTGAAGCACCACGATACCTTACCGCCCTAACCCGGATCGGAACAAGGTGTGAGAGCCTCATAACATAAAGACTTTAAAGTCGCGCTAATGTTTAGTTATATCTAGTTCCTGCCATAGTAATTACACCAGGAAGTCGAGGGCAAGTTTAACAAAGAGACAGGTAAGTAAACGCATTAATGTTTTATCTACTATATCCTAAGCAGCCGAATACCGACGCTGCTCCTAGGGTCGTTTGGTAGAGGTTTTTACTTAGTAAGGCGGTTTTAGCGTGTCTTGTTTTAACGTGCATAATGTCTTATGCAAGTCTTAGCATGCGGAGAGATCGTGCGTTTACGCTACGCAGGAGCTTATGTTTAGTAATTTAATTAATTAATTAGTTATTCTATACCTAACTAATTACAATACCAGGAATAAGCTCCTTCCTAACTCCTACGCTTACCTTACACTCCGAAGTACAATCTATAATATTATGCTATAATGCTTGGCGATAAAAGAGATAGACTATTTGGCCTCGTGTGCACCAGTTTCACGGCGCCATAGGAGACCGCCCAAAGTTCACGATGGTACTTGGCTGTTGATGTATAAAGAGTACAATCGTCGCCGTCTATAGGAAAGTATTACAGTATCACAACTACTTAGCTTCTCCTCTACATACCTTCGCATGTTATCTTCACCCATTCTGCGAGTCTAATCTTCTATCCAACTTCTTCTTTTTTGATTAACTTTCCATTTTTCAAACCTTCTAACACTACTAAAAAAAAAATTTAAAATGCGCGCCTCTACCGCTGCTGCCATCCTCGCCTTCACGGCTGGCATGACTTTTGCCGCTCCTATCGCCGATCCCCGTGGCCGTGGAGGACGCGTCGCGGGCGCACTCGAAGGTGCTGCCAACGGCGCCGGAATCGTCTCTGACGGGCTTTAGATTAACAACAGCCTCAACCCTCCTCAGAAGCGCGAGGCCGAGGCTGAGCTTTAACGTGGCCGTGGCCAGGGCGGACGCGATAGGGGCGTGCTCGAAGATAACAGCGTCGGATTCACCAATGTGTGCCGCGGTTTCTAAAACTTAGATAGTACACAGTACAGGCTACTAAATAGATTAGGATAGTTACAAATTTTACAATCTTCTATATAACTTAAGCTTATTAACGTACTCCACGGGCGAGTTTAAGTAGTTTACTAAGTAAGAACTAGCTTTAAAACCTCTTTAAGTAAAACTAATAACTTATATAGCCTTATTACTATTCTTTAGTTAGCATTTACTTAGAGCACTTAATTAATAAAATACTAACGTACCTTACTGTTATAAGGCTCTCACACCTTGTTCCGATTTAGGTTAGGGCGGTAAGGTATCGTGGTGCTTCACGGATTATTTAGTAGTATAAGTTAATGCGACACTTAGCGTGGCTAGATAATCTAATTTTATAATAAATAAGATAACTATTAGTCTGTATAAGAGAACGTACTCGCACAGAAGATATATAAGTTAACTATAAGGAAGGAAACAATAATAGGAAAGTTACTATACTATATACTAGCCTATTCCTTCTTCGTAGTCCCGCCAAGGCCCTATAGTCCCAGGGACTACGGTAGTCCTATAGGACTTCCCTTTATGCGGGACTTCGTTACGTAACTACTAACTAAGCTGCCCTGCGTCCCGTTAGGTCCCGTTAACTTTATTACTTTATTAATATTACTTTCTTAGCGTAATTATCTAGCTTTTTTATCCTTATAGGGTTCGTGGTTGTAACACTATCCCCCTCTTTAAGGTTATTATCTTAATATCTTACTTTACTATACTATACTATTAGCGCGTTAGTGCTAATTACTATAAAAGTGCGTCCCCCTACGTCTTAAGGCAGGCTATAGCCTCTCCTTAATTCCCCTTGCCTTACTAACTATGCTAAGAACTCCTTATTTATCCCTAGCAACCCGTCGTGCTCGTGCGTAAAAGGTAAAAGCTTAGGGCCTAGAGATAGCGTCTAGTTATAAGTATTATTAGAAGAAGAAGTTATAGTGTTTTATTAACGCTACCTCTAAGTAGTGTGCGGGCTATCTTGCTACCTATGCTAAATGTAGTCTATAGATTCCTAAAAAGGATTAGGAGCGTGTTTAGAAAGAGAAGCGTAAAAAGCGTCTTACCCTTCTTTAAGTAAAAAAGTGTTAAGCTTAGGCTGCTCTTAAGACCGCGCGTCTTAAGCAAGAGTTAGTAGAGATAGAGGAGAAGGAGTATAACTATGCCTAGTATAACTTACGCGTTACTAATGCGATTAAGGCGTTAGAGTAATAGGAGGAGAATTTAAAGGGTACTAGCTTTCGCGAACTATTACCACATGCACCTCTATAGGCTAACTTAGGCTAGTTATAGGCTAACTTATTTATTCCTTTTAATCCTTTTGTGTCCTTTAACTTTTTTAAGTTCCTTACTAATCTAGTCGTGGCGCCTTTAGATATTCCTTGTAGAACCTCTCTAGCGCTGTCTTGTAGTTTGTGAGGTTTTATACTAGTTCTTATATATTATGGTTCTCTGGCTATCCTTCCCACTTTACTAGATACTTGTACTAACGCCTGATTTTTTATAGGTCCCTAATAGCTTCGACCTCGTACTTCTTATCTTTAAGTTTAAGCTAGGTTTCTAGTTTGGCGTCTGGTGGTGCTAGTTCTAATAATAACTTGTAGAAGACCGGGTGGATTCGTGTATCTATAGGTAGCTGTAGTTTAAAATTAACTAGTCCCTTAACCTCTTAGATTTCGAATAGTCCCTTTTAAAGGTTATTTAGTTTTTTGCTTAGCCTTATTATCTTAAGATTTTTTCGCGAGAGGAGGACTTTATCCCCCTTTTTAAAAGTTAGTTCTATAATTTTTTTCTTATTTGCTTATCGCGCTATTTATTTATTACGTTGCGCGATATTCTTGTATAGTGTTTTATATAGGTCCTGTATAAGTTTGGCCTTATCGGCTGCGTTCTTCGCAATACTCTGGATGTCTAATGGATCCTAGTGAGTCGTTGGCTCACATCCATGGTTGGCGTAATATGGCGAGTACCCTGTAGTCGCCGATCTTGCGCTATTGTATGCCAGCTGGGCCGTTGGCAATAGCTTAACCTAGTTATCTTAAAGCTTATTTATATACATCTAGAGATACTATTCTAACGTTTAGTTTATTCGCTTAGTTTAGCTATCTGTTTTAGGATGGAAGCTTATCGTGAGCTTATACTTAATCCCTAATTTAGCTATAAACGTGGTCTAGTATAATAATGTGAATATCTTGGCCCTGTCTATGATAAACTCGTTAGGTTGTTTAACCTATAATATTAGTTCTCGTTCCACTACATAGGCTAGTTCTTCTACTAATATAGCTTCCCTAATTAGCACAAACCTCGACTCCTTAGTAAGTTAACAGATTATAACTAAAATTAAGTTATAGGGATCCTTATTCCTTGGTGCTAGTAATGCTAGTAGCTTTATAATAAAGTCTATAGTCACGCTTAACTATGGTCTTAGGGGCGGCTGTAGTGGTTATAAGAGGCTATAGGACTTATGTCTCTTAGGCTTATTCTTGTAACAGGCCAAATAGTTGCCTAAAACCTTTTATACCGCCTGGCGTAACCTAGGGATGGCATATTCGTTCGCGATTTAACGCGTCGTTTTAGTAATCCCTAGGTATCCCTAATCCTTGTCTTTGTGTAGTTTTTTAATTAGTAGTAGAGCTATCTGCTTGCTAATCTAGATATAGTTTTAATAGTCCCGTGCTATTAATTTCGTGGCTTAGTAGAGATTATACGCTTAGCGATCCTTATCCTTAAGCCTATTATAATCCTATATCTCTTTTATAGCTAGCCTATAATAGGTAAGATCCGCGCGCCGTGCTTCTAGTGCTAGCGCAAGCTATGTCTTATTATAGCAAAGGGTTCCATCCTTCGCGTAGGTTAAGATTACGACATAGTTACCACTATTGTCTTCTTTTACGAGATCTAAACGCCTACTAAGCGCGTTTGCTACGGCGTTCAAGTTGCCAGATAAATAGGTAATGCGAAAGCCGAATTCCGCCATCTATTCTAACTATCTAGCCTATTATTAATTAAGCTTCTTTATAGTTGTAAAGCGCGTAAGGTTAAGATAATCTAAAAAGACCTCTATCTAGTGCTTTACTCCTTTAAGCTACGCTTCCTATTACTTAAAATAGTTAATAATTACAAGCAACTCCTTATCGTAAATCTTATAATTTAGTTCTACTCCTAAGAGCTTGTGTGCGTGATAGAAGACAGGTCTTTATTTGCTATTATCGCACTCTTGTAATAATACGGCCCCTAGCGTATAGTTTAATGCATCCGTATAAATGCGATATCGCCACTCTAGGTTGTATATTTATAGTAGGGGTGCCGTTAGGAATAGGCGTTTAAGCTACTTGAAAGCTACTATTTCTACCTTTTACAGAGGTCGCCATTTCCCTATCTTTATAAGTTCTATTAACAGAGCGATTATCTTTAAGTAGTTCCTAATAAATTTGCGATAGAAGTTAGTAAAGCCTAAGAAAGACTAGATATCTTTTACTAATTATAATAGTAGCTATTCTTCTATTATCGTAATCTTTTTCGGGTCTATCTTAACACCTTCTCGGGATATTACAAATCCCAAATATTCCGTCTTAGTAACATAGAACTCGTACTTCTTAGGGTGTAGGAGTAATTAATACTTCTATAACTTCTATAGTACTTTATGTACATGTCCTTTATGCTCTTTTAAGGTTCCGTGTAAGTATATTAAGATATCGTCGAGGTACGCCGTACAGAATACGTCTAAGTATTTATATAGTACTTAATTTATTAACTCCTAAAAGGTTGCTAGTGCGTTAGTTAGCCCTGTAGGCATAACCATGTACTTAAAAAGGCTATATCGTGTGCGGAACGCTGTTTTCCACTTATGCCCTTTTATAATTTAAATCCTATAAAATCCATCCCAAATGTTGAATTTCGTGAAGTATTTAGCTCCTCGGAGTCTATTCATGAGCTCCGTTATTAGTAGTAATAGGTAGTAATTCTTAATTGTTATGGCGTTTAGCTATTTATAATCTACACAGAGTCGCAGCCTGCCGTCTTTTTTACGAATAAAGAGTATAGGGAAAGCTATAAGACTCTAACTAGGCCGCTATTTCCCTAAGCGTAGATTCTTCTATATTAGCTCTTTTAACTCTTTTTCTTATTTATAGGTAAGGGGCCTTAGGCGTTCTAGCTGTAGCTTGGCTCTCTCTACTAGTGGTATCTCGTGATCCCACTCCTTGTGTTTAGGTAGGATAGTCTCGTCGTATTCCTCGAATAGGTCTACGAATTCCTTGTATTCTTCTAATAGACTAGGGTTATCTAGGACTATCTTAGTCTCCTAGACCTATATATAGTGCACCTGCCCTAGGTATTACTTTAAGATCCTATCTATCTTGCATACTAATATTTCTTATATCCTAGATAGTTAACTCCTTTTTCTCGCCTAAGGTTGGGGAGTTTCCCTCCTACCAGGGCTCGCCTAAGCCTTCGCTAGTGGGTCCTAGGGAAGGATCGTTCGTTTAATCTAGTCTATTCGTAGATTGTGTTGTTCTAGCCATTCGTATCTAATAATGGCTTCGATGTCTCCCATCTCCGCGATAGTGAAGACGTGTTGGCTCTCTAGGCCTTTTATATTAACTTATACTAGCGCTATCTTAAGGCGCAGCCAACTATTACCATATCCTTATAATTAGGTCCTATCCGCGAGTCCTATTTGCAGCAGTGTTTTCTTATTATAATATAGCATATTATACTTCTTAACTACTCGCGGGGCGATTAGACACGCGTCTACTCCTAGGTTAATTAGTGCTGTAACACGATGTCCATGCACTATAATATCTTTAATTAAGCGTTTCTTAATTCTACGAGTCTCTACTTAATAAGCTATAATAATTACACTATTACTAGTGTAGCTTGTTGCCTAGTAACGATCTAGTTTTTTAAATTATTAGACCCTTTATTTAAGGTTTTAGGCTAATTGGCGTCGGCTTCCTTAATCTAGTCCTAGACTTTAGATAGCTTAGAGACTTCCTTAATTTAGTGCTACTTATATTACTATTAATACAGGGCGTAAGTCTCTCTAATCCTATTAGATTTATATACTCCTTAATTCCTATGTTGCGGGTAATTTAGAGTAAGGCATTTGTTCTAGGCTAATACATTATGCCCTAAATAGCTATCTAAGGAGGCTACTTCTTCCTGCAGGCTTAGGTGTGCAAAGCACTATAAGTTATATTATTCTTACCTAATTAATAAGTAGTCCGCGTCTCTTCCTGGCTGCGTTTTTCCTATTATTATACTAGTGTCGCGGGGGTCTAAGCCCTAAGGAAACTAGCCTATTTTAAACTTCTACTAAGCTAGCGCATATAGTTCCTGCGTATATAGGGTTCCTGCGCACCGCGCTAGAACACCCTATCTATATAAAACACGCGATTTCTTAGTAACGCTACTTATAATTACTATTAACTATATATAGATTTAAGCGCTGCAGCTGCTGTGGCTATAGTAGCTATTTCTAAGGTGCTTAGTATAGTAGATCTTTATTACTTAGCTATTAAAGCTTTAGCTGCGCGTATAGCCTCCCTAATACTCTTTACCTCTGCAAAGCGTTAATTTAGGTCTACTTAAACGCGCTTACGCTAACGCTAAGAGGTAGATATCTCTAGCTACTGCTTAAGTCGTCTTTTCTCTACTTTTAGGCCTATAGCTCTAGCATTTGCAGCTGCTAGAGCCTTACCTGCTTTCTGTAAGAGTAGCCAGGTGGTACGACCTAGATTCTCAACGCTCTGGACGCTGCGCTGCGCTATATAGAGATCGTGAGGGCCCTAGGGAGTAGAGAGGAAGCTCTGGATCTACTGCTAAGGCTATTGCTTACGTGTAGGCGTAGTAGGCCTTTAAGAGACCTGCGACGAGCTAAGCACGTGATTAATATTAAATAGGTAAATACTAGATACCTGCTAGCTAGCTTAAATTATACGCTCTGTAAAGTCTTCCTCCCTAGCTTAATAATAGTAGGTAATAAAGCGCTTTTTCTTAATAGGTGTAGCGTTGTTAAGTGATGCAAGCTCCTGGATCTAACGTTTATAGCTAGACTTAATTACAGAGAAAGGAGCGAGATTAAGAGGCTATAGGACGTGTAAGGTGTGCGCAGGTAAATAGAGGAGCTGTATATAATATAGCTTATAGAGCCATAGGAAGTCTATATTAATATGGCTATTATAACCGTTAAGTATTAGGAGCCTGTGCTGGCCATTAGATACAGCCGTCTTAGGTATAAATATACGCTATAGCCACTTAACACCTATTACTTTTAACGTCCATCCGTTCTCTGAGGTTGTATAGATCCAGTTAGGTACGTAAGACGAGGAGAACCATGTTGTCTGTAGGCTCTGGCCCTTAAAGATAACTACGCAGCGTAGTTTCCGCCCTATCGCTAATATATACTTAATTATAGAGACCCACTCGCGATTCTCTAGAGACCGAATATAAGCCTTCTTTTTATAACTGCTAGAGAGTACTCTAGTGTTGTACATACCCCTAGAGCAACGCCAGTCTTATCTATATTATATATATTCTCCGCCTGTATGTTAAGCCGCCGTCGAGTCTGCTTATAGAGTTCTAGGAATGCACGTATCTGCTTTGGTGTCGCTGCATTAGCTCTCTGAGCCTCTAGCTTTCTGCCGACTATAGAGGCAACGCGTGGCTGGCGCCAGAGGAAGTGTGAGAGCTAAAGCTTGCCAATAGGCTAGTTATCGCCGTTTATACGCAGAATCCGATTCGCTATTTCTTAAGCGCGAGCGTGCAAGGGAGGGCAGGCGCGTGCGTTTTTTTTGAGGATCTATTCTACTAGAAAATCCTCCTGTAGAGGTGTTAGTTACTATTAATGCTAATAGCTAAGCGCGCTGCTAGTTACACTATTAAGATAATTATATAGCGTTAATTTAGATAACTTATAGGCCTTTATAGTAGCGCGCTAACTAGAATAAATATCTATATTAAAATTACTAATAGCTAATTGTATAGCTGCTTTACGGGCGTCTATGTTAATAAGCGTTATAGAGAAAAATCGCGTGTTTTTTATAGGTTAGGGGTTCTGGCGCGGTGCGCAGGAACCCTATATGCGCAGGAACTATATACGCTAGCTTACCTGTGTAGCTTATAGGTAATGTTAAAATATTAATGCTAACTATTCTATTTATGGTGCTTAGCCTAATAGGCTAGAAAGTACTTATAGTAATTATTAGGCACGCTGCACTGGCTCTGCTTTAGCCTATAGTATTCTAAACCTCCTGGAAAATAGGAGGCCCTAACTCTAGCCTTAGAGTGTTATTAGCATCCTTTACGCGTGTATTGCCACTATTTGGCGTATTTATATTATTTCTATATTGTAATCTAGTGTAGGTATTATTTTGGACGCCCCTATAGTTTCTCTGCTAGCTAGTAGGCGTCCTATGCGTGTGCCCCTTAGATAATTACTTTTGCCTTACACTAAGACGATTAATGTAGCGCACTACTGCACATCTAGTAGGTGTTATTAGCCAGTCTTTAGAAGATCTAGTACTTAGGAAGGGTCTTTCGTTCCTCTTTCTCTTTTATTGGCTCTAGGATCTCCTGCGTAAGATCTACTCCGTTGGCTTCTACTAGCGTAAGGGTGGCTATAGCCACTTATAGGAGGTTAGTTATATTAATCTTAGTTTCCTAATCGTTGCAGTCTTTAGCGAAGTGGCCTAGCTTGCTATATTAGAGGCAGGCTTTGTCTTTAAACCTCTATTCTCGCTCTTTCTACAAGATGCCGTTCTTGCCCTAGTAACTCTTTTTTAGTCTATACGGCTATTTTCCCTTGCCGTTCTTCTTTTTATACTATTAGGCTTTATTAGTTATAATAATATCTCCGTCCTGGTCTCTTCCTGCGGGCCTAGATTAATTCTCTTTTTTAGTAAGTAGCCTAGTACTATGCTGTTTTTCCAGCTTGCGTTCGTACAGGCAATTATCTACTTTAATTACATTATTAATAAGTTCTTCTAGGTCGTCTGCTTTTCCTTAGTGGACTAATTCGTCTTTGACCGATTCTTTTAGTCTGTTATAGTAGGTAATTATAAGTGGGGCTTTTTCCCATCCTTCGAGTTCTGCCATAATCTATTTAAACTCTAGTATATAGAGTACCGCCGATTTCTCCTGACGTAGGCGCTAGAGGCGTATTTTGGCTTAATATCCTTTATTAATAGTGCTAAACATTCCTTTCACGGCCTTGCGAAAAGACTCCTAGTCCTTAAAGGCGTCTTTAGTAGCGTTTAAACTATAATCCTCTAATTTACTATTCTTAAGGAAATTATTAATTATTAGTCTAGCCTACGCGACTGCCTTGTCTTGTATATTTATATAAGTAACTAGGATCTTATCTTGTTCTATATTAAACTTTCCTAGGTTGTAACGGATAAATAGTTCTATCTAGGTTAGAAACGTTCCTAGGTGACCCTTTCCTAAATAGAGTTCGGGCTTCGGGACCTTTAGTTAATGTTTCGCATTTTCCTATTAGCTTATCTTTTCGCTTATCTGGTTGATAATTTCCTGTAACTAGGCTATCTAAGCCGCTTATTCGATAACTATCTCTTCTAGGGTCTTTTCCTTGGGTGCCGGAGCTGCGGTGGTCGAACTAGGTCCTGCTATTATACCGTAGGGTAGTTAAAGTGTTATAAGGCTCTTACACCTTGTTCTAATTTAGGTTAGGGCGGTAAGGTATCGTGGTGCTTCACGGATTATTTAGTAGTATAAGTTAATGCGACACTTAGCGTGGCTAGACAATCTAATCTTATAATAAATAAGATAACTATTAGTCTATATAGGAGAACGTACTCGCACAGAAGATATATAAGTTAACTACGAGGAAGGAAATAATAATAGGAAAGTCGCTATACTATATACTAGCCTATTCCTTCTTCGTAGTCCCGCCAAGGCCCTGTAGTCCCAGGGACTACGGTAGTCCTATAGAACTTCCCTTTATGCGGGACTTTGTTACGTGACTACTAACTAAGCTGCCCCGCGCCCCGTTAGGTCCCGTTAACTCTGCTACTTCGTTAACAATTACTCTCTTGGCGTAATTGTCTGGCTTCTTTATCCTTGTGGGGTTCGTGGTCGTAACACTTACGGGCGAGCTGGACACTCTATTTTACTAGTAAAATCCTTGTTTTTATACTCCTGTTAACTCTCTTAATATAAATTAATAAATTCTAAAACTTTACATACTAGACTGTACCTACGTAGGTCTTCTATATTTAATATTACTAAGCCCTAGCCCAAAAGCGTAAGAAGTTATTTAAGAATTACTAAATTATAGAGATTATTTGGCCCCCAAATTCTATACATCTATAACTATATATACTAGAGCTACAAAAATTTCATAACTTTATCTTAATATCTATAGTTTTGTCATATTAAGTTTTTAGATTTTATTAGTGAGTATTAAGGAAGTTCACAGGGGTGTAAAAATAAGGATTTTATTAGTAAAATTGTATTGGTGCTAATCACTTAAAGGATCTGTTTAGGCGTTTCTACTTAGAGGCATATGGGAGTGCGTGAATAAAAAGGTAACCAAGACTGCATTAAGTGCCAATAAGGCCTGGTACAAAAGGATACTAAAAAGGTACTAAACTATATATAATAAAAAAGGAAACTATATACCTAAAATACTTAGTAAATATTATCCTAAAGAGCTAAGTACTAAGGTAAAGGAAAATTATCTAATATACTAAGGGGCCTGTCTAATAAGGATCCCCAGTAGAAAGGAGGTACCATAGGTCCGATAAGGGTCTAATACGGAGTGGTATTAGAAAATCAAACTTAAATACCAAAGCGAATCTGAATCGGATCGGTGTTAGGGAAATAGGTTAGATAGTATAACTTTATAAGTTGGCAACTATATGGCTACGTTATAAAAATAGAGTTATAATAGGCTACTCCTAGTTGTTGCCTCGGATTCTTAACCCTTGGTTATGTGAATCCTAGATATATAACGCTTAAAGCTTAACTTTAGGCTCTTTATGTAAGGGGCTGCGCAAAGGTTGCCGATGCCTAGTAACAGGATTATATTTAATAAGGAGCAAACTATCTACAAGTAAGGCCAAACTTATATGTGCGCTGTTATTGTCAAGAAGATTCGAGAGATTTCCAAGGCCCCACTCAGTCTAAAGGAGCACTAAGAGTTTCACCGAGGGTTTTACCAAGAAACAGTACAACAAGGCATCTAGCCTATTACACTTTATTAAATTTATAAGTATTTGTTTTAGCACCATTATCTCCTTAAGCACCTAGCCTCTTATATTAAATTTAATTACTTTTATTTATCGCGGGATAAGTAGGTTTTAAATATAACTATAGACTAAAGCTACGAAGTAGTATATATATCGCGGAGCAAAAGGCTAACCTTTTGCTCCTATTAGAGTAGAATATTCTTTAGCCGTCACCCCCCCCCCCCCCCCCCCCCAGATCGTAGCGTAGCATAGAGCTAGAAGCTTTTTAAGGTTTCTTATACATATTAGCCACGGCGTAACATGCCCTATATATTCTGCTCTAGTCTCTTTCTCGCTTGCTCTCAACGTTTGTGGTCCTTCTTATAACTAACTCTTAGCTATCTAGCACTATAACTATCTAGCGCTAGTATTCCTATCGCTAGCCTAGTGCTCTCTAGCGTAGTGCTTTCTAGCGTAGTGCTCTTTAGTGTAGTATGCTCTTAGCTATTTCTATAGTGTGCACGTACTCGCTTATAGTACCCTACCTAAGTGCTAATCTATAGCTCGAGTGCTCGCGTAGGCTTTAGTAATTCCGGGCTTATAACTATCGCGGAGCAAAAGGCTAACCTTCTACTCCTATCGGAGTAGAATGTTCTTAACCGTCGCAATATAAGGTTAAATAACTTATTTAAATAAATAGTACTATGGTAAAGCCTAGACCTATAAGGAAATAGAACCCTTCTTAATAAGACCGTTTATTAAAAATGTGTATTCAAGCATAAATAATTATGCGTAGCGAACTATTAGCTTATAAAAAATAATAGTTAGGGTGATTGAAAAAAACTAGTTTTCTTATTAATAACTAAACTTTAGGTATTAAAAGCTAATAAGAGTAAAATATAATAATTCCTAAGTAAGATTAAAGCACTTATTAACCTCCAAAATATTCTTTAGACTTTATTATAAAGAGTAAATAAACTAACTTAAGAAATAGTAAAAAACCGCTAATAATATAATAATACTCCTAAAAGATAAGAGATACGAATTAGCTATTAAAACTAAATTAATAAATAAAACTACTAGAAAGGTTAATAGTAGAGCTTATTTTAAACTAAGGAAGAAGCTACAATTCTAAAACTCTAAGTTTAACATACTTTAATAGTAAATAATAGAATTACTACTATATTAAGATAGTAATATAGCATAAGCTCCTAAAGAATAGGGACTACCTTAGAAATATACTTAAATATATTATTAGTTAATTAATAAGACGTATAGCGACGGTGGGAACTACGTACCTAGACTACTACCTAAAATATACTAAAGTTAACTTTTATAACTACCTAGCGAAAGAAATCGCGTGTAACTATTAACTTATAATATAATTTAGGAACTAAAAGCTTTAAAACTTTAATTTTAAATTTAATAACTACGCTATAGAAGCTAAGGAGTAGAGCTAAAAAAATTTAAAAAATTTATATTTTTAAAGCCTTCGCGATAACTTACGGGACTAAAAAATTATAATAAATATAAATAATTATTAGGACCTGTAAGCGCTCGAAAGAATTAATAGAATTAAATAAAAAAAATTCTTTAAAATAAATTATAGCTACTAAGATTCTCTACTAAGAGCGGAACGCCAGACGAGATAAATTAAAAACCTATTTAAACTAACCCTAGAACGATGTCTAGCTAATAAAGCTAAGATAAAAGATACTAAGTAATAGACAGAGCTATAGGACACAGGTCTAGTACTATCTAAAAAGAAGCTGTGTAGGTATTGCACGAGGTAATAAAAACCTATAAAAAATAGCTCTTATTTTTATTATAAAAATATAAGAAATCGCGTAAAGTAGTGTAAGATTTTACTTATAATAAAGCTAGTATAAGTTTGCGCCACTACACTTACTACTATAAGATTTTTTCATAAAGAGTTTAATATAGCCTTTATTAATTTGGAAAACTAAATCCTCTTAAT
The DNA here is from genome assembly GCA_010015655.1 of Bimuria novae-zelandiae CBS 107.79. Taxonomy (NCBI): domain Eukaryota; kingdom Fungi; phylum Ascomycota; class Dothideomycetes; order Pleosporales; family Didymosphaeriaceae; genus Bimuria; species Bimuria novae-zelandiae. The sequence continues at coordinate 389,385 of ML976708.1, read as the reverse complement.
AATAGTTATCGCTAGGAGGCAAAAGTAGGAAAAGGGTAAAAATAATTTTTAATAGCTTTTAAAAGCTATAGTTAGACTTAACACTAATAATATTATATTTACTTATTAATAATAACGTACATGTATAGCGAGTGGCCGGGCATACCGAGTGGCCGAAAATACTAAGACCGCATTAAAATATATACTTTACACAATAGTACAGAACGCACATAAATACTTATAAGAAATTATAGTAGGCTAATCTACTTAGAATCTGCTTTTACTTCTTTTTTATACGTACGCGAATTACGCCTAGTCTTACTATAGTATTTATAACACTATTAGGTTAATTTGCTTTTATTAGCATGTATCCTTTTCTTCGACTTCTTCTTGTTACTACGTGCTATAAAGTCTTTTAGGGTAGCTAGTTACTAGCTATTAGGAGCTATAAAAACTCTTTCTTACTATAATGACTTTTTCTTACGCAATTTTTATCGCTTAGTAGTCTTATTAGTAGCTTAAAGCTCCGCGTTACGCATAGTTATTAATATTAAAAAATACGCTAATAGCTTAGCCCCTTTTATACGCTTTTTAATTACTTTAGCTATACTAATTAGGAAACTATTTAAGTAATTTTAATTTTTTTTCTTTTACTAGCGTTAATTAGGACCCTAGTTCTAAAGTATTACTTAGTATTTATAACTACTACGTACTATCGCATATAGGAGAAGACGAAGTGATATGTAGATAAATATTAAGCTTTAATATTATTACTTTTAAGTTAAGGAAAATAAGGCTAACGCCTTTAAAGCCTTTTTAAATATTACTTTAAGTAATTATAACCTTAAAGGTAGTAATAAAGTAAGATAAGAACTTAATTTTGGTAATATACGTAATATAATTACGTATTAAACCTTTAGTTAGCGCCTATACGGCTTCTTTAATAGCGAGAAACATCCTATATCTAGTAGCTATAAGAGGTGCGACGAATATAGAGGCAAATAGAGAGTAATAATTTATTATATTTATTGTATTACTAGAATTTAAGCAAGTTATAGCTTTTATAGCTATTAATAATAAGTAGCTAATAGCTACTATAAACTAAGCTTATTTATTATCTAGCTATTCTTAGAGACTTTAAAAACCTAGTCGCGAGGTAGATCCTTCTCCTAGTACTAGATAGAGAGGTAGTGCTTGTCCTAAAATATAAGGAAGGATAGGATCGCCTACCTGGGTACGTTAATGCTATAGGTAGCTATTATATACTTTTAGTTATTTTATTACACGCTCTTTAGCTTGCCTTAACGCTTAAAGTCTATAATAACTGCTTTCATTAATTTAATGCCTATTATAAAGCTAGTGGTATTACAGTTATAGATATCTTTATCTAGGATACGATACTTGGCTTTAGTATTCTATATAAGCTAGAACTAGCCTTATATAACCTTAGGATCCTTAAAGAGGGCTTTTTATAGTTACACTTTTAATTAAGCATACCTTAGAGCTCTAGCTAGCGCATAATAAAGTAGCAAGGCTATTCTTAACTAACTAGCTTATTATAGCATGTAGCTAGTAAAGAATTAGCTATATTTCTATAGTAGCAAGCTAGGGCGGAAATTATTACGTATTTAAGTTAAGTATATACTATATAATTACCTGCTCCTCTCTTTTAGTAAATCTTATTAAACTAGATGCGCAATTACGTTAAAAGGTAGTTATTGCAAAAGGGCACCTTGCTAGAGCTTTCTGCGCTAGCTAGGATTAATCTAAGTAGCTAAGCAGTTAAGCACGCGATCCCCTAAACTTCTAAATAGCTTAGGGTCTTAGTAAAGCTTCCTCGTCTTTATAAACTTTATTTATAAGCTTCCTAATTAAAGTTAACTACGCACGATAGTTATAAGCCTAGTACTTATATAATACTTTATAATATACTTACTTTATACTAGTTAATAATTATAATAGTAAATTATTTTTTTCTTTTTAATATCCTTACGCTTATATCCTGCTACCTTACATCCTATAATAAAGCCTAAGTATATAATAACCTTTAGAAAGCTCTTAGTAAGTAACTAATTTATAAATTATAATTTATTTCTCTCTTAGTGCGCGCAGCTTACGTACTACGTAAATAATTAAAAAATATAAAGTTATATTAACCTTAAGGCTTCTAAGTAAATAAATATATATAACTAGGCTTTAAAGCTAATAGACTTAAATACTAGGGGCAAGCCCTATATATAAGAGCTTAAGCGCTATAAGCTAGAGTCTACTATTTATATTTAGCTTATAATAAAGCTTTAGGCACTTTAAAACTAGGTTTATACTATAATTAATTTATAAAAGCTAAAACTTATAATACTATGCTTAACTAATTAGTAGACGCTATAGGCGCTAATAAAAAAACTTAAGAATAATTTCTATCTAAGTAATAATAACTAGAAGGAGCAGGTACGACATATATATAGAGAGGTGGTCCTACGCTCACAAAGCAGTAGAACAACAGACACAATTAAATGGCTATCTGAATAAAATCGCGCACACGCTAACGCTGTGCTCCTAGATCTCCTAAAGATAAAGGGTATATTACTAATAAAGGATTTCCTACGCTCAGCACTACGATACAACTATAAGTAGGCTTAGAGAGAGCTTAATAACCTATCGCGACCAGGCGCAGTAGCAACTCTATCTCTAGTGGGATATGCTCGCTAGCTCGCGTAGCTTGGCCAAATAATAAAGCACGCAGGCATGTACGCTACGCTCAGAGGGCGTACTCCTGATGCGAACTACAAGTGCCCATGTAGAGTAAATAGCCAGCATTAATAGAAGCCTATAGAGCGCAACCGCCTATAGTATGCGCTCTAGGGAGAAGCATCTTATAAGCTTTATAATAACCTTATAAGTAAGGGGATTAGTTAAATTAAAAACTAAATTTAAAAGAATTAGTAAAAATATTATTAGCTAAGTTTAAGTAAAAGGAATAAGTAAAAAACCTTTACGATTTCTAAGAAATAATAAAGTATAAGTTCTAATAAGCTTATAGACGAATACGCCTTTACTAGCTAGGCACTATAATCTTATAGCTACTTATTTTCTTATTTATATACGTAGATACTCGCGGGGGTTACGTTGCAAGTAAATAATTATTCTTAAATATTTATTAAAGCTCTATAGTAGTAGCACGCTACTCCTTATTTCTCTTCTTTTTTTTTATAAAACTCTCTATAAACTAGCTACTTAGACTAATTACTTCGTAAGCTAGGAATCTAAGCTAGACGCGTTTTAAGCTCTATACGTAAGTTTACTACTATTTTTATACTTTAAATTACTATTTAGCTTATCTTGCTACGCTTTATAAACTAAGGAGTATATTATAAAAGGGTACCTTATTAGAGCTTTTTACGCTAGCTAGAATAAATTTAAGTAGCTAAATCGTTAAGCACGGGATCCTCTAAACCCTTAATAGCTTAGCGACTTAGTAGAATAAAACCAAAGCTATTTATAGCTTATTACTTATAGATATACAGATAAACAGAACGTATAAATTAGTCAATTAGGACATACCTACGCATCTACTATAACAACTAGAAGAATAACTAGATTTCTCTACTACCTATAGCATAATTGGCGTATAATAATAAAGTATTAGTAGCAACTAGATATACACTATTCTATATAAATTACAAAAGATACTTATATCTCCTTAATTAGATATTCCCTAGAGTAATTAAGACAGAAGAAGCAATTAACATGGCAGAAACTATAAAGAAGATATATAAATAACTCTAAAAGAACATTAAGAAGGCTTAATAGCAAGCATTTTATACACTAACTATAATAAAAAAAACGACACCTTAGCTAAAAAGGGGGGATAAAGCATATCTGCTAATAAAAAATCTCTAAACCTACAAGAAACAGTATTATAAATTAGATTATATCAAGGTTAAACTATTTTTATTTCCGAATAAATATCACTAGTTGACTACTAATTAGAACTACTACTAGAAGTAAATACATACCTAGTATTCTATATTAACTAATTAGAATCTATAGACCTTAAGGCACTAGTTAAAACCATCTTTTATTACTAGTCTATGGAAGAAACCAATTCGAAGTTAAATAAAGACTATAGTATAAGAGCTAGCTAAGTATATATTTTATTAAGTAAAAAGGCTGTCCGCATAGCGAAAACACCTAAGAACTAAAAGAAAAGCTAAAAAACTATTAATGAAAGTTTAATAAATTTGTATAGAAATTAATATACCTAGGATAAAGGTAGTGGCACTAAAGATATATTATCTAATAAATTAAATATTAACTATATTATAGTAGAATAACTAACTATAGTATTAGCCCCTAAATAATCTATTATTTTAGCGTTTACATCCTCTCCTTCTATAGCTATTTCTATAATAAGATATAACGTCTTCCTATAAGCACGCTCTTTAGCTGAAGCTAATATTCTTTTATTACGTAATATTTATGTAATTACTATAGCTAACTCTTTTTTATCTAATTTTGCCTTCATTTTATACCCCTCTTAACTTTTGTCTAAGGAAGCCTAGCTTATATTTACGTACAGATAACCTATATAAACGCACTTAGTATACTTTAGACTAGTATTTAGCATAATATAATAAACGCGGTTCTTAAGACAATAATGAGTATAAGAATTTTTTATAATAGAATTAGTACTAAGGATTTCCTAATAAAAATAATATTTATAAATAGTAGAGTTTGCGGGTATAATACTAAATAATAAATAAGTAATAAGCAAGGTTAATAGCTTATACAAGTAAAAGTTAAAAAATACGTAATTTAAGGATAAATGTGAGAAAGGAGGGAGGTAATATTAAGATCTAGAAGCTAATATAAGGATAATAAACTATTCTATACTTAGTTATAGCGTGTATACGTAGAGACACCCTTGTCTTCGCTTTCCACGTTATTAGCGCTTACGAAGTCATGTGACTGCTCTCTAGAAAGCTCTCGTTAGAGAGCGATTTAGGGAGAGCGACCTAGAGAGAGCGCTCTGGGAAGAGCGCTCGCCAGCGAGCAGTCTTGGACTAGTATATAGGAACACTAGAGATTGACTTCCTATTTTTATATTTAAGCTTGTTTATTAATCTATTATTTAAATTATACTTAAGTATTATTAATTCGTTTATAATCGCGTAGTACTTTTAATACTAAAATCCTGTTAATATGCGTAAGCTATTAATAATCCCTTTCTTACCTAGTACTCTTGCCTAAGAACCAACCTTAGCTCCTCTAGGATAAGCTACCCCTTAGGGACTTAATATTATCCCCCTTACTTAGGCACTTCTTAATTATTAACCTAAAGCCACTAGCGCAAGCCCTAGTAGACTTAAGTAAGCATATTAGCTCCTGTAAGAATATTATTTATTGCCTGAAAACTATCTATTATAATGTCCTTATCTACTACTATAAACTTGTTAGAGAGCTATATAATATTAGTCTTAGAAGATAACTTTAGTATTTAAAAGGAACTTATAAAACGGTTATTACACTCTTAATAAAATACTTTAAAGTTAGTAGTATACATTTATAAAAAAAATTAAAGGTTTCTTTAACTGTAATAGCAATGCGCTTAAAAAGCTAAATAGTTTTAAAAGACAAAGTAATAGAGCCTAAAATAGTGGTAGTCTTACGCTTAAAAGAGGTATAGTAATTAATATTAATAACTTTATAAGTAAAATAGAATACTTTAAAGTTAGTAAAAAAAGTTATTTATTTTTAGCTACTTTTTTAATACTTATTCGTAAGATAGCCTGTACTAATAATTAAAATATTAGTGAACTTGTTATAGCTAACTTTATTAAGGGCAGGCTAAATTTAAATAGAGGAAGAAGTTAATAAAGCATATTCTAAAGTTATTTAAAATAAGTTAGACTAAAGTATACTTGTTTAGTGTAGCTAGTAAGCTTATAAGTATAGCACTCCTTATATGACACTATCTTGCCCGCTAACACCTACTAATAGACGTGTCTATAAATAATATAATTAATATACTAACACTCGATCGTCGCGCGTAGTAAGATCAGGCCCTAGAAGCTAAGCTTATTAAGTTAGTAAGTACGTATACTTAGACTAATAAAGAACTAAAAAGTAAGTTAGAAAAGTAAGAAGGCAAGTTAGAAAGTAGAAAAAAGTAATAAAAGTATAAAAGAGGTTATAAAACTTACTTTATAAACTTTAAAAAGACTAAACTTCTTAGTAAGCTAGCTAAGAAGGATTATACTATCGGTAAAAATAGTAGTTTTATTCTTAAAAAGCTTATCCTTCTTAAGTTAGTAGCTAAGAAACTATAATAAGGATAAGGCTTTTTTATTTTATTATTAAAATTAATAGCACGCTTTTAACGATTAAAAGTTTTTACTACGTAAGTATTATGCGAAGGGCTAATTATCTTATTAAAATAAAAAAAGAAGTTAAATTATAAAGTTCGAGAAGACTAGGCTAAAAGTAAGACGTTATAATATATATAGTTAGGATAAGAAAAGAGAAAGTATAAAAGAGTTAAATTTAAAGCTAACGTGGTTCACCACCGAGCGGGCCAACCCCACCGAGCGGGCCACTTTTTAAAAGTCAGTCTATTGCGAAGCGCCTCTTACAACACCACTACAATTTACTATAATTCGCAGAACATAGAAATACTATTTAGACTTATTGCTATTAGATGCATCTACAATTTCTACTACGCAGGTGCGAGTGTTATGGCCAGCTTCGCCGTAACGTTCGCAGCGCCTCTGCCCACGCACCCTCTTTACAGACTCTTTACCCTCCTTTTGCCCACTACTATCCTTTTTAGCCATTAAATCGACTACCTCTCCTACTATAAGTGTCTTAGCTACCTAAATATACTTCCTCTTTTAACTTTTTACCTCTATTACTATCTCTACTACCTTGTAAAGCCTTACTATTTCTTATTATATTAACACTATTTCGTGCCCTATTAATGCAACACCTTTATTAAGCTACTTAATAGCTCTAAGAAGCAGAGAAACTGGTGAATCTCTATGCTTTTATACACGCTTATAAACCAGCGTTAACTAAGCCTCTATCTCGCAGAGGTTACTTAGTATTTTTAATTCCTATAGGGTATCCTCTACGTTAGGTGGAGTTGGCGTACGAAGAACCACATTAAGTCTTAATAATACCACCTCTAGGTCGTGTGGGACTAATCTAGCGCTTTTAAAGCCTACGCAGATGTTCGCCTTTATTATTACTTTCTTAAAAGCTACTTTAAAGGCTAGTAAAAAGGCTTCCTTCTTAATTTGCTTAGTGCCGTACCGTGCTAAGCTACTAATCTTATTACTATACGCCTGCTTTAAAGGCGAAAAATAACCCACATTAAGTGGCTGTAAGAGGTGTAATAAGTGTAAAGGCATACAAAGAATAATAATCTTCTAGTCCTTATAGTATTTGTGGAATTCGTGTAAGCAGTAGCTCTTATAACTATCTATAATTAGTAGCTAGTGTGCACCTAAACTACGCGCCTTAGTATAGGTATTAAAGTGCCTTAGCTAGGCAAGACTAAGCTTGTTTAACGTCTAGCTATCACGAGTCGTAGGTCGAGGGCCCTCGACGGCCCTAGTCCGCTCTAGACCGGCGCTATCCGGGCCTTCCGCCTATCTACTTCCCTCGCCGCAGCCCTTCTCTTCCCTCTCTAAGGAATCGCCTTAGTACTGTAAATAGACTGAGTCGCCCGTAGTCAGGGCGCTTTTTTTATAATACGATCCTTTACCCCCTCATATCTAATTCACCTGTACGATGAAATCAACACGAAGAGTTACCCGCTAGACCTTAAAGATAGCAAGAGACCCTTAAAGCAGGTTACCACCTATAGGACCTTCTAAATAAGAGCCTCTAATAGTTACAACGCCTATAGAAGACCTAATAACACCTATAGATCTAGAGGAAGACCCCCTTACCGTTATAGGCGGTAATAATAACTAATAATTAGAGGAAGTTACCCTCTAAGAACGCCTAGGCGTGCTATAGCTCTAATAACGTATTTAAGAACTAGAGGCCTCCCTAATAGTAGAGCGTTACTAATCTAAAGGCAAGACCCTAGTTAGGAACAAGATAATAACTACTAGTATCTTTAATAACTCTCTAGAGCCCGAGAAGGGTCACGGTAACCTAGACAAGACTAAAGACACAAGCGATAACCTATTAAGTAATAGCTTAATAAAGGACGCGTCCTTAAGCTTAGATAATACTAGTTAAGACTAATCTAGGGCCTCTGAAAGCATCCGACGCCCGCGGAAAAAGAATAGACAAGGCCAGGCCTACACTAGCCACGATAAAGAACGTTAGATTTAAATAGTGGCTACTACCCTAGACGCATAGCTACTAAAGCCGCTAGAACCCCCTTAATTTAAGGGTAAAGGTTGTAAGGAACTAAACTTATAAAAGAGGGCCTACGAGGACTATATTAACTTCTTACCTGCCCTTAAAACTAATAAAGCGCAGGTTAGGTTCGCAGTAAGATACTTAGGAGATACACAACGTAACTACTAGAACTAAATAGTTGCTAAGATCCTAGAGCAAAAGCAATATAGAAAAGTTACCTAAGACCTTCTATAGTAGAATATAGTAAACTCCCTAGGATTAGCCTAGGAGCGAAAGAGTGCCGCTTGCTAAAGGATTAAGGTAGCTAAATAAGGCAAGAAGACCCCCATAGAACTCCTTAACTACCTTAAGGACTAATAGGAGGAATGCGACCTAGAGAAGGCCTTAAATAATAATAATAAAGACTATATTAATAACTTCTACATGGCACTAGACAAGAAAATCTAAGAACGCCTTAAATAGTAGCCGCGCGAATAGAAGAGCCTCTCTTACTTAGAAGTAAAGGTAAATATGCATTAGCAAGCGTTAAAACCTTATAAGTTAAAAAAATAACGTATATATAATGTTAATAACGACTTCCTTAACAAGCTAGCCGACGAAAGGCGCGATCAAAAGCAATCTAGGTTAAATAATATAAGACTATACTAGAGACGCCACGATAGCGACCGTCGCGATAAGAATAGTAAGAAGAAGGCTTAGGTAGTAGAGGACAGGGACAAGGACTAATGCTTCTATTGCCACAAACTAGGCTATTATAAGGCGTCCTGTTTAAAGTATAAGGCCGAGGCGGGGAAAGACAAGCTATAGACTAAAAGGCCTAATAGTCTATAGGCAAGGTTAACTATAATAAGAGTTAATAATAACTAGTTATAGCCGTAAGAACCCCTAGGGATAGGAGCGGTAGCTTACTAATTACGCTAGATAGTGAAGTATAGCACGAGGGTAACTAATAATAGATTAAAGCTCTAGTAGACTACGGAGCTAAAGCGAATTTCGTTAGCAGCAATTTAATAAAGTGGTTAGGGGTTACAGTAATAATAATAAAAGGCAAACGCTACGTGGCGCTAAATGGATAAGATTTGGGCGTTCTAGGCCAGGCGAAGCTCCCCTACACCATTATAAACAGTCGCGGTAAAACCGAGAGCGATAGTTACCTGTTTATAGTTAGTAATATTAGTGGATTTAACATGGTTCTAGGAATGCCCTGGCTAGCAGAATAGAACCCTATTGTAAACTTCTATAATAAGACTATTCGCTTCGCCCATGGGAAGCGCAAATAGACTAAGATCTCTACTAAATTAGTAGAAGAGTTCGCTAGCACGGCTAAAGATATAGTAAATAACTATTTTATTATATATGCCACCCTGAAGGACATATTAGAAGGCCCACCCGGGACGCTACCTAAAGAATACTAGGGACGGTAGAAGGAAGCCTTCTCTAAAGAAGCCGCGAGCATTCTTGCTAACTATGGCCCCTATAAGATAAAGATTAATATTAAGGAAGGCAAGGAAGTGCCTTTTAGACCACTCTATAGTCTATTAAAGTTAGAGTTGGCAGTTCTGCGCGACTATATCTAAAAGAACCTTAAACAAGACTTTATTTAACTATCGCGATTAAGCGCCGGGGCACTAATCCTTTTCGTAAAGAAAAAGGATAGAGGCCTCTGCCTCTACATTAACTACAAGGGACTAAATACAATTATAATAAAGAACTGATACCTACTTCCCTTAATACAGGAATCCCTTAACCGACTAGGGGATGCCTAAATCTACACTAAACTAGACCTAAGGGACGCCTACCACCGCGTCCGAATTAGGGCAGGAGATAAATAGAAGATAGCCTTCTAAATAAGGTATAAATAATACGAATATATAGTAATATCTTTTAGCTTAATAAACGCGCCTGCGACCTTCTAAAGCTATATTAACAACACACTATCAGACCTTCTTGACATTTGCTGTATTATGTACCTTAATAATATCCTTATTTACTCTAAGACAAAGGAGGAACACATCTAGCACGTTTAAACAGTGCTAGAACGCCTTATTAAACGCTGGCTATACGCCAAACTGTCTAAATGCGAATTCTACACACGTAAGGTGGGATACCTAGGCTTTGTAGTATCCCTAGACAGCGTAAAGATAGAGGAGGACCGCGTCACCTCTATAAAAAATTAGCCTGAACTAAACTTAGTCTAAGTAGTTAGGATCTTCCTTAGCTTTACTAACTACTATTAAAGGTTTATAGAAAAATTCTCTTAAGTGGCGGCACCCCTTCACGCCCTAATAAGAAGGCTAGAGGGAGCCACTAAGGGCGGACAGCGATAGAGACTTAAGGAATTAGTTATAATAAGCCTACTAAAGCAGGCTAAGGCCTCCTTCTACTAGCTAAAAGAGAGCTTTATACGAGGGCCCTTACTAGCCTACTTTAATCTTAAAAGACCCTTAAGAGTAAAAACTAACGCTTTAGGTTTCGCGATCTTGGGTATCTTAAGCTAACCGTAACTAGATAAACATGGGAAGCTACAATGGCACCTAGTTACTTTTTATTTACGCAAGATAAACTAGGTAGAATAAAACTATAACACGTATAATAGCGAGTTACTAGCGATCGTTAAAGCTTTTAAGCATTAGCGACACTACCTAGAGGGTATTAGCAAGAAGGTCGAGCTTTTAACTAACTATACTAACCTGCAAGGGTTTATATCTATAAAAGTCCTAACTAAATAGTAGGCAAGGTAGGCCAAATAGCTCGCAATATTTAATTTTAAAATTAAACACTATCTAGGAAGGATAAATCCCGCTAATAAACTATCGCGGAGACCTAACTACGAGTTAGAGGAGGAAATAAGCTTAGGCGGGACAGGCAGTTCCTAGTAGAGACTCCTTAAGACCCTATAGTATAAGTTATAGCTAAAAGGCGACGCTTTAGACGAAGCAGGCGTGGCAGGTAGCCTATAGCTACTAAAGTAGGCAGGAAGCCCTAGACTAGTAGTAGCGACGAGGGTCGCTAGACTTAGAACGTTAGCAACTAAAAAGGCGATAGTAAACGATTTAGTAAGCGCTTACCCTATAGTAGAGCTATTAAAGAGAAATAGCTAGGGGGACGAAACTATAGAACAAATCCTCTAGTACCTCCAAGGGCCAGAGATGGCAAAGCCAGAATGGCTAAAGCGCTGGATAATTAGACCGGCCAACCTATTACGGTACGAGAATAGGCTATACGTGCTACCTCTAGCGAGGGTACACGTCCTTTAATAATGCCACGATAACCCCCTCGCGGGCTATTTTAGCTTTACTAGGACCTTAGAGCTAGTACTATAAGAGTTTTAGTAGCCTAGTATTTAATAATACGTAAAGGACTATATCTGGACCTGTTAAGCGTGCTTTAGGGCAAAACCTGTCTAACACGTAACGCACGGCCAACTTAATAGCCTGCTAGTCCTAAGGGGCATCTAGGAGGACATTACTATAGACATAGTAATAGATCTACCTAAGAGCAAATCTAGAGCCTATCGTTATAATAGTATCCTAGTAATTATTAACTAGTTTTCTAAGATGGCACACTATATCCCCACGCGAAAGGACCTAAAGGCAGTAAAGCTAGCTAAGGTCTTTAAAAGAAAGGTTCTGCGCCTACACGGCCCTCTAAAGTTAATAGTTACGGACAGAGGTAGCCTATTTATATTAGCTTATTAGAGTACCTTTACTTAATATTTAAGAACTAAGCGACTCCTCTCTACTGCCTTTTACTCGTAGACAGACGGACAGATAGAACGATAGAACTAAACGCTTAAATAGTACCTTTAAGTGTTCTATAACTACGAATAATCTAATTAGGCGGATCTTCTATCTAAAGCAGAATATTTATATAATAATAGCATCTATAGCTCTACAGGAGTGTCGCTATTTATTGTAGTGTACAGCCTAAATCTACTAATAATAGGCCTGCCCCGAGAAGTACAGCTACGCGGGTTAGTACCTACGGTAAGGGCCAAAGCGGCAGTTCTAGCCTAGACTAGGGCCTAGATAACCCAAGCGATCCTTAGGGCACAGGCGTACCAGGCAACGTAGTACAACAGGAAGCATAAGGCCCAAACCTTTATAGTAGGGGACATGGTATACCTCGACGCCCGCAATATACGGTTAACTAGGCCTAAAAAGAAACTTAACTACAAGTCCTAGGGTCCTTATAGGGTAAAACGGTAGATTAGTTAATAGGTATATAAGCTAGAGCTGCTAAAGGACTTTAATATTTACCTAGTATTCTATGTGTCTCTTCTAAACCAGGTAGCCCTAAAAGAACTGCTATAACAAGAGCAAAGCCCGCCTAAGGTTATTATACTATAAGCAAGGGAGGATATATACCTAATTAAAGAAATTAGATCTAGGGTACTCTAGGACAAAGAATAGCTGTATAAAGTTAAGTAAAAAGGATACGATAGCGATAAGAACTAGTAGTTGTCTATAGAGGAGATCTCTAAAGGGGCGATAAAGTAGTTCTTAAAGGGCTTAGACAAGGAGACTAAAGGTCGCCCTAGACAGGAGCCTAAGAGGCGGGGTCGCCCCCTAGAGAAGGAGGAAGACAGCACTCAATAGTAATTAGTAATAAATTACCCTAGAGAGTATACTTTATAGGCTGCGAAATACTAGAATAAATAAGGCAGAAGATTCTTAAATAGACTAAAGACTAGAATAAGCTATCTAGGCCCATTCACGCCTCTCGGGGCCTAATAGAGGCTTACAAGCCTATTTGGACCGTACCCAACGCGATTATAGCCAACCGAAACCTAACTAAAACTACCTAAGGGTATAGAACGTGAATAAAATCTAGATACTATTAATAGGGGCAGGAATCCCTAGATTATACTAAATAACCCTCTTAATTAGTCAGGCGCTTAGACTTATAGGCTTATTAGAAAGTCTCTTAACCGCCCTTACTTTTAATCTTCTTTTTTACTTCCTCCGCGAGAAAGTCTAGCGTGGCTAGAATACTAGCCTTAAACGCTAACTACCCTAAATTAGCATTAATAACCCGGGATTAGGGTCGAGGACTCTTACTAACTTAGGAGTAACCTTTTTACGCCTAGGGGTAAGAGCACTAGCAGTAACTAGGAAGGTTAAACTACCCCCCTCTATAATAGAAGCTTTCCTCTTCCGCTTCTCCTTAATAGAGAGGCCTACCACCGGAATAATCTCCTTAGGAGGCTAGGTGTTATAACCCAAGTAGTAGGGGGTTAACAGGTTTCTGCAGAATTTGGATCCGGTAGCCCTATGCAACTTAGTCTAAATAACCCTTAACTACACTAAATAACACTTATATAATAATATTACTTTATTCCGTCTCTAGTACCTGCGTAGTAGCCTTTACTAATATCTTATCTAATCTAGAGAGGTCAATCTCGTCGTATATATACGTATTAATTTAGCTTAAGCGCGGCATAAGGGTAATTAGGGTACTTAACACGTTCTCTAAGTTGTCTTCGGGTATCTGCTACTAATTAGTCTTGAAACCCCTACATAACCCTTAAAGCGCCAACTTACCTGCTAATAATTCTTACCACCGCTATAGTAGGCATTATAGCGGCAGATTAAATTATAGTCCTCTAAATCTATTAGGCTAAGATTAACATACACTGCCTTAGACTAAACACGACGCATCTCCTTAACCTAAAACTAGTAGAGCTTTATCTTCTTATAATTAGACTACTTAAGGCTATCTAGAATAATAGGAAGGCAGGTATAGTATAGGTTAATAGTACTAACTACGCTCGCACGCGCCTTATTAACTAGGGCCTTAAGGATAGCGTTCGCGGTACTTATAGTACTAAATAGCGTGGGTATGTCTAGACAAAGTCTGAAGGTTGCTGAAGAGGGCGGTAGAGAAGTAATAAGTACGGGGACGACTTGGCAGGCCTACACCAGGTTAGTCTACCTTTACGACCCCTAAATTTAGAGTGGCTGGGTACCGAAATAGGGGGTATCTGGGGTCAGGCACCCTAGACTGCCATAGATTGGCCAGGTCGTACTTACGGGTTAGGGAGCCTCTAGGATAAGGTAAGCCGCCGAGTAAAGAGTAAGAATAAGGGTTTTAGGCCTTAGTGTAAGCCTAAAATTTAGCTTACGTTATTAGCTTACGTAATATGCGAGGCCTAATTAGGCTAGTTATTACGTGCTTATTCTCGCGGTCGAGACCCTTAAAGAAAAGAGCCTTTGTCACGAGTCGTAGGTCGAGGGCCCTCAACGGCCCTAGTCCGCTCTAGACCGGCGCTATTTGGGCCTTCTACCTATCTACTTCCCTCGCCGCAGCCCTTCTCTTCCCTCTCTAAGGGATCGCCTTAGTACTATAGATAGACTAAGTCGCCCGTAGTCAGGGCGCTTTTTTACACTAGCTATTAGGACTAACTTTAATAACCTAGTCTCAGGGTAGATTATAAAACCAGGACGTGATTAGAATCTTGCTAGGAAAGATAAGAAAGGGTAGTAGAGCCTAGCCTTTAGCGCTAACACCCTAGATATTAGTAACTTACCTATAGTTACTAGGTTAAATCTTTTTTAGGTTGCTTCGCTTCTTAGAGCCTGTAAAGACTATCTAACCCTGTATTACCCCTATTATAAAGCCTGTCTTATCGAAGTTGTACGTGTCGTTATCAGCGATACCGTACTTAGCCTTAGTATTAGCAACTAGCTCGAACTAGGGCATTATAATACGTAGATCTTTGTTTAAGGCTCGCTAACAATTATATAGATAGCTCTTTTAAAGCTTAATTTTTAGCGTACGCGTCTTAAGCCTGTCTATTTAGTGCTTACTAATAGGCTATCTACCGTGCTTAGTAAGTAAATTATTAGCTATATCTTAGACTATATTCCTTGTTGCACCTATTCCTCGCTAGTTAAGCTTAAGTATATATTAGACTAGAGCCTCCTCCTCTAGCTTAGTTAGCTTCTTTAAGTTGGGCTTGCGATCGCGTTGAGAGAGGGCTCCTTAGCGTTGTTATTATACTATTATTTAAGGCACGCTAAAGGCTATAATAACGCGTCTTTTACTCTTATCGTAATTTTTAATTATAGCTTAGATAGCAAGCTATAGTGCGCTTTTAGTATAAGGTTGTTGCGCGTTATGTTATAATGGCATTATAGTATAAGCTAGAGGTGGGCTGCATTTAGCAAAGTTGGCCCGCTCGGTGGGGTTGGCCCGCTTGGTGGTGAACCACGTTAGTTAAAAAGAAATTTTATATATAAAATAATAAGTAAATGTACCAGCGCGAATATACTACTATAATAACTACTTTTAGTAAGAATATAAATTTAGACACGTAAAAATAAAAATAATAAAAGATTTATAATAGTAGGTGGATTGCAAGTAAATAATAAAATAATTATAAAGCTATATAATAAGATAAGACGCAGATGTTTTTCTTCATCCCTAATAAAGGAAATAAAGGTATATAATAAGCTACGCCTAATTATTACTTTAAATTCTTAACTCTTAATTATGTAAACCCTAAATATATAAGTTTAACGCTCAAAGCTTGACTTTAGACTTTTTATTAAATTTATAAGTATTCTTCTAGCACCTTTGGCTCCTTAAGCACCCAGCCCCTTACAGAAGTGTCTAGCTCGCCCGTGTGTCTAGCTCGTCCGTAAGGGACGTTAAAGAAATCCACGTAAAGCGAATTAGACTATCCGCCAATGAGATTAATTACTTATATATAATATACTTTATAAGTAAGCTAATTACACAAGCGAGTGTATTACTCTGCCAAGAGTCTAGTCTCTAACCTAGTTTACTTTATAACGTAGTTAATACTTTATAGATTTTAATACTTTTTTATAGTATAGGAAGCTGCTGTCCAGGGCTAATAAAAAGAGAAAAAAGAATAGGCCTACTATTACGTAATCTATAAAGGAGGAAAAAAGAATACTTATTCTAGTACTTAATTCTAGTAACACTCTTTAAATTATTATAATAAATTATAATAACTTCTAAACAGCTTAATTTAATATTAATTTATAATATAGCAAGGTTATAGTACGTGCGTTAAACATTTAGACCTAAAAATAATATAGTATTTTAAAAGCTAAGAAATATATCTTTCATCTTTTAATAAACTATAAATAGATATAGTATAAGTAATATTCTATGTTTTTTATACACTTACTATCTACGTTAATAAGCTATAAATAGTTTTATGCAGTTATATTAAAGCTTTTTAACTACTAAAATAATTCCATTAAATCTCAATATTTACTAGTAGACATAGTACTAATATATTAGCTATAATATTAGACTGCACGCTATAGAACTTTACTAAAGTATATATTTAGCTTAAATAAAGCTATCTAAAGTTATTATAATTTATTATAACCTTTTCAGTAATGTTACTAGAATTTTATACTAATATAAATACTTTTTTATATATTATTTTATAGATT
Organism: Bimuria novae-zelandiae CBS 107.79; assembly: GCA_010015655.1. Classification (NCBI taxonomy): domain Eukaryota; kingdom Fungi; phylum Ascomycota; class Dothideomycetes; order Pleosporales; family Didymosphaeriaceae; genus Bimuria; species Bimuria novae-zelandiae. The sequence goes on along the minus strand of ML976708.1, from coordinate 372,595 downwards.
ATATAATACTACGTCTATCTTTTTGCTTTTATTTTCGTTTTATTACTTTTATAGCCTTATATTATAACTTTCTATAGTATAAAAAAACATTAGAATCTATAAGGTATTAGCTATGTTATAAAGAAAACTAGTCTAGAAGCTAAAGTCTTGACAAAGTAATACACTCGCTTGTAAAGTAGGTTATAATAAAGTATATAATTAATAATTACTAACTCTATATACATATTTATAGCTAGGTAGCATAGTGGTAAAATGTCTAGAAAGCTTTAGTCTTAGCACGCTAAAGTGCGTGGGTTTAAATCCTAATACTATTATAATCTGCAAAGACAATATTTAGTTTTAATGTTTAGGGGCCTAGGTATGGCTAACACTCTGTGTAGTAGCTAGTACCGTGTAGCGCGACGTAAGTTTTAATTTTTAGGGGCTTAGGTGTGGCTAACACTCTGCGTAGTAGCTAGTGCCGTGCAGCGTGACGTGATTAGTAAAATGTCTTAAAATAGAATAATAATTGTACGTTGTGTTTTAAAGAATAAATTAGATGTCTAGAATTACTTTTTTAAACTAATTAGAGGGCTAGGATAGCATCCTAATGCGGATAGCTTGGCAAAAGTTACTAAACAACTTTACTATGTAAGTCCACTTCGTCGTTCCTCCTCAGCGGATAATAAGCTAAAAAAGCAAGCACATGTTAATAAAACTTTTTATAAATTTTTGTCTTATATAGCTTGCTTAAAGAGTAGGCGCAAGAAAGATAATAATTAGAAACTTTTTAGTTATACATTTAGCAATTTATACTTATAGGATAGCTCCTAGCGTGCTTCTTATATGTCTTTTAATTATAGACTCTATTAGTTAGCTTTATTAATACTAAGTCTAGCTTAAATATATAGTAGATCTAAATGTAAAACATTTAGTAATATAAGTTTTTATATAAATCTTATATAATTTAATATTAAAGTTAGTTTTCTGCCAAGATTAGAGACAAAGTCTAATTAGTTAATATTAGACGGTCCGCATACGGGAGATTTTAACAATGCGAGGGATAAAGCCCGTAGGTGCCCTGGGGTCTAGATGGATGGTGCCAATTACAGATTCTAACATATATCTTGTTTTTACACCGACACGATTTTCGCTGCATAGCTCCCACAACACACTATGTTAACACTCCATTAGCTTCCCATCGAGATCTTGATCCAAATCTTTGATTATGTTGATTCGTCCTATTTCCGCGCGGATCTGTCTCGCCTCATAATTTGTAGGCAGCGGAGCAAACTTGCCCAGATTGCTTGTTTCCAGGATCTCCACCTTAAGCCAAGAACACTACAGCGTTTGGGGTCGTCTCCGCACACAGCATCAAGCCTTCCTCTTGTCAAAGACATCATGGAGACCCTGGACCTGGATTTGGAGGGCTTTGATGAAGAGTACTCTGTTCCGCGGTCTACGCCACGGTAAGAGGGGCGGGTATGGCGGACGGCTTGGAACGCAGAGCTGAACAACGATCTCCAATATCTTGCCACCATCATCGAACAATCGCGAAAACTACGTAACCTACGCATTCGAACCACCAACCCATTTTACTATGAAGGGGAAGCGGGGCAGACAGTATATGAGCGCCGCATCACCCTGTTTCCGGACACAAATACGCCCCTTCTTATTGGCCAACAGCCTGACTAGTCTGAACCTTGATCTGTACAATGCTCGACTGGTACACCAGCGTGACCAAGTGCACGTTGAAGAATTTCATATCTGTACGCTCATCGCCGCGCATCTTGCCACGCTACGACGTTTGAGACTACGCATGCGCATTATCTGCGCCGAAGTTCTGAACTTCGACAAGACAGCATTGATCTACGCTTGAAAGAGGTGATCATCAATTTAAGTCGAAATTCACCTCGGAGTATGAGCGCTGGGCACGCCAGTTGTTGCGAGGACATCCCCGGCGGGCTGGTTCGACTGAAAGCGGGAATGGAGGAGCAGGCGCGAGTTCTTGCGGCACAGATGGCGGCGCCAAAGATGGTGAGAATATTGACGCATATGCGGCGGCAGGGGGAAATGCGGGCGTTCGATGTTTTGACGGGCAAGACTCTCGCCCTAAGTAAGGATGCGGAGAGGGATGGCGACGGTAAGGAAGTGAGTTAGTGATATGGCAGCGTGAACAATACATGTATGGACGCAACTGTGGACTTCTTCTTATTCCTATGACTTGTTAACCTCCTTGATCCTTCCCTCTATCCTCGGAGCAATAGCCCTCGTCCAGTCTACTCTCAACTCTTCCTTCCCTACCTCGTCCGCGCACTTCGGTGTGCTTTTCAGCCCAGCTAGCCTCCACCACTTTCGCATCGCCCGCCTTAACAGGCCCAGCTCATACTCGTTGAACTTGATCAGCTCGCTATCGTCGTACTCGTAGTCCTCGTCATCCGTGTCCGGGTCTCCTTGCGCACCCTCGTGATGTTGCTCGGAGGATGGTATAGCGATGCTAGAGCGTCTTGGACATGGTCCCGACGCGTTGGTCGAAGAGGTGGGTTCGTGGAAGTCGTGCGTTTGTTGGAGGGAGGATTGGATGTTGGTGAACTTCTTCGTCATGGCGGGTGCCCAATTCTTCCATTTGCCGAGGATCTTGAGGGACATGAAGTATTGGCGGAGGATGGTGGAGATGAGGACGCCGTTCTCCTCGCTAACGATTTCTTTCGCCGTGCCGCCTTCTTCTTCGATGAGTAGCGAAGTGTAACCATCTAAGCTTGTGTTAGTATAGGACAGGAATTTAGCATGAGGTTGTCATACCTTTGCCGCGACCCATGTAGCCGCGGGTGACAAGCCTGTACGCTCGAGACTCGTCCAATGGCTCCTCGCCGATCGAGACGCTGAGTATGCGCTTGTGCGGCGGCTGCGAATAGTCCGTCTCGAACGTTATATTGGACACTTGCGGGAAGCGTCCTTCGAGAGCGGGGTAGTTTGATACGCCGTTCTCCAACGCATCCCAGATCTGTTGACCGGTGACCTGCATCACCACCACCGGATCCTCAAACGGGAAGCAATTCACAATGTCGCGTACTCTTAGCACACCAGGAGGGTAGATCTGATCACCGCGAATGGTGCCCGACGCCATGATGCAGCAGTCACCCTCGTAGTAAAAGCGCATGAGATCGCACACAAAGTTGCCTAGGTTGGATTCCTTGGTACGGACAGTGGTGAAGCGTGCATCCAAAGGCGCGGCGGTGTATCCTATTGGTTTATCCAGCTTCTCCGCCAGCTTCTTCGTCAAACCTCCAACCAAGTTCACGGCTTCCGCGTCCTGCGGTACGCTGCTGACCACATCCCTTCTCGTGATTCTGAAGTCCCAGCCCTGACGCTCCGGCTTTCGCCACGCCTCCACGTGGGATAACTGTTTGAAATCTGTCCCCGAGCGCAGAACATGTGTGCCATTGACGAAGCTGTGGGCGTAGTAGTGGTCGTGTCCGCCCAGTATGATGTCGATGAGCCCGCCGCCGGTCTTCTCGGCCAGTTTGTTGTCGTTGGGCTCTCGCTGGTGCGAGACGGCCACGATGATCTCAGCGCCTTGCCTCTTCAGGCCAGGGATGAGCTCCTTCGCCGTTGCGCTCGCACTTTTGTATATTATCCCCGGTGGTAACGAATTGATGGTATCGAGCCACTCCCGCTCGGCCAGGCCAATGACGCCAATCTTGATGCCGTTGGAGGACGTAAGCATGACCGTCTTCTGAGCGTTGCCGAGCGGTACGTCATCGCCGAGCGCGGGGTCGATGACGTTGGCGAGGAGCCATGGGAAGGTGCATTGGGCGGTGAGGTTTCTGTACTGCTTGACGCCGAAATCGAGATCGTGGTTCTACTCCGGTCAGCTCTGCACAGCCAAAAACCAGGTCAACATACCCCGACGCAGGCTACATCCGTTCCGATCTTATTCAGGATAGGCACCATGTGACTTCCTATCTCAGAAGTGAGTCATGGCCTTCGCCTAGGTGCACCGCTGCCTACGCACCCTTGGTCACACTACTCTCCAAGCTCGGATTAAAAGCGTCTCCGGAAAAGAAGGTGAGCAGTTTTGGCTGATCCCGAAACTTTTCGTCTTCCCTATAGTATTTCGCCAGCGTCTGGAACCTTGCCACTCCTCCGACGGGCTCTGCCGAGCCAGCCTCTACATGGTACACGTCGTTGTAGTGGAGGAATCGTAGATCTGGTGGGGTATGCGGTGCGGGGCTCGGTTCAAACACGGTCTGCTCGTCTACGGGTATTTCCTTGGGTGCCATGGTTGCAATTGTGAGGTCAGAAAAGCAGAAGAAGGTAAGAAATAGAAGGAAGAAGGAAGGAGAGCTTGATTGAATTCTGTGCCTCTTGTCGCGTGGGCAAGGCGGGCGGTGAATCTCACTTGCATCTTGGCGGCAGCTGAATCCAGGGTCCAGCTGCAGCTCGAGCGAACGGCCAATTGGAGAGTGTGATTTTGCGAGTCATCCAGAAGCATGGAAAATGGCGTTGCTGCATGCTCTGACCGCCTTCATTCCGCTCTTCCAGTGAACGTCATCACCCACATTCTAGAAGACCACAATGCGAATGGTAGATATCTTCATTTGCAACGCCAATGCTATGCTATGCTCCAGGCTCGCCCGACAGGAACCCACTAGATGACGTCAATGCATCCCATTCCCCAAGTCGTAACAATGTTCGCCAATCGCCCTCCATGGCGATCGCAACGCCGTTCAGCCTCGCACAAACGAAGCCATGCGCCGCCATACCCAGGGACCCAAGGACACAAAAGCAGACCCAATTCAACCGGGAAGGGCATCCCAACCATCCCATAAACCCAACTTAGCCTTGCCCTTTCCCTTTGGGCCCGGCCTAGACCCAGCTGATGGACCCGACTGTGAACGCCTTGAACTCCTTCCTAATTCCTATTGTCGACTGCTTCCTGGACGCCCACCCTTGCTACCCTTGGTCTTTGCATGCGCCTCTTTGCACTCGTCGCTGCAAAACCACTTCGCCCGACCCGAAGGCGCTCGGTCGAGATTGACACACGGAAGATGGAACCACTCGCGCGGACATGAATCGTTGTCGCATGCAATCATATTGCCAAACGACACCTGGTTACAATAGCAGTACCGCGGCTCGTCCCCATCCTCGTCCGATTCTGCTTCCTGCGACTCGTGTTCGGGGGCGACGGAGCTTGCTCTGGATGACTGAGGATTCGACTTGGGGTCCTGGACCGGTTCCAGAGTAGGAGACTGCGCGATCGCAATGTTGGTTGCTGTCGTCTTCTTGTTACCACGCTTGGAGACGGTGCCTGTGGTGGTGCTGTTATTTTCCGAAGATGTGTTCGAATTCCCGTTTCCGTTGTTGGCCTTGCGTGTGCTCCTACTACGAGCCATGGGAATTTCCGGAAACGTCCCGATGATAGGGGTCGCTGTCTTGGAAACACGGCCCGCACGTGTGGCCACGGGTGCCGGTGTCGGTACGTCAATCTCCATGGTCTCGGGTTCCTGCGGCTCCACATCTTCACGTTTTAGAGCTGCGGTACCAGCTATGGCCTCGAAAGGCGGCAGTTCGGTGGTGTCCTTCGGTGTCGACGCTCCCTTCACGGAAGCATTGTCGCGGTTGATGCCAGCTGCCTGCTCGAGTTCGGCGATGGCATTGCTGCTTACAGGCTGCTGTACGGGATGCGATGTTGATGGGCGGCGGACAGGCGGTTCTGGAACAGCTGAAGCGACGGAATTCGCGGTCGAATTCTTGCGCGCACGCGCGGCAGTTGGGCGCTCAGCATTGGCGATGTTTGCTTTGGGCAGTGTGAAATTGCCGACCAGTGGCGAAGATGCTGGCTGAGGAGAATATGCCGGCAGTGCGTGCTTGCGCTGTGCGGGGGCGGGAGGCGCTCGTGGTTTCCGCTTGGCTGCTGCTCCGCCCTCGATGCTTGGTGTGGCTCGCGGGCTCGTCCCACTCCGCTCACCGGCTCCGGCAGACTTGAGCACGCCACTCAGCGACCGCTCCATGGGCGGAGCTGCTGCTGCCAGGGCCTTCTCGGTCTTCTTCCTCTTCCCCTGGGGCGGCGCGCCGTTGCCCGTGATGCCTAAGCCGATGGTACGCCCGTCACTCCCGGTTGCGTCTGCCCCTACGGCCTTCCGCTTGTGCGTTTTCTTCGCAGGTCGATCGTCGAAGTCGGAGTCAACATGTTGGTGTCGGCTGCGCTTCGCAAGCATCGCTTCCCGGCGCGCCTCGCTTTTGGCTGCTATCGAGTCAACATCGTACACATGCTGGGCAGCTGCAGCCAGATTGTTGGCTGAGGCCACTTCTCTTCGCTGCCGCTCATGTGCACCACCCTTCTTTTTCTCTTCCTTGTCCGCATATGCCCAGTGTGTGAGGCTGCCGTAGCGGGCCTCCTCGCCGACCTCGTCGTCCAGATGTGCGTACGAGTTCTTCATGCGCGCGAGGCCCTTGTCTTTGGTCGCTTTGGCCCCACCAAGCACCACCAGCTTCTCATCGAGCGCGGGCAGGATGTTCACGATGTTCATGCGCAGTCGACAGAATGCCTGGCGCTTCTTCAGATCCGCCTGCTCCTTCGGGGAGAGAGTGTTGGGGTCGATTGCGGCGAGCTGCTGCCAAAGACCAGCCGGATCCTGCATGGCCCCGCCATTGATTGCGACGCCTAGGCCGTTGTCGACGGCCACGATGTTGTGGGAGGTCTCGCGGCGTTCTGCGCGGGTCGGGACGGGCATGAGGCCGATCTCGTCCAACATGAGCCCCAGACTGCGTTCGGGATCGTGGATCTTCGCCTCGACCTCCTTGAACATGGAAAAGTGGCGTATGAGCTCCTTGGGGAAGGCGTCGACGGCCTGGGAGAAGTGTGTGAGTGCCGGGCAGAAGCCGCCGGCGTTGTTGGCCGTGTCGGGCGTCTGCTCCAGCCCGCCGGAGCGGCCTGCAAAGGTGCGCGCATAGTAGTTGGTCGGGCGGACCGTGGCGCGTCCTTGTCGCGTCGGCCGGCGGTCGGAAGCTGTGGAAGGGCCAGCAGCGCGAGAGGCGGCGGCTGGAGGCATCGTGGGAGCACTGAGCTCTGCGCGCGGCAGCAAATACGGCGCAAAGGCGAAACTGCAGAACAGAGCAGTTGTAGTTAGCGTATTAGAGCTGTAGGAATGACGTGGAAGCACATTTCCAGCGAAAAGCCGGCGACTGGGTGCATGTGCGTAGGAAGGGTGCGTGTGCGGTGGAGTGTTTGGTGACGAGCTGTTCCAAGCCTCGCGCAGGCGCTCTCCGGATCACGTGCGCAAAAGTGGGCCCAGGAAACCGCTGACATAAACCATCCCAACCTAGTCCAGCCGCTCTCGTGCTCAACAAAGACTACCATTCCGGATACTGGGATCCAGCGATAAAGAATGTCGCCTGTACCACACGCCACAATGGAGAAAACTGCAGCTCCAACATGTCTCCGTCCCACCTTCATCCCGCTCCATCTGAGCAGTCGTTTTGCCCCAAACTCTGATGGCGCAACCACCCTCACACACAGGCACGTGATTTTCCACCTGATACCTTACGCGATCATGGCGAGGCCTTGCGACGTCAAACTCCTACCACTCCTACTTTTCCCCCTGCCTTGAGACGTGGTCGAAGAGGCCCTCTTCCCATTGGTGTCCGCCGTCATGACAATCCTAAACTCGAAGATTCGTGGGCAGGGAGGTCAGCCCTACCAACACCGCTCTTGGATCCGCAGTATGATTGCAGGAAGATGTCGAGCGGCGCTTTCAGATACCCAACGTTAGGTCAGATAGCGCTTGCTGACCTACGCAATGGCTTCCTACAACTGGACAGCGCTGTGGAGAAGTTGGCTTCGGCTCTTGACAGCCAACTTAAGATACAAACAGCTGTCAAACCGGTCGGGATTAGACCGAAAACTCAAGCGCATACAAAAGACCGCACGCGCTTAATCCGGGAACGTTCTAGCGATTTGTCCCTAATCAGGGGAGCACCGGGAGAGTATTGGGACAAGCATATGGCTTTGGTCTTGCATGGCGCTGTATGGTCGATTCTCTTGGAGACTGTCTTCTCCAACGCATTTGCAGTGTTTGGCAAGCGTGCACGTCATCTCGCACAGGAATGGACACATAACGGCGTCGACTTCAATGCCGCAGCTTGGCGTGCTCTCACCGCGGAGCAGTTGTTGGTCAGATGCGGTACCGCACAATCGGAGTTCAGGGGACAAGACATATCTTCCCGGAGTCTACGGGCACTATTCCACATTGAGCAAGATTTGAACCATCATGACCAATTCCTTGGCTGGTTGCCGTAATCAGCAATTCGATGAAGGAGGATGGAACTCCACACAAGCCAAAGTCGATAAGATTTTTCACGACGTCGATCCAGTTGCACGTCAGGCTGTCCATGATGCCCGTGCAGAAATCGTACAATCTCTGCACAACTGGGCTGGATCGACTCTGAATGACAAAGTTCAAGAGGTAGTAACCCATGCGTAAGTGCTCGCTGTTCATATGGTTATTAGTCGTCATTCTTTCCAGTTCATCATACCCACCATGCGAGACACTATCAATCCCTCTCAGCATGCCCCATCCAGCTTCTCTACGTTGGTTGGACAAGGTCTTATAATTTTCACCGTCCATCCAGGGCTTCAGTGATACAAAGATGCAGATCCTCGAAAAGCGTCGATTATACGCAGAGCTCGGGTATTCCTTGATGGAACGACAGGTGAAGCTGCGGCCTCACTGTTGAATACGCCACCTCCAAGTCCGATTCCTGATCCTCCGGACGACTCTAGCCATGAGCTTCCGGATCTAGTTTCAGATGACTTGCTTAACGGTGTCAAACCAGTGTCGGAACAGTTTCTCAAGCTACGTGAAAAAATTATATCCTTCGCCAAATTCCTCGACACGTATCCTGGTCTCACTCAGCAGCGTGAGCTTCGGCCTTACACTTTGTCTGGTTCTGTTACCGACTTGCCGTGGGTCCAGCTTATACGAAAACAGTATTGTCGAGAGTCTGTAATCTGGGCCGTGCTACACGACGATTTCGATTTTGATACCTTCGGTCTGCTCAAGAACTACGACGACAGACTCAGCTATTCAAAGCTCGTCTACGGAGACGATGACTGGACGACTAACTGGAAGGTCGCAGAACGGAACCAGTGGTGATGGTTTTCCGCTCGGCAATTCGTCAATCGTCTCGGCGGCAATGCATTATTGAAGTACCCGCATAAATGCAATGTCCTGGATCAGGATCTCTACAATCACGTCAAGAGAATGGAAGAGGAGATGTGCAACCGCATTTCTTCTAACCTACTCGGTGCAAATCCAGCAGAACTGCTCGAAGCACTGCACACGATCGTCGAGAAGGCTCTACTTCTGTCTATAACCATATCAGTGCACAAGCGGCTTTACAATGTCCTCGCGCCCAAAATAAATGCTCCGTATGTGCCTAATGACAAGACATTAGAGCTTACCGACGCTTTCCCGCTCAATCGAAAAGGGCTCGTCATGTTTGTTGTACGCCGCGGTCTGTTCCAATACAGCGATCTGGAAGGAGGCAATCTGGACCCAAATGCTGGGAAATGGTGTGCGCCGGCGTTGGTCAGGGTCGGTGTCGACGGTGGAGCAGAAGAGGGAAATAACGCCGATACACAAGTTAGAGGTTTGGATGACCGAGCAAAAGAAGAGAACAACACTAGTACACAAGTTAGAGGTGTCAAAGATCAAGCAAAAGAAGAAAATAAAGCCGACACGCGAGTTAGAGGTAACGACGGTGTCTTGGGTGACAGTCGTACAGTCGCTGAACCTAGACTCTCCGTGTCTTGGGCTGTTCCCATCAAGCCTTCTTCTCGTGACGACTGTGACATTGGTGTAACCCTAAATTATCCATAGCTGGGGCTCTTCCCGTCGAGCCTGCTTCTCGCAGCGGGAACCCAACCGTCGAGGACGTGGACGCAGATGAACTATGATTACTGGGATGCGTGGGCTTTGGGGTTTTTCGTGAGTGCAAGGGCGAGCAAGGAGAGGGCGGAAAGAGTCACGAATATGAGGCGGTCGGATTTGTAAGTAGAGATTCATTATCTACCTGATTTTCTGTTTTCATGTTTTCTGTGAGGGCGCAAACTTTGATGTTTGCCAACGGTTGTCGTAATGACAGTTGTTGGGCCCTACATGATCATTCCTCCTTTCATCCCCATTGACGGACTCCATAAATGAAGCGAGAAGACCGAAATCTTAACCATTTGAACGGCGCAAGTCTGTCAGATGTCAATGTGACAACACGCTCATCTGGTACTAACGAGGCGGTAGCGAGACGAACGTGACATTCTCCCCACTGCCGTTACACTACCACGCTGGTAGGGGGCATAATCTCAGAGAAAACAGGGTGACTCAGCACACTTGTTTGGAGACTGAGAACGGTCGGTAGGGGTTGCATCGGAGTAAGTGTCAGGTTGAGCCCCCTGGGAGGCGTGACCCTTGACATCTTGACTCATCGCCGCGACCATACTCTCAAATTTCTCGCTCTCCTGACGCATCTCCGCAACCATGCTCTCGAAATTATCGTGCAAGGTGACTTCTGCACACTCGTGGTCCTTCCCTGTCTTTGACGTGCCCATGAAGTTGTCGTATCCATTCTTGCGCGCCTGGGCCTCCGTGGACTCTTCGAGGATGAAAGGATCGATGTACACCTCGCATGGAACAAGGACGAGGTCATGGTTCAGATTCTTGCCATGGCCATCCCCCCACTTCACAAGTCCCGGGTGGACGATGAACGCTACGCCTCCCTCCTCCAGCTCTTCCTCTTCAAGAATACTCTTCAAATACCATGGCTGCCCTTGGGAATAGGCGTGACCGATATCCGGAAAGACTACTTGCAGACGACAACGCTGTGTGTTCATATCGATTGCAAGTGAGTAAGCCTTATTGATGATGACAGGCAGCTGCGAGAAATCCGTTGAAGGGGAGATCTTGCTGAGTGTTTCGAAAATGTGCTCGGAGACATCTTGTCGAAGTGCCAAAATGCCGTCACGGAAGGGATCCGGACCAGTAGTCAGTCCTTGCATGATAACCTCCTTGCCGCTGCATTCTACCAAGTGCTCCACAGTTACACACCTCCAGCGCTCAGCTACATCGCAGGGAGTCGGCCAGTTGCGAGCGTGACAGTTTCCAAATATATTAGTCCAGAACCCGTTAACCTCATTGCCATATGGTCCAAATATGCCGAAGGGGCTGCTAAATACTGCAGTGATTAGGGCCGACCATATGAACGATTCCATCACAGCCTTCTTTCGACCACGACCGTTCCAGGCAGCTTCTTCGACATCCTTCAAAAGTACGGCAGATTTGAACTCATGAATGTCGAAAAGATGAAGATCGCTGGGGAAGTGGATATTCCGACTGAGAGTTTTGATCGACGTAGCAAGCCAGCGGAACTCTTGGGTGAAATACTCATCGGAAACAATTCCAGCCTTGTATACATTCGAGAGCAACTCTTGCTGCAAAGCACCCACCTGCTCTCGGAGCGACTTCTCTTTGTTCTGCAGGGAGACAATTTGTTGCTGATACAAGGGTACTTGTTGTTTGAACACCCGTCCATCAAGAGCATCTCGCAAAATACACTGCAACGTATCGGCTTTCTTTAGTTCCGTTCCCGTAGCTTCGGCATATGGACCAAGAAGTTGCTCCGCTGTGGCTACGTGGATGTCGTGGAGGTGGCGGTTTTCCCTCTTGAGCTCCTTCTTCTCTGATTTGAGTTGACTCCGCTGTTCTTCCGCGTCGGCCGCTTCGTGTTGGAGTTCGTTGAATTCACCAAGCAATTTCGAATAAAGCCGTCTCAGATCATCGTATTTGCCTTGCAGCAACGCATGACGCTCCTTCGAAATCCCTTTCTCGTTCGCGGCTTGTCCTCTGGAACCGTGCGACACAAGTTTCTCGCCTTCATACTCACCCGGCTTGTCCTTCCTGTCGAGTGATCCAATCTTGACAGCCGAGTGGCTGTGATCGTGGGTAGCATATTTGCCGCTGGGCCTCGTGCCACGCGCGGAAGCTGCTCGTCCAGCTGCCACAGCGTCTGTCCGAGCGTGAGAGTGACGCTGCTCTTCCGCGTCGAGCTCACGCATTTCGGAGCATGATTCGTGTGCTTTGCCGGAAGTTTTCTGCTTTGATGATTCCTCGACGCGTCTCTCCTCGGCCTGTCTCTGAAGAGTCGCGGTGTCACTGGCTCGAACTGTGTCGAGACCCGTCCCCAATGCCTGGGCGAAACTTTTCTTGACCTACAGGCGTCAGACGATTATTGTCAATTGAATTTACGTAACTTGCCGCTCCAACTGCTTCTTTGATCATGGCGGCCCTGGTATCCCAAGCTATTGTGAAGGTGGTGTTGAGGTGGAACCGCGAGATGGGGAAGAAAAAATTGGTCTTCCGATTTACCGTACCCTCAGAGTATTTGGTCGCAGGCGGCGGCCAATGTGAGAGTGAAAGCGGGACTGTGCGCGCGCTGTAGGTCTGACAAGTTGGGTGAGAGCGAGACCGCACCTTCCGTTTGCAAACGCACCGCTTTGATTCAAAACAAGCGCGCACCTTCCCTCACTTCTCAGTTTATCGCAAATTTGCTCTAGCTACGGTCCGCACGAAAGCACAAATTAATCTTCGGTGCGCCTACTGCAGCTTCACCGCACCTCTCTTTTACCTTTACCTATTTCTCACCCGATACGGTATCTAACCACCGTCTTGCTAATTCATTCCCGGTGAGCGCACTGCGCAGCCTTAATTGCTTCAAGATGTTAGCCGTCGCGGGTCATCGGCTCGTAGTCGGTAAGTTCACATGGCATACCAGGCACGATCAGGTCGCTAAAATGGATAGGTCTCGATTATGGAACTACTTACACCGGCGTGTCGTTCGTCGAGACTTCCAACACAAAGGGTACTGAGGAGCGCATCCAGATCATCCAGAATTGGCCCTCAGCACACACGATGATCGGCACGAAAGAGAAGGTGCCATCCGAGATCGCGTACCTTCACGATGGCATCAAGTGGGGCGGTCTAATCCCTCCTCATGTCCAGCGAAACATGTGGACCAAATTGGAGCTTGACACCCCGAAGCAAGGCGAGGCCGAGGCCATTCGTCAAGAGCTTGCTCAGCTTACGTTGATGGGCGGCGGCAACCAGAAGAAGCCTACCGAGATCGTCGCCGACTACCTAAGTCAGGTGAAGGATCACCTTATCAAGAACTTGGACGATCAATATGGATCGAAGCTGTGGCGTACGCTTCCAATGACTCTTGTGATTACCGTACCTGCAGTTTGGTCCGACGCCGCTAAACACAAGACGCTGGAGGCTGTCTTCAAGGCTGGCTTTAACACCACCTACTTCCCCCATCTTCGTCGCACTGTGACGACCACCGAGCCAGAAGCTGCTGCAATTTACACCATCAAATCCCTTCGTAGCACCGCTCAAGATACGCAGCTTGCTGTCAGCGACGGTTTTGTCGTGTGCGATATGGGTGGTGGTACAGTTGACCTCATCTCGTACCGAGTGGCCGAGCTCGAACCCACTATCGTTGAAGAAGTCACCATGGGTACCGGAGGCCAATGCGGTGGTAGCTTCGTTGATCGAGGCTTCTTGAAGTGGTTGGAGGAGAAGGTTGGCCGCGACAACTTTGGTAAGGTTGCCGGCTGCCGTGCTGATGAATTGTCCCGGACATCGTTGCCACCTAAGCTGGGACGCATGGTCCAGGAATTTACTCTTACTGCGAAGAGCGGATTCTCAGGTACTGAAGAGTATTTTCTTCGTTTGCCCACTCCACTGAGCGGAATTGATGACGACAAGCGGGGCATGAGCGATGGCGAGATACGAGTTACTCCGTAAGTTCCCTTTTTCAACGTTTGCTAGTTGAAACTAACACAATTGCGTGTCAGTGCGGACATGAAGAAGATATTCGACGTTCCGCTCCGCCGTACCAAGGAGCTACTCACCGGTCAAATTCAGCAAGCGCGGCGATCTGGCAAGGCCAAACTCAAGTACATCTTTCTGGTCGGCGGCTTCGCTGAGTCACCGTGGATGTACAAGGAGCTCAGCACCCTTGCTCAATCCTTTGGCATTCAGGCCATCAAGCCACCCTACTCGTAAGTCGCCCTTGTAAATGCATACTCATAACAAGTTGCCACTAACTGGATCGATAGGTGGTCTGCTATCGTACGAGGAGCAGCTGCGAAGGGCTTGGAGGGTGACGGCTCGGCTGCTATTAGATCTCGTATCTGTCGCCGTCATTATGGAACCAACTGTAGCGTGATCTTCCAGGCAGGCGAACATCTTGAGAGCGATGCCTTCATCTGTTCGTTCTCCGGTTTGAAGCGCGCGCACAACCAGATGGATTGGATCATCAAGAAAGGTGGAGAGCTGAAGACCTCGGACCAGGACCATGGCAAGGTGACTATGTCATACATGGACTGGGTCGGCTCAAGCAAGATCTTGACAATCTCACTATTGGCTTCGGATTCGGACAATGCTCCTACCTCATCCTATGATCCGGTAAGTGGTTATTCATTCTTAAAAAAACGGTTCACTAATCAATTACAGAACGTCTATACCATCGCGCAGATGGTGGTCGACTTGAATCCTGTGCCAGAGAAGAAGTGGTGCAAGGCTATCAGCCCGTCCGGTAGACGTTACCGTGTGCTTGACTTCACGGTGGAAATCTCAATTCAATCCGCACTGGAGTACTCTCTCTCCGTCAACGGCACGAAGTACGGCTCGGTCACGGCTAACTATGCTTAAGTGCATAAGGTGAGCATCGATCTGCTATTTTATGTGTTCGAAGTACTAACAGGGACAGATTCCAACAACCGCGTTGCTCCGCAATGCAAAGCTTACGCATGGTATATGAGCTCCTAGTTCGCACGGTCACGTTTCTTGAACAGTCGCTTAAGAACGGACATGGCATACATGTTGCACTGATCGTGGTCGGGCTTTGGTCGACCATGATTTGTAACAACGCTCTCGCCTTGACAGTCTGAACAGGTAGACTAGTCTTTAATGCCTTTAATGGCATGCAATTTCACGAATCACAACTACACCTCGTCTCATGATGAAAGTTACCAGTGGTGACACGGCATCTCTGCGAAATTCTTTGGAACTATCCCAGTACATGCGGACAATTCGTTCGGTCGACATTCCGACTAACCTTCGTATGCCCACAGCCCACAAAAACAACTAAACGCACCACTTCGCCTCTAACACTCCTTCCTACCACCTGCCCACTCCTTAACATCACCTCCTCTCTCACACTTCCCTCCCACCTCTACCCCTCCCCCAATCTTCCTACCAACCAATCACCACCCTCCGACATCACATGACCGAAACCTCATGCGCGTCATCTCGACACTAGTCCCAATTAGCACCATGGCGTCCGCCCCGCGCAAAACTCTATCCGCAGCTCGCATCGGACGCGCATCAGCAGGCTGCGGGTGTGTGACCCACGGTTCGCCAACGGGCATAGGCGCGTTCCGAACCTGCCTTCGAGGCCAGCCTTCCCCTCTTCCCCGACTCTTGTCCTGGTCTTCTTCATCCGCCGGCGCTGGTGGTCTTGCGCACGGGCGTATGTGTGCGTGCATACGTGATCAATATGCAGAAGTCGAGTGCGCTATCTAAACCTTTTAAAATAAGTGATACTGATTGTACAAGTCACGCAACTTTGGATGTCCTTGATTAATGAATTGATTGTTTGGCCTAGCCTAAAGAATATATTGACATGAAATGTACCGTGAAGAAATACACCCCGCCCCAGCATCCAGCGCGTCATTCGCACTAGGGTGGGGGTTGACCGAACCCGTCCGCCGCATAATCATAGCCAGGAAAACCCGCGTCGTTATAAGATGAGGACCAGTACTGACCGTTGCCGCCGTCGAGACTCGGATCGCCGTGGTGAGGACGCTTGGTCCTGGGTAGACTCGCGTTCTCGTACAGACTGATCTCGTCGTATGGGCGCTTGATCGTGGGTGGACTCGCATTATGGGGATATGAACGCTTGGTACCTTGGAATGGCTGCGGGGCAGGACTTGTGTATCTTCCCTTGACCCTGGACTCCTTGCGCAGACGCAGCCGAACGCCTTGGTCGGAGAAGGTTCGGGAGAGGTAAGTTGACGGCTCTAAACCCAGATAGCCCTTCGCAGACACAACGTTGAATGGGTCGCTCTTGATGCTGCCAATAAAGACTGCCACGTCCTTTTGCATGTCGTATAATTTGAACTGGAGACGGAAGGTGCCGGTGGTGTTGACGGAGATGTCACCGAAAATGAAGAAGCCGCCATCTTTGTTGTCGATATCCTTGAGGCGATGCAAGGATGAACAGAGTCCACCATACAGGTGCGACGGCCCGTTCTGGCTTCCGCAGTGGTCCCAGCGCTCGTCTTGATCGGCCTTCCACAGGCTGACAGTCATGAACAAATAAGGGCTCTGTAGAAAATGCTGGCTGGCCTCGGCGCTTTCATCGACCTTCAACTGGACGATGGGTGGCGGATCCACAGGCTTGCGGGTCTTTTCTTTGCCTGCGCTGAAAACGAGAGCCTCTTTGGGCTGCTGTCGTATAATCAGCGAGACGGCAGGATTGACGAGATTCCCGTTACCATCCCGGGTGATTGTGTCGGATAGCCTGCTTTGGTTCTCGGGTGGTAAACTAAGGTATGGTGCTGCCGCCGCCAGATGTTGATGCGGCGGGTACTGGGTGTGCGGCGGGTACTGGGGGTGCGACGGGTATTGGGGGTGCGGCGGCTGCGGCGGGTACTGGGGTTGTCCACGGTACGGTGGAAGCTGCGAGCGCATGTGGATGTGGTTGTTATCCATTGTGCTGATTGGGGTCGAGACAGTATGGTGTATGAGATATGCAGAGCTAGCGACTGTGGATGGTTATGTGAGCCACGGCGTGGACTGAGCTGGTTGAAGGATGATGGTTGCGTTAAAGGTGAGAGTGTGAAATTGGGACCAACCCTAACAGTTCCAAAAAGCCCTTCCACAAATCCCAATTTTACCATTACTGCTCACCGCGCAAAGAACAAAGCCAGAACGTCCCACAATAATCCGTGGTTACTGGTCCTATGTGAGCAAGTTTATGGCTGATTCGAGATGTATTGCAAATGGACAGGTTCTTAGAGGCGCAGAATCTTGGTTGAGGACCCGGAGCGGACGATACTTCCGCTGTTGGGCCTTGGTGACTTAAAAATTCGACTCGTATTGCAAATGGGCAGGCTCTGAGAGGCGCAGAATCTCTTTTGGGGAATCGGAATCAGGTAACGCTTCCACTGGGCCAAAACACGTGCCTGCACACCTGGCTGGCGGAGAAAGATGCTGTGGTCCAAAGCTTCTTTCGGACGGGAAATCCCAGGATCCCTTCTTCGACTGGCTCGTCACCGTGCCGGCATAGTACTGTTGACTGGGTCGCTTCGCTGAGCGGCCGTCAGAACCGTGGTAGTGATATGGCGACCAAAAAGGGTGTGTCTAGTGTGTAGCCGTGGTTTGGTGCTCGTCTCCCTCTCTTTCCAAAGCTGGCGGACGCAATAAGGCCGTGCAGGTCGTGGGTGCGGAGGCAGCGGCTGTCCACGAGGGATGCTGCAGGAGTAAGAGTCGGAGCTTCCTCGTAGGTAGTGGATTTGTCGGGGTGACGCTTCCTCGCAGGTAGTGTTGGAGCTTCCTCGTAGGTAGTGGGTTGGTCGGAGGCTTTCTGCGTGGGCTACAGCTCTCCGCAACCGTTTTGTGGCTGCAGCCGCAACAGCTGACTTTCCAATTGGTCGCTCCAAACTTCTAGTCAGACTGCAACGGGCGCTGCTCTGGTTCGATGTCTGATCTTCCGCTAGAAGGCAGATGGGCACTAGACGGCGGAGCCGCGCGACGGGCTGCAGTGAAGTGTTTCTTAGCGTAGCCAGTAGGGATCGCGAAGCTTGCTATATCTCCACAGCACCACGCGACGACTCTGTTAGTTTTTGAGAAATTTCCCAACTGCCACCTGGCAGGATCTCAGTTCACGCGCCAGGTCTGGTGTTGAGTGTGCGGACGTCCTGGCTCTTTCTGGTCAAAAGTGATGGCGGGCAGGAGCGACCGGCTGGTCAAAGTGATAGCGGGCAGGAGCGACTCTGGCATCTATTTGGCAACAACGAGCGACGAGACGGCGATTCTTCTCACGGGTCCAAGCGAAGAGCTGCGGCACAGGTCGATCTGTCGGGGTTCGTATATGGTGAAGTGCTTCGCACCGCACACGTGGATGCTTTCCGGTACGATGAGGAAGTGAAAGACAGCCCGCTGGCACATCATCCTCCCACTGCGAGGACATCCCTGCACCCCACCCACAGCGGCCGGGGCTGCACAGGAATCGGCTTGTTGAGCATGGGTGTCGTTCAGTCGTGCGTCGATGAAGCGGCATTCCCAGGTCGAGGGGTGCCAGGCAAGCTGCACAGGGCTTAGAGGACCCGGGAGGGCTGCACTACTCGACACAGCCAAACAACACGCCGACTTTAGCCTTTGCAGCTACTCTACCTGAGAGGCTGTATATAACTGCCGCGGGTGCCTAATATCTCAGCTCCTCCTCCGCCCACGCGCTCGCGCCGGGTTCCTCTGACCCGTAGCCTGGAGCCACAAAGCACCCTCCGGAGACGAGTGGCTGCTCCAATGCATCCACTGCGACTAGTCGCCGTCGTCCGGCGTGGGACGAGACACGTCCACGCACATGGCGGCGCTGCGACCTCGTCGAGACTCGATGTATTGTATCCAAAATTGACAGACGCCGGTGGGCCAACTGCATCGCCGCTGCATACTCACGTTGCACCACAGGCCACGGCTCGCCCGCTGGTGGCGCGCCCGGCGTGATGGTGGATATGAGCAGTCGGTGTGCGCCCAAGCAGACATTGGCATGGCGAACTCGACGCATGCTGTTCAAGACGCAGGCGGGCAGCGTCGGTGGCAGAATACACGTACAAAACGCTGTGATGGATCACATCGTGGGATGCGGTGAGTTGCTATGTGGGAGGCGATCGCTGTCTAGATGGCTCGCCGGGATGGAACGGGGCGCTCGACGCTCCGCGCATCGTGAGAATTCTACGATGTTACACAACCACTCGCGGTCCCATTCGCTGGCCGTTTAGCCAACAGACCCCGACCCGGTGACGGAACTCACGGGCTCGATAGACATCTGATATCGACAGCGCAATATAGCCGGCATCCTCTTAGCATGCCTGCGCCCCGGACTCTCACAATCAGCCTCCAGCTCGCCGCCACGTCCTGCGGCGACACGCCCATCTATCCGACGCCAATACCTCATCGGCAAGCAGTCGGCTCGCTTCCAGCGCCCGACACCTCCCACTCCATGCTCACATCTCAACGGCTGGTCCGTTCGCCGTACCTGCAGATATGACTACATATGCTGCGTTCGGCCCCTCCGCATGGCGCAAATGATGTTCCAACAGGCTCCACATGGTCTTGATCAACTCCGCATAACACCGCCGCTCTGACACAATGCTCTCATCCGTTGTGGGCTCCTTCCTACGTATAGCACAACCCGGTCTTGACCATTTTCTACCGAGCTGCTCTCCGTCCGCAGCAATTGACTTCAGACTACGAGTTCCCTTGACAGTTGCGTCTCAACACAACATCTATACTGTGTTGTTGCATTGAACAATGTCCAGGTAATGCTTCCTAGGGGTTGTACCGACGACCGTTGCCGTTGTCCGCTTCCAATCAATGAGACGGACCTTTGCAACAGCTCATATCCAGGACTCTCCACTATCCACTACTCAAGCAGTGTTTCATTCTGTCGGTAGAGTTCATCACATTGCGTCGCTGTCCGAGCAGGCAGTCGATGTATGCTGGAGGCGTTCAGGAAGCGTATCCTGGCGGCGGATGCATCTTAGTCTTCAGCCGATTCTTTTGGGCAGGCGAGCATATTGCCCTGCTCCGGGAACGCCCTAATGGGCCGTACCTTATAGCGTCAGGATGAGCCAATGTTGCGGCTTTTCTGCACGTTGGGTTGGAACCATCTGCAACGTCCTGTGACGATGCCTGGCTATCTTCATGTGTTGTACCGCGGTAATTCTTCTGCGGAGAATTCCCAACCCTGGCCTTTGGTTTCCTCAACACGAGATCTATCTGAAGTCTTTCCAAGTACGCTCCGCCACAGCTAAGACATTTTCTCAGCACTGCCGAAGCTGATAGGTGTTGGCATTTGGCCGCATCGCACTAACGAATGAACTATAAGCAATATGTGCATCCCAACGGTTCGACCAATACAGCCTGCATGCTTCTTTTTGACCCCTCCTACGATATTATGCATGAGAAGCACAATGAACTG
Organism: Bimuria novae-zelandiae CBS 107.79; assembly: GCA_010015655.1. Classification (NCBI taxonomy): domain Eukaryota; kingdom Fungi; phylum Ascomycota; class Dothideomycetes; order Pleosporales; family Didymosphaeriaceae; genus Bimuria; species Bimuria novae-zelandiae. The sequence continues at coordinate 352,294 of ML976708.1, read as the reverse complement.
GTCGTCCGACCGCTCTACAGCAATCTAGCGGGAGGAGACACGCCGGTGTCAACAGACTTCTACTACCTCTGAACTTCAGAAGTCAGCACGAGGAAGTGGGGCCATCTCCTGACATGGTCGCTTTCCCCTTGAAGCCAGCGATATGTGCCGTTACAAGGAGCGGCGCTCACGCCCCACTGTCCGCAGAACATGCTGCCGGCGACTGCTGCAAGCAGCACTCTGAGTCCATGCCTTCCATGCGGCAGCAAATTACCTGCACCAGAAACCAAAACGGACAGTCACTGCATGAGGACCGCCTTCGTGCGGCGCGCATGGAGCGGGTCGAGATGAGTGGGTCTGAACGCAGCGTGCCATGACGACAGGGCAAAGCGAAACAGACTACCAATACTGTCTTGCATCAAGGCTGCAGACTTCCATCTGATCACCAGCAGAAATCAAGCGGTCTCCCTTTGGCTAGTTGTTCTTGTCACTATTCTATCTAGCCTGTGAAAGGCCGTGGGAGAAGGATCCGAACGTGGATCGATACGCAACCTGTTGGCATCCTCATTTCCTTAAATCGTCCAATGATTGCATTCACATGGACGAGATATTCTATGCTAGCCAGCGCCAATTTGCAGATATCCAGTTCTTCCCAGAGGATGGTGGCCATCAAACGCCGTAAGCCCGCCTCTGCCGCTAGTGAAGTTTTACAACCATGGTTCGCAAGCACGGTAGGGTCGGCACACTGATGCAGAACATTCATGGGGCATGTCACCCGACACTAAGCATCCTCGAAGCGTTACCCCTCTCATCAGCTACTACCCAAGGCGAGGTATGGCGTGTGTGACTCATGTGGATCCGGCGTCGTGCATGCATTGTAACTAGAACAGAAGAGCACATGCCGACCTATCCTAAAGGACATATTCACATGTCCGACGGGTAGGAATTCAGCTTCTGCAGCCTGATAAGGAGCTTGTCACTCTGCGGAGGGGCCGTGTAAGCATCCGATTGTTCTATGCCGTTATCGTCCACAATAGCCGTCGTGTAATTGGAATACAGGGCTGCGAGGATGTACTTCATCTCTGAAATGATGTCAGCGGGTGTCATACCGCGTGCTGCGACCAGTCCAGGGAGTGGGTGGTTGTGGCACGAACCCCGCAGGAGGCACTGGCACGTAACTTTGGCAGTCATTCCACAACCTGATCTCGATCGACACATGCACGTGTTACACAGCCAAGATACCTCCTTGGCTAAGCAAAAAGGGACAGTCACTTACGGTACACGGCGAGGTGGCTTCCCACGCACATTCGCCCGCCGCTGAGACAACGTAAGCATATACATCAGTCGCTCACAGAGATAAGCTCACCTGCCAAAGGCCCAGAACCACCTATTCTCCATGTCTCTCCTCTTTTCTTCGTCAAGATTCTCGAGGTCCAGCCATCGTTCCGGCTTCCATTCGCCCGCATACAGATAAACGTCCTCATTCAAGTGCAACAAACCTGCGCTAGCACTCACTCTTACACCACCCGGCACATAATACGTGTTGTCTTCAGATCCAAGGCGACATCCTTGCGGTGGCGATACGCGCGGTTGTGGGCCAGGAATTGCTGGATGAAGACGCAGTGTCTCCCAGATTACCGCGTGAAGAAATGGCAACGCGTCAACTGCTTTTCCATCCGGGAGTGATGGCGAGGAAGAGTGAACGATACGCGGAGACAACGTACGAAGCTCTCGCTGAAGGCGCACTTGCACTTCCGGATGACGACAAAGCTCGTGAATGACATAGGTTAAGGTGATGCCGGAGGTATCGAACCCGGCAGCTAGATGATCCAAGACTTCACTCGCAACATGCGAATCAAGCTCCAAAGCCTCTCCGCCAGCTTTCTTGACCTCTTTGGCTAGGACCACCGAAAGCTGCCCATAAACAACCGGCGTGTCCGCAACATTTGCGACTCCATCTGCTGTAACCGCGGCTGCGCTTTGGCACATGGCCTTCGTCCAATCTTCGATCTTGCCGTTCGCTTCATCGACCCACTGAGGCACTAAACGATACCCAATCCATTTCTGCACGAAATTGGTCAAGGCAGGAAGCTCCTGCGGCCAGAAGTTGAAGGACCGCCTGGAATTGTACAAGCCAAGGAACCAAGACAGCTGCTCCGGGTTACTTATGAGATTCGAGCCCGACTTCAGCCCAAAGATGTAACCGGTCACGATGTCCATCGTCACAGCACTGAGCAGCGCATAGATGTTCAAAACCCCCGTGTCTTCATCTGAAAACGTCGACTCGAGACGAGGTAAGAAGCGGTCGTAAATGATGGAGCTGACCTGGGCGAGCAGAGCCGGCGACGCGGTGACGACAGACTTGCTGTATATATTGCTGAGCATTCGCTTACGCGCCGAATGCGGTTTATTGTGCCCAGTCGAAAACATGTTGTCCACACTACTTTGTCAACACTTCGAGCCTCCCTCGCAAGCTTCCTGCATCGACGACTCACCCATAGTTTGAGAAAAACGCATACCAGTTGAACGTTCCGGATGCGTTGCTCTTCTCGAAGCCGCCTGCGTACACGTCTCGTATACCACCTTTCACGCAATTCACGCTCACTTCGTTGGGCCCGAGACACACTATTGGACCCAACTGCGCGTGTGCCCGCTTGAGCGTCGTGTTCTCGACAGCGCGCCAACGCACGTAGTATATCCACAGGGAGGTAAAGTGTGCAAGTGGGTGGGCCGCAGGGATCTTGCACAATGGGTTCGTCCAATATCGGTATACGAATTGGGCGACCAATGGCGTAACGAGCAGAGCCAGGATGGTGGTGAGCTCCATACTTGCGTCCAGACTCTTTGAGATCTTGATAAGTTTAGGGGATGTGCGATATGACGTAGGAGAGTTTGCACGCCGGGGGGGTTTACTGTACGTGTTGGAGAAGGGTACACAGAGTCTGAGGAATTGGCGGTGGGCCTGACTCGTTGTCTCAACGCGCGCTATCATCCCCGTTACCGATCATTTTCCAGCCGCCATCCAGGCGCCACGGACGTGGAGATCCCCCGCCCCACTGCATTATCTCCACGTGACATATCGGGCATCTCTTACCAGAAGCAGTCTAGTCTCTACGCCCACGTCTCTTCCACCTGGGCATCTTCTACACTGCAACCACCCCTATACAGCAACCAGAGATCCGTAGACTCTAGTATCGTAAACACCGGGGGACTTATATATAGCATTCACACCGGTCTACACAAATGCAAAATCTACAGCCCCAGACTGCACGCCGTAGCACCGCTTCCTCACCCACTTCCCCCTAGAAAAGAGAGGAAATAGCACACGGCTCAAATGTAGTACAAAGCGCGCCTTCATCTCGCGGCGCCTCACCGTTTTCGCATGCGGCTGCAGCGTGCATCTCGGACACAAGGAAGCGAGTGGGTGTGCCGTCGTGCAACGTGCTAGTGCGGTGTCGCTTGCAGGGCACGGGCGGGTGGATGGGTGGGAAGGGGGAATGTGAGGATCGAGGGGGCGGAGGGATGGGGTACAAATGAGACGGTGAAGGTGGGCGGTTGTGTGAGAGGGCGAGAGGGCGAGGTAACGAACAGGTCGATGGTGCGGGATGGTGGTGTGGCTGCGGTTGGTGCGAGGGTCGAAAGAAAAGCTTGAAACACAATATGCCCAGGGGTTTTGAGTGACGGATAACGGCGCACTGGGTTGTTCCGGTTTGGGAAGATTGTCGAAGGCGGGATGCAATAAATACCCGATCTGTGCAACCCAGAGATATTTGAGGGCTCTAGGGCTGAGTCTACTACCCGAAATTCTGAATTGTCTATTTCCTGGGATCAGGGCATGAAGTGCGTGCCACATTACTTCCTTATCTGGCCTTCACCCTTATACATCCAGTCCTTCACATACGCGATACTGGAGCCATTCCCTCCGTTGCTCGTCGCATACACGCCCAGCAGTGTCCCTGTGAAGCCCCAGCTCACAATCTCTCCCGGGGCGTACGTGAGGACAGTGAGTTCGTCGCTGTCCGCCCGCCCAGCTGCGAAGGAGAAGTGCGTCTCATTGAAGGCTTTGATCTGCATGGCTAGATGAGTGTTGCGCAGATGTGCGGGTACGGGGGTGCTAAACGGTGGCGTAGCAGCAGAGTAGGGCTCGGTTGTGAAGCGGAAGTGCGGCGCGAGGGCGGAGGATGAGTTGGATGTAGGAAGCAGCGTTAGACCGAGTCGAGCATGGTGGTTCTGGTTATGCTTTAGTCAAGCGGCGTATGCACAAGTGCGGTGAGAACGTACCTGCGTCAAGAATAATGTGACGCCCGCTTCTTCCTGGGCGGTCTTAGGGTTGTAGTCCAAAGTCACGCGGTAAGTGAAAAGCGTGTGGACCTGTCGTCTGCCTATGAAGGTCTGGCCTCCTATAGCGGAGTTTCCATCTATGCCGGTGAGGTTCAGCTTCGAGGGTTTGAGGCCCAGATAGTTTCGATGCCCCGTCGGCGAAACGACATAATTTTCTTTGACGGGGATGCGCCAGTGGAGAAAGTGAGGTGGCAACGCAGAGCCTGGTCCGAAATTGATGTTGTTGTCGCCTTGGTCTACGAGCGGGCTGGGTCTCTAGTTAGTATCCTTCAAGCCATCAGCTATGACGGAACCTACCCGTGACCAGGAAGACGCTGATCTGTCTCCGGTAGCGGCCATCCGTCCATGACACCACGGATAGGGTTGTGGATGACGGGCCAAGCGCCTTCCTCCCATGTTGCGTTCGTAAGAACAGTTTCTCTGCCCATCGGGTAGACCTTGAAATCTGGCCCGCCCCGCGTGGACAGCGCAACGCACCACCAGTTGCCCTGAGCATCCTGGAAGAGGTCGGCATGGCCAACAGTTTGGACTAAATTCCAAGTCAGTGGAGTTCCTTTTGTCGTAGAAATGCCTTACAATATTCGGTAGTATTAGCGTTCGTCAATATGGGATTCTGGGGATTAGGTTCGTAAGGGCCGTAAAGATTCTTCGATCGAGCGATAGTCTCCATGTGACCTAATCCAGTGCCGCCTAGGTTTTTTTAGCTGCGTTCAAGTAAGAAATGCTCGCCATATTTACCCTCTGCAAGCATCAAGTAGTAGTACCCATCTTTGCGGTAGATGTGAGGTCCCTCGGGTGCCTGCGTAGAGTCAGCGAAAGGAATTCAGGCGAGCAGACATACGTACGAGGCCACCTGTACCGCTCCACAGGTTCGTCCAGTTGCTTTGCAACTCTCCAGTTGTTAGGTTCACTTTGGCGAGATGGTTTCCTGGTCTGCTCATGTTACCGTGCGCTGCGCAGATGATAAGGTGCTAGACATACTCTACTTTGTACGCGTGACTCCCTACAATGTAAGAAGTTCCATCGTCATCCCAAAAAGGGCTTGTGTCATAACCTTGGAAGTCAAAGTGCACGGCCTCGCTCCAGCTGCTTTCGTTCCAAATGTCTCGTGTGGAGAAGATGATCTGAATGAAATCAGCCTAGGCAACTTCTTTCGGTTTTAAAAGGGCCATTCTGAAAGTTAGTACAGTCACTCACATTTCGCCAGCGCGTTGGGTCATCAAACGCTTTCTTGTCATGCACCATAGAAGACACGAGATACCAGATGCCATCCCGAAGTCTCAGTGTTGGCGCCCAAATACCACTGGTCCCACCAACCGATATGGCCAGCTCGGGCAGTTGGCTCTCCCGGTTCAAGACATTCCCTGCAATAACACCGGTAAGCTATTACTCTCGCCGGAAACACAATCCGGGTTTCGCTTCCGCGGCGAGCAGGGATTGCTGCAAGAAACATTTCTGGAAGCGAGAGAATGGGGACTAGGATGCATTTGGAATTCACCCCTAACGATCGATAGGGCAGGCAGGAGGATAAGAGCTGAAAACCGGTGGTCGGAACGGAATGGGGCAGCGATACGAAAATCTGAAACAGGGACCGTATCAGGTGCTCGATACTACCAATACGCCATGTATATGGGAGAGCGAAGGCTTAGATTGGGGACCGTGAGCCCCGCGCCGGTAGTTGCACGTGAGCAGCGAGCAAGAAACGGGTGATGGGAAATGTGGAGCAAACTCACCGACGAGACGCCAGGTCGTCAGATCTTTGCTCGCGTGAATCGGAATGCCAGGAAAGGCGTTGAAGCTAGATGAAGCACAGTAGAACGTCTCTTCTTCGGAAATGAACGTGCAGCTCGGGTCAGGATGAAAACCAGGGAGGATAGGGTTCAAGAACTGGGACAGGTTCCGCTGGCCGTTTGCTACAGCTGTCAAGGCCAGTGCGAGGGTCAAAGAGCCCACATTCAGAGTCTGTCGCAACATCGTCGACTGCCGAAAGGAGACCCGCAGCGAAGCTCAGGTGTAGAACGATCATGAAATTGCAGGTTTGGATCCATTATGCTTATAGATTGGCTCCTCTCATGGCCGGAGTAATTGCTGTCGATTGGCGTCATGCCCGCATATCATCCTAGATGACGTTCAGAGTATCCGGGTAAAAGCTGAGGCTAGTGCGTAGAGCTGTACATTAGCCTCACCAATGCAGCCAAGCATCTCGAGATTGGACGATATAAAGCAGATACTGGACATCGAAAGTGGGACCAGCGGAGGGGTCCGGTGTGGGGTTCATGTTCCAAGCTCTATGCGGGGTCTTCCGCCGGTAAAAGGACGGTGGAGGTTTGGCGGAGGGTGGAGAGGAAGCGACGATCACAGACCGTTCGGAACATCTCAGCCCGATTCAACACCTGGGCATTGAGGTTCGCACGTGATGTGTTCGAGGTGTTTGTGCGCGTTTAGAAAGAACGGCGCGCCAAGGCTTAAGAGTAGCACAGTTGTCAAAATTCATCAGCATAAGCAGCGAGGTGTAGAACTGGTGATGGTACAAGGTTTACGTTGCAGTATGTAGCTAGCAGAGTTGCCAACAATCAATCAATCTATCAATCAATTAGTATTTTTGCTCAAATTGATCCTATCAATCAAATCAATCTCTCTCTCTCTCCATAATCAATCAGTTCAGTTTTTTCCTATTTTTTTGATTGATTAATTGATTCTTTTGATCTATTTTTACGCCGTATTTAACGCTGAGAAGGCCTTTTAAAGTAGTAATATTAATATGTATAGTTAATTATACGTATTATTAGTGTTAGTTATTTAGTGTTTTTAGTAATTTCCTAATTAGGTAATTAGCTAGCTTAACACCTTAATTTTGGCGCGTCTGCCCTCTCTATTAATACTCTCTCTTACCCTCCTTTTACACTCTCTCGCACCCTCTCTCTTACACGTATATAATAGCCTTAGGTTTACAAAATAAAAGCAAAAGGAGCTTTTTAAGTATAGTAAAAAAGCTAGCAGCGTTACTAGTTATCGCGCCTAGCTTATAGAGTATATAAGACCCGCTAGTAACTTAGGGTAGCTAGAGCTTCGAGACTAAGCTCTAGGACTTTAACGCTATAGCTTTTAACATAAAGTCTCTACTCTTAATTAACACGCTCTTAAGGCCCTTAAACGTATTAACGCTTTCTTATAGGCTACTAGAGACACTAACGCCGTCCTCTTAAGCTACGTTAAGTAGGGCTGCTATTGCTCCCTTAGTTACCTCTTTACCTAGCTCTAATAGCCCTGGGCTCGAATTTAACGCTTAGTTTACTAATAACTTTAACGGTATTAACTAGGTAAGGTTACTATAGTATACAAAGCCTTTGCGTACGCAGAGGTTTAAGAAGTCCTCGCTCTATAATTACGGGTATCGCGTCGCTTTCTAGGCAAATATGCAGCGTATATTTTTCGTCTACCGCTATTACTATATATATAAAGTACCTAGTAATTAATTTATTAAAGAGACGACAAGCTCTACATCGTCGGCATGGAACCATGTAGAGCAGAGACGGCCAGGCCATAGGCACTTTCGCCCGGGTAAATAGTTAACTTTATTAGAGTTAGGGCAGCGTACTCTCGCTAGCCTTATAAGCGCTAGCGTTAGCGTGCTGTAGGAGGTGTCTAACGCCCTAAGAAACTTTAATTAATAGCGTTTTTAACTTGCTTTAGTTAGCTAGCTTGCTAAGAATAATTACTTACTACGCGAAGTAGAGACGCTGTTCTTTTAAGAACTCTTACGCGCCGCTAACCTAGAGGCTAAGCTAGTGTCAGATTGGAGAGGTAATCTGATAAGATAAATTAAGGTATAAATTGTTGTGTCTGTTGTCTGTATTCCTGTAAGAATATAAGGCTCTTATATCCTTATGTCTTCCACTAATACGCTAATCTATTTCCGTTGATTAAGGAGAGTTGCCCTTTGTTCCGCCCGGAATTATGCGGATGAACCAGACTGCTAGCAAGGTCTCTTTATATAGGGTTGCGCTAGCTACCTTTGCTTGTGCAAAGGGCCATGTAATCGGACACACCCCCTTAGCTTGGGCTTATCCTTAAGCTGGACCTTTGCAGTTGTCTATTATTCTAACTTAAAGGCCTCTATCCTCTGCTGGAGATCCTGCAGGGCAACCTCTTAATTAGTGATCTTATCTAATATATCTTTAAGTCCTAGTTTATGTAGAAACTTGCTCCATTTATTTACTAGCAGGGCTTTTGTAAGTCTATCGGCGACCATGTCCTCTAAGCGTTAATAGTCTACCTTAATTATCCCTAGTGCAACCTCTTGTCTCAGCTAATAATTATAGATATCTACATGACGGAGCTTAGTCTGTAACTTAGTAATTTCTTTAGTAACAAGTCGGATCGTTTGCTAATTATTATAATTAATTATAATAAGGGAATTGCTAAGGTTGATCTTTAGTTCCTTTAGCAATCGCGATGTAAATAAAGCCTCCTTGGCCACTTGCGATAGTGCTAGTAATTTAGCTTTAGTTGTTAATGTAGTAACTATATCTTGCTTGTTTGCTTTCCAGGCGATTAGGCTACTAAATAGCTTAATAATATATCCTTGCGAGCTCTTGCGGTCGAGTGTGTTGTTGGCAAAGGATGCGTCACTTGCCACTTCTAAAGTATCTACACCCCTAAGCTGAAGACCTAGTGATTTAGTGTTAGCAAGGTAGAGGAGAACTTAGTTGGTAGCCACTTAGTGTTCTTTGCTTAGGTTAGACAGGAATCGTGATAATCGGGAGCTTATAAAGGCGATATCTAGTCGAGATATAACTATAGCATAAAGAATTAATCCAACTTTGCGCTGGTATCTATTAATCTCACCCTTACTAGCCAGTCCTATCCTTAGGAGCAATTCGATTAGACCCATTAAGGTATTATGGCAAATCTCATGGTGATTAATAAGGCGCGATATTTTATTAATATATAAAGCTTATAAAAGCCAGATCTTTCTGCTTAAGCGGTCCCTAATGATTTTAATTCCTAGAAACTACTATAGGTCTTTGCCACCCGTAAGTGTAAATTTAGTACTTATTATTACGAAAGCAGCTTCAGCAGCTTGCTTTTATAACTTATTATACGTAATAATAATATTATCTATATAAAAGAAAATAATAATACCGTCCTTAATAAGGCAGCATGGCTCGTGGGGTACTGCTTTAAAGCTAATATCACGGAGTGTTGACGTAAACTCTCTTTGCCAAAGCAGTAGAGATATGCGCAGTCCGTATAGTGCTTTGTGTAGTTTAAGAACTATGCCTGCTCGCGAGTAGCCGCGAGGCATTCTTATATAGATTTCTCTATCCAGCTTCGCGTGGACAAACGCGTTAGTAACGTCGTGTTAGATAAGTTCTAGGTTAAAACAAGCTATAATTACTATAAGCATGCGGAATAATTATCCTGTAAGTATTACGGCGTAAGTTTCTTATAAGGTAAGGTACCACTATTAATCGCCTCGCACTACCAGCCTTGCCTTGCACTTCTGTAATTAATAATACTTATTAAACTTGTAGGTATATACCTACATACAGTCGAGGATTTAATGGCCTGCTACTTTCACTAGAGTGGTTACAACCTCACTCTAGGACTTTATTTCCTTGTAGCTTTATAGATGGGAACGTTCTGCTTCCTTCTATATATTATAGAGAGGGTGATCTTCGAGCTTGCTTTAGCATGTAGGTGGCTCTAGAAGCACGCTTCGATGTAGCTTCTTACCTAATATAATTATTTATTAAAGCTGCGCCTTATTAAGAGTCTTGCCTTTATATTTACCGCTGCTGCTAGCTTTAGTGCCTGCTATAAAGGCTGCGGCCTATAGGCTTATTTACAACTACCCTATTTACACTCTTTAGGGTGGTATAGCTTAATTGCCTCTTGCCATTAATTGTGTAAGGAGTGTTACTAGTGGCGGCGTTAAGGGAGGTATTAGATATTTGCACCTAACTTTCCTGCCTTACCTATACTTAGGAGCTCCTTTAACCTCTTCCTTTAGCGCTTTACTAATTATCTTATCCTTAAAGAAGGACTTAGTGGCATGCTCTTATTAAGGTAAGAGAGGTAACTTTACTAATTACACCTAGGCCGCTATTTCTTCTAATATACTATGTATAAGGTTTTCTATTAGGTCTTTAGTTTTGCCTAAGAATATAGTATCCTCGTCGAATATCACGTCGCGAGTACTAATTGTCTTTGCTAGAGAGGGAATCTATATTCTCTAGATATTTATTAATTTATAGCCAACAAGGTAGCTAATCCATGCCTTAGGGTTAAGCCTCTAAAGCCTACTCTTGCCACGTTTTGTATCGTCAGTCATCGCAAAAGCTTTATAGCCATATGCTTTTAGGTGAGCTTGATTAGGCTTCTTCGGTTAGGTAATAATGCCGTTCTGAAAAGCTACTGTCGTAAAGAACACTTTATATAGAGATCGCTATTAATTGGCGTAGTTTAGCGTTTAATTATATAAGTAGACTGCGGCTCGGGTGATCTTAGGCCATATCTACTAGAGTAGGTTAGAGTTAAGTTGCATCGCGCGCGCTTTCTTCTTAATTACACCCCCTAAGCGTTTAGCTCCTTTATTTTATGCTTAAGTATTAGGTGCTAAAGGCTTAATCTTAATGCCTTGCGCTAAGCACTACTTCTTAACGTTTACTTTAATAAAAAAGATCTTATTATTAGATTTAATTACTTTTACTATAATATTATATTATACTTCTATAAACCGCACAAAGGTGCTAAGTAATTTGATAATTAACCGTGCTAGGCAGTTATTCTTAAAGTAGAAGTCTTATGTAAAGCTAGAGAATTAGTTAGTGATTAGCATTTAGCTCTTCTCTCTTATTAAGCTGTCTGCTTTATAGTCGTGAAAATCGATTGCGACTCGCTTACCAGGACCTTCTGTTAGATCTCTAGCTTGCTGGCGTATTTGCTATTTTAGTTTTACTTTACTACAGGCATCACACTTGACTATAGGAAGACCTTTAATTCTTACCCCCTTAAATTACTGCACGAGGTGTTCGAGGGCCTAAGGGCCTAAATAGCCTAATTATTAGTGCTAGGTTTACGCGTCTACCTTCTGCGGTCTTCGTTTAGTGCGTGTATTAGTCTTGTGAGTAGCGTGCGCAGCATTAGTAGGAATACTACCTATTAGCCTTATCTTATGTTCTAAGACCCACTGTCTATGCAGCTCTTAGAGTTCTGCTAGCATAGTATTATCTCTTCTCTTTAGAGTTATTAGGTCTGCTCTTATATCCCACCAAAGGCCTTGCCTCCAGAGTAATCGGAACGATATAAGATTATAGAGTAGATTAGGGTAATAGGCTATATTATTTAGCTATATTAATTAATTGCTGTTTGCACTCTATACGTTAAGATAGACGCTCTTATATCCTTTAATCCATATTTATGTATTCCCTGCCTATATAAAGTCTCCTGGCGCCGGTGGACGGTATAAGACAAAGCGATCGATGTCGTTAAAGATATAGCAGGTTGTGCCTAAATTAAGTATGGCTGAGCGTCGCAATAGGTACGTGTTTAGGTTAGTGTAGAAGGATGCGGCGTTAAAGCTCGCTAGGATTTTAGTAATCTTGCGTCTATCTAGTCATTTATTATTAGCCTTAGTAATTCGAGGTAGAGTAGGAGTGTATAATTGTTTAATTTTAGGTGCCTGTAATTTAGCCTTTTTTATTCTTTTTAACTTCTCTTAGAAGTCGGTATCATGTTCTAGCCTAAGCTTAACTAGCTTTACTATAAGAGGGTTTGGTATAAACTAGTCTGGCTGCTTATCTAGAAAGGCATAGAAACAGTCTTAAAGACTATGGCGTAGTTTACAAGCAAGATAGTAATTACTACTAACTACTATTAGCTTAAGGCTCTAAGGCGACTGCTTAGTTCTAGTACGTTAACTATTATTTCGTTATTTATAATTCTAAGATTTTCCCTAACTTTTAGATAATGCTGCTTTATCTATAAGAGAGGCGTCCCTGTCTGTGGCCTAGGTGGGTTTACTACCTTTAGCGAGAGATAACCCTATAGTAGCAAAAGCGCCCTTTTATTTGCCCTTAGTCAGGTGCTGCAGGATTATGTGGTCTTGGAAGAGTTTCATTATGTGCTTCTATAAGACAGCTATATCCTTGCTTCTATATTGCTGGAAGGTTGTTACCTATATAGGTGCGACATAGACAACTGCCTTTATAAAGTCTTCTTTTACTAAGTCTAGCCTTTAAAGTTCTAGAACCTAATTAGTCTCTGCTTCTGTGGCTGCGTAATCGTACTTAGAAAGCCATGCAGCCTATAATCTAGCTATTCTTATTAGCTTAAGCGCTTCTTAATACCTTGTTCTTAATCGTCTATATTTGTCTTAATAGTCAACCCTAATTGTGATTATAAGGTTATTTATCTATTGCTTAATTATTTCTCTAAAAATATAGTAGTTATTCTAGAGATGCGCGGAGATTATTAACTAGAGAAAAGTAACCACCTTATTAAGGTCTACCTTTTCTTCTTAATAGGCTCGATCCATGACCTTATAGATCTTAAGCTATCCTTTATAGTAGTCGCTATTATCTTTGTATGCTTTCGCGCCTGCTAGCAATAGATGAGATAGTAATATTAGTGCGTTATTTAGGTTCGCATTCGTGTAGACAGCGTTTGGCTGGTAGTTGCCTATTAACAGCAGTATCGGCATGGCGGGTTTCTGCTTTAGTTCATCTATTAGCGCTGGGTTGATAATGTTCTAGACCTTAAGGAATTGGCATCTTATTTTAAGCTGTCTTAGCTATAGTGTGTAATTCGTGTAGTTAGTTAGGATTACTATAGGATCTCTAAGAGTTGATAGGGCTATTGCGATTAGCTTAATAAGGTAGTATTAGTTAAGGCAGTGAGACTCTTAATTATTAGATTAGAGAGGTAATCTAATAAGATAAATTAAGGTATAAATTGTTATGTCTGTTGTCTGTATTCCTATAAGAATATAAGGCTCTTATATCCTTATGTCTTCCACTAATACGCTAATCTATTTCCGTTGATTAAGGAGAGTTGCCCTTTGTTCCGCCCGGAATTGTGCGGATGAACCAGACTGCTGGCAAGGTCTCTTTGTGTAGGGTTGCGCCAGCTACCTTTGCTTGTGCAAAGGGCCATGTAATCGGACAGCTAGTTACTTTTTAAAGCTATATAACTATCGCTACCTTCCTATTAAGGTTATACGTAAATTTATAGCTTTATATATAAACTAAGCTTGCTCGCGCCCTTAGCAAAATCTATATTAGCTTTAATAGCTAGTCTATAAAAGGCGATAAGAGTGCGTTTTATAGGCTCGTCGCTTATTACGTTAATAGTCGTAGCAAGCTTTATAACTTACCTTTTACCCTCTCTTAACTTAGTAGTGCGCATATAGGCGAGAAAGTTACTATAGTTATTATTAAGACGCTATAGGCCTTTAGTATTAATAGTAGCTTAGTTAGGTACTTTATACTTAATAATGCGATAAATAATAATATAGCCCTTAAGGCGCTAGGCGCCTATTATAGCTTTGCCCTATAAGACTAACGCCTCTACTGCTTACCTCACTCGCTTAACTTAGTAGGACAAACTATAATATTTAGAACTAATAAAGACGCCTTTAATAATAACACCTTATAGTTTAGACTTAAGGAGAAATACTTACGCGAGTGGTAAGAAAAGGGCCCTATTAGAGTCCTTATAGACGTTATACACTTAATATTAACGCCTTAGTAATATAACCTTTTTAATAACTTTTAATATTTAACACGCGAGGTAGGAGAGCCTCTATAGCTCTTTAAACCTATTAAGCCTGTTATTACTCGCTAGAATAGCTATTTTAACTTTATAGAGAGAGTAGTCCTCCTCTACCGCGTAATTAATGCTCTTATTAATTATAGGGTAAAGAAGGCGCTGCAGGATAAGTCCTTAGCTTGCGCGCGCGGTAGGGCTCCTATTAATAGAGTACTTATAAAAAGCCTCACTACTACTAATTAGGCTATAATTAGTTAGTATATTAAAGTCCTCTAGCCCTTAAAGGAGGCTATAAAGAGACTTAAAGGCCGTGGCGACTCTAGCTATTTTAGTGTAATCTACAAGGTATACCCTACTTTTAAGTACCTCCTCTCCTACTTTAAGTAGCTTGTTAAGAGCTTTTAAGATGTTAATTTTAATAAGCCCGACGCTCTAGAGGACTACTTAAAGATTAACGTAACTATAGCCTACTTAAAGCTTTTAAAGTATTATAAGCTCCTTAAAAAGACACCTGTTTATTATGCCTCTATAGTCCTCCACCCTTACTATAAGTACTACTTTGTTAACGCATAGACTAGAGAGTATAAAGTTTAGCTTAATTAAGCTAATTAGTAATTTTAAGAGCTCTAGGCTATATATAAATTAGAGGACGCTTGCCCTATTATCTCTCTTACGCGTAAATAAGTAAAGCGCGTTAGTAATATTAATAACTATGCTAAGTTATACGTTAAGCCTCTAAGAGCTAAAACTTCTACTTTACTTATTAATAGTACTAACGAGTTTAATTACTAGTAGTATAACGAACTTAGCGTCCCTAAGAATTACGCATACTATATAGATCTTATTAGGTATTAGGTATTTTTTCGCGATTAATATCCCCGCCTTTCTTAGTTTGCTATTAATCTCCTCTTGATCCTAGCGTCCTCTTGTTACTATAAGAGAATGTTTTCTAAGGTTAGCGATATAATAGAGCTAAAACGTCGAAAAATAAGCCCTTAAATGCTCTCCACAATCACGTGCGTACGGAGTTGGCTAAGAGCTGGATACTCTCCACCCCAGGAGACCCCGGACGGCGAGCTCCCAGTAGAGCTCTCAGAGCTCGAGATGCACGATATCTATCAGGTATCGCAGTAGGATGACCCTGTCTAGCTTGTGCTGTACACATTTTATCTTAGCGCGATTTTTCGATCAATTAATTAATTAATTATTAATTAAAAAGCCTTAAAATTAACCATTAATTAATCAATCAGTAACTCGAGGTCCTCGACGATCAATCAAATCAATCTCAGCCCGAATTTTTGATTGATTGATTGTTGGCAACTCTGGTAGCTAGTACGGGGACAAGTTGTAAAGGACAGATGAAGGCCACGTAACGCATAAGAGTAGAATAGTGTTTATTCATATGCAAGTGAACTCCCGCCCAAGGTATCTTCCCTAATGCAAATTCCAAATAAACACGCGCACGCCAATTGAATGAAGCGCGCTGACAGCTCTGGTTCTCCCAGAGAAAGCGCTTGAAGAAGCCCAAACCAAGTTACTTCGAAGCGCCCAAGACACAAGTCCCAATACACCGACATCATCAAATCACAATCTCGTGTTCACGCATCAGGCATGACGATGTCATCATCGTCCTCGCCTTCTGCATCAACGTCCATATCCCCTTCAGCATCATCGTCTTCGCCTTCGGCGTCTTCATCGTCGTCCTCTCCTTCAGCATCCTCATCTTCGTCCTCATGATCCTCCTCGTCTTCATACTCTTCGTCGAATGGAGCCTTGCCTTTTCCTTTGGGATTCTTGGTCGTGTGCGGGCTTTTAGTGGAGCTGCGTGTCGTTCGTCTACCAGGTGCTTTCACTTCTCCACCCTCTTCAAGCTCGTCTTCGTCAACGCCGTTGACAACGCTTTCTCCTAGCCTGCTTCTAGTCCGTCGCATGTTCATGCTAGGTGTGTGAATGTCGTTGACGCCCGGCGAGGCTTTGCCGCTTCCATTTGGAGAAAATTGAAGGCGGGCAGGTGGCGCCGTTGATATCGTCAAAGTTTGAGATCGATTCCTATGGGGCGTGCTGCTCGTGCGGCGTCGCGTGCCAAATGGTCGTCCAGCCGCCCTCCGTCTGGGAGGTTGCTGGCCAGGAATGGGCGGGAAGACTTCGTATCTTGTGGGAGGAATCAACGGGGCGTTTGTAATTTGAGATCCAGCGACAGCAACGGTGCTACCGTTTGCGAGAGGAGTACCGGGCAAAGGTGAACCGCCGTTGATCGAATCTTCGGCTGGAAGTGCGGGTGTTGCTGCGCCTTCCACGTCTTCACCGGTTGCCGATCCAGCTTGCGAGGGCCCATTCGTCTTCGCAGCCTTTGCAGCTTGCTCCATTTGGACACCTTCTTCAGGCTCGGGCTTGGCTTCTTCGTCCTCTTCGTCGCGCTGCTGTACAGTGTGCAGAGCCGGACCGTCTTCATATTGACCGAAACGCCCCATTACATACGGCGTCCATTGAAGACGTTCCGGTTTGATGGTCGGATTGCCAGCACTGTAGCACTTCTTGATGTACTCCTTGAAGTAATCATAATCGAGTCGGAAGGCGTATGACTTGGTGACGGGATCGCGTACCAGAGCACGGAGGCCTTCCAACGCAGAGACAATGTCATCTGGAGTCATGCCCGTTCGCTCGGATATGGCAGCAATGCTGATAGGCCCTTTCTGATGGAGAAGCTCTTCACACAAGACCAGTCTCCAGTACTTGCGATAGCTGACCAGACCCATGTCACTCAGCGGCTTCTCCGGACTACCGGTCTTCTTTTCTACGCGAGTGAGGAGATAGGAGAACTCAATAAGGTACTGACCGTAGCCTTTGCGCATGTGGATGGGAAGAACGAGGATACAAGAAACGTTATTAAGGGAACTGGGTCGCTTCTCCTTCGAAAAGTACCCTACGAAATGATAGCCGTACTGGTCGCACTCGGTCATAACGTAGAACAAGAAAGGTTCTACGTCGTAGTATAACGTCTTCGAGCCGAGGAATAACTTGGCGAGGAGACAGAGATTTTGGCAATAGACGGGGTTCTTTCGACCATCCACTTCGAAGAATGAGAACTTGCCGTCGCGGTAGATTTCATCGCCTGGAGGATGCTTTGCAGGACATTTGAGCTGAACAGGTTAGCATGGTCCGTGAAGAGGATTGTTGGGTCTTACCTTGTGACGCCATGCGACATAATCAGAGTTCATGTACTTGAGGCAGAACTCGCAGATGTAAAGCACTCTATTCTTGCTGTACTCTTCGGGGTATGGTGCGGCGTGCCATGTATCGATCTCCCAGCCGCCAAAGTTGATGCATTTGATTTTACTGGGCGGGCCCGCATGCTTCGAGGATTTTTGTGGCTCCTGCCCTGCATACAGCTTCTCCTGCTTTTGCTTCCATGCGTCCTCCGCTTTAAGACGTGCATCTTCAAAGCGTTTCCTGTCTGCCTGGGTCGGGTACGTCTTTGTAGTATCGGCGTCGGTTTCAGACAGTATGCCTCCATAAGGCTTGCTCTTGTTCTCGTCTGTCTCCTTGTCCGCAAAACCGAAGATCGGTGCGGCATAATGAACCTGAGCCATGGGGTAGTGAGATTCCTCAACTGATTCCCGAGCCTCGCGTTCAGCACGGCGGTTGCGCTCACGGCGTTCACGATCCTTTTCGCGGCGTCGCTCTCTCCGCTCTTCCTCCCTGGTCATCGGCTTGACCTCTGACTTCTTCGGCTTCGCGGTGACAATTTTCTGCACTTTCTCATTATTTAGATGGAAAACAACAACCAAACTCTTTGGACGGTCGAGAGGCTCATCCAACCACACTAACGGCCGTTTGTCGTTCCTTCTGGGTTTCGTTCGCCGAGCGCGTGCAGAACGCAAGCGCGTTGATTCATGGTCCGAAGCGGAGTGGTGGGCAGTGTCACTCTCGATACCATCTGTTGCTACGCTCCTAACGCTCCTAGCTGGCGCACGGGGCGGCGAGGCAGCAATGGATCTCCCTGCCTCAGACTTGGACGGCTCGGACGATCTACGCCGTTTCCTCGTTTGCCTCACGGGTAGCGCCTCTTCTTCATACGAAGCCTTCCGTTTCCGCAGCGAACGAGTCCCGTCAGCCGCGTCATCAGGAAGAATAAGCTCATTGAAAATCGAGTGGCCCTTCGGAACATGTCCACGATGCGAAGGGAGCAGATCCCGTGCTAGTTTGGGCACTGAAGATAGCCTACGGCGGGTGAGTGATTCTGAAGTCACGTCTTGGTCTTGCTTGTGCAGCCCGTTACTGATGCAGGCTGTACAGCACCATTTCTTCGGGTCTAGAAGAGTAGACAGTCAGTGCAAGTTCTTTCGCAACGGGGCTGGGCATGGACTTACCATCGGTTGGGCTAAGGGTGCTAGCGTGGCGGGCACATTGCCGATGTGCTGCAGGAACAAAGATCATGTCAGCTACCCGAAGCGTACAAAGTTAAGCATTTCTGAGAAGATGCCACTTACCCATATCTCCACACTCGACGCACGACAAAATCTCCTCAAACTCGTCGTTTGGGTCATTGTCTTCGTCCTCGTTGCAGTATCTGGACAGATTAATTTTCTGCCTTTGAATTTGCACACATTGAGTGTG
This sequence comes from Bimuria novae-zelandiae CBS 107.79, assembly GCA_010015655.1. Taxonomy (NCBI): domain Eukaryota; kingdom Fungi; phylum Ascomycota; class Dothideomycetes; order Pleosporales; family Didymosphaeriaceae; genus Bimuria; species Bimuria novae-zelandiae. The sequence continues at coordinate 333,583 of ML976708.1, read as the reverse complement.
TAAACTTACACGCAAACGTTGGGGTCTGGCTTTCCGGCATCCGCTTCACCTTCGTCGCTTTCCGCCTGCCAACCATTTTCGGCCTCGGAGAGTTCGGAGCTGTCCGACTCGTCACCGTCACTGAGCTTGGCATCTGAGGAAGACTCCACTGCGGCGTCTCCGTCGCGTTCGTCCTCCTCGTTCTCGGAATACGCATCCTCGGGCGCAGCGATCTTGACGGCGCCCACAGGCTCGCTGTCGTCGTCGTCATCCTCGTCGTCGACCTCTTCGCCTTCGGCATCCACATCGGAGCCTTCGGCGTCTGTGGTGTGCCCCCCGTCTTGGGTCTGCTCACGTGGGGCGAGTTCATATTCCACATCATCCTCCTCGTACTCGCCGTCTGCGTCGACGTCTTCAGGGTCGGCGTTGGCGGCGGGTTGGGCCATGAGCCGGGCGGGCTCCGCCATCGCGTAGGACACTACAGTCGCCAGTTTGGAAACCAAATACGCCAGATTCGCTATGTGTAGTCTGCTGTGCCTTCTACTGCGTCGGTCGCGCGGGTGGCGGGCGCCGCGGCGGTGTGCGCATGGAGTACGTTCGCAGGCGCGTCGTGCAGGCGTCGCAGCGCGTTGAGGTGCTTGACGACGTGCTCAATAGGACGATATCGTGTTTTTGAGATGTGATGTAGTTTCTGGGGGCCTCGACACGTTGGAACTCGATGCGGGAGGGTTGTAGGCGTGCCGCTCGTTGCTGGGCGGCCGCGATGGCGGCCGTGCACGCTATTTGTCGAGGGTTCGGGGGCAAAAGTGCAGCTTTTCGCGATCCAGGCAAATCTGCAGCCTCGAGCGACACCGGCCACGGCAGAATCGAGTCGGGAGAGCGCGTGGACGGTGAGTATCTGCCGTCCGAAGAGCTGGCCTCCTGAGTTCAGTGGTGGAGGTGGCAGCTGGCTTGGCGATCCGGCCTCTCCACGTCCCAACTGAGCTACCCGCAACCACCGCGCTGCAAGCTGCACTCCTCCAACCCCACCACCACACATCGCAGCACCTCGAGTGACCGTCGCAACCATGGGCGTGCCTTTCGAAGCCCTCCTCCCGTACGGGATCATGCTCGGCGTGCGTCAATGGCTCCCTCAGGCAGCACCAGGCCTCCACTGACGTCTGCAGATGTTCGCATTCAGCGCCGTGTCCGTCGGCAAGCTCAGGGAGATGCAGAACGGCGGAAAGAAAGCCAGACGCGGCATGGACGTGTGGGACAGAGTGAGTAGCAGCCTATTTTGGGATACATATGCTTTTGCTAACGCACTGCAGCAAAGTATGACGCCTCTGCCATGACCTCGCGGCACCTACTGAACGATGCAGTGCTCGAGCGCGACCGCAGATTGACCGGCTTTGCACGAGGACAGACGGACAGGCCCGAAGCGCCGGCTGGCTTCGAGCTCAACAACCCGTGGCGGGTATGTACAGAAGGCGCGGTCGAGCAGGCGGTACTGACGATTCGCAGATGGAGCAGCGATACCGATAGACGATACACCAGCAAGCACACTGTCCCATAGTCAATGTAAATTTCGGCTTTTTCTTTGTATAGTGCAAACACGACCTTTACAGTATTGGTCCAGGTGCATAATCCACACGATTCCCAAGTTGTGTCAAGCTACTTGATCTGCGAGACTAGACCCAGGATGCTTTCCTGCTCTACCACACTCAACTTGATGCCGAAATGCTCCTCTATCGCCTTCACCCTGTCGTCCTCGCTCTCAAACGCAACCTCTCTTTCCTTTCCTCCATGGATCCTCCACTTCACGTCCTTGCCTAAGATGATGTTCCCTATTATCTCACCATGGTCATCGAGCAGCTTCTTCTCCATGAAGACCATCTGCGTGAAGAAGGTGGTCGGGCTCGTGCTAGTGCTCAGGTTCATGACCCAGTAGTCGCCGGGAAGGAACTCGAGCTCGGTGAAGCAGTACTTCGTCTCAAAATCAGCATTTTCATCGATGCGGTGCTCGTACACCCAGAGCCTTTGGTCGGGATCTGTATTCTGCGGTATGTTCCTCCACTGAAGGCGTACTGCGGCAGGGGAGATGTGTGACTGGGTGGTGCCTGAGCGGTCGAGTGGCATTGGCACGATGGGTCCATTCGCACCAAAGCCTACGTCGACGTGGTACTTTTGGCCTCCCAGCTTTACAATGATGATCATGTGACTCCTGTATACCCGACATTATTGTGAGAACTTCTCCCTGGGCTTGTAGAAGCTTACCACCCAGACAGCCGTCCGTCGTTGAAGACACGCGCCCCAGCAGAGTAGCAGTCGAACCCCAGCGAGTGCAACAACACGGCAAACAAGCCCGTATTCTCCATGCAATACCCACCCCTCCCATTATCGTCCCCGATGATTTTTCTAAACAGCTCTTCCGGGTGGATGCATATCTGGCGGTGTGGCGAGTAGTGCAGGGACAGGTTTTCAAAGGGTATCTCGGCAAGGTGATGTCTCTGGAGACGCTGGAGGTATGCCAACGCACGCTCAGGGTTCAAGCCTGTAACGTCATAGTTGCGCTGTTCCTCTGGCAACTTGAGGCGGTCGAAGTATTTTGCGATCTGGGCTGGGGTGTAAGCGGGGCGTGTTGGAGCGGACATTTTGGGTTGTGATGTTCAGGGACGGTGGGACGAGAGGAGGTGGCAAGGTAAAAGGGAGTTGAGTGCATGTCAACATGTCGAATACGATGATCGGCAAACTACTGGAGCGGAGACGCCACTTTGCGCTAGAGTTGACTGACAGATCAGTGATGTATTCACATGTAGAAGCAGTTCATCTCTGTCGTTGCAACACGGCAAGTCTTCACAGAAAGGTGTGCAAAGGTAGCTGGTCCGTCGTCCTTTCGCGAAGGCGCACAGAGACGTGGGGTATGCGGCTGAACAGTGATCGAGCCACATCCGAATGCGGGATGCCCCCTGCAAGTTACCCCTGGAATGGGTGAGAAGCGAAGCGGGCTTCACTACGCAACCTACATGGAGCAGCGGCGCGCTTGCTAGCCGCAGTGCAATCTCCACGCGCCATTCTCCTCCCGACCTCCGTGAGTATGCAGCGCCAAAGGTGAAAAGGTGGCCTTCGCCTGCAGACTCGTGCCGGCCTGCTTGTTGCTTTTGCGCAACCTTCCCGTACCCGTACCCATACCGCCTGCGCGCCCCCACTGCCTCGCCGCTCCTCTACGACGCCGTGACTCGGGTGCGGACACGATGGCGAACAACGACGGACTGCGCACGCAGTACCCCTACGGCGGCGGCCTGAGCCCCCGCCCCGTGTACGATTTCCCGTCCCCGACGTCCAACTATCCATCTGGCATTCCTCCCACGTCGCCCTCGTTCTTCCCCATGGCCTACAGCATCAGCCCGCGCTTTGGGGGGAGTGCCTTCATACCGCCCGCCGATGTCTTCGCGAATGGCTCCACAGCCGACGGCGGACTCTACACCCCGCGCGCGCTGAATAACCGGACGTCGGGCGTGCTGAGCAGCGACCCGGTCGCAATGCACCTGCTCGTGGAGACGGCCATGATCGACAGCCAGAACTTTGACATCTTGTCCGTGGAAGAGGTGGAGGCGCTGAAGCAGGAGCAAAAGGGCCTGGACGCTAGGCTGGGCACGGTCAAAAGGCGCCTGGAGTCGGAGGCCAAGATTCGCGATGCTGCCCGGTCGCTCACCCGCCTCAACTCGCGCGAGGGCAAGGGACACCGCAGAGGCCTGAGCAGCAAGGCCAGTCCTCCGGTCAAGGATACCTCGACGAGATCGCAGGATGAGCTGGACGCCAGCAGCAAGAAGGTCGACCACCTGACGCGCGAGCTCCTGGAGGTCGAGTCGCGGATGCGCCTCATCGACATGCAGCTGCTCATGCACACGGCCGCCGTGCTGCAGCTGACCCACAATGGACCAAGGAAGCGGAAACAGAACACCGACATGACCAACGGCGGAGACCGACGGCCAGACAGTCCTGCGAGCATCTACACATACGAGAACGACAGAGCCTTTGGGGGGAAAGAAGATGGATTTGATGAGCGGAGCTTGTACCGGTCACCAGAGAATCTTGATAGTCTCATGAGTGCGCTGCAAAATGGCACTCATCACCATTCGCTATCGGTGGACAAGCACGAGCAAGCATTGACATCGATGAGTAAGCGTCTTGAAGAGCTCAACAATCGACTTAGGGAATATCTCGTCCAGGCAAACCCGGACCGAAACCAGCAATATGCCCTCCCTCCACAGGCGCCTCGAGATGTGCCAGATGCATCCTCCCTAGACCAGCAATTGAACTTCTTGGACCAGGGCCTTCGCGACATTGGCGCTGAACAAGCGACACCAAAAGTGCCCGCAGGCGCATTGAAAGCGGTCGAGGAGCGCTTGGAAGGAATCAACAGTCAGCTCTACGCTATGCTGAGTTCAAACGATGACAATGTCCCTCCACCGCCTTCAGCAACCGGCAACGGTCTCCAAGAGCACCTGGATTACATGGAGGATTCTTTCTACAGCATCGAGCGGATGCAATATGCTTTGAACGATCAGCTCGATGATTTGCGCGCCAATGCGACCAACAACGAGGGCGTGGAAAAGTACGAGTCTACTTTGACGAGACTTTGGCAGATGATACAAAAAGGCGAACAGGAAGCACTGCAGCGGAAGCGCGAGCGGCGGCGGCTGATTGCAGAGGATCCTGACAACACGGAAGAGATGTCCCCTGATGAGAGTGATGTGGGCGAGGAGTCCTTCTCTCTTCTCGCCTTCGATTCCAAGGTACAAACCATCTTCCGACGTGCCATGTCCCTCAAGGACAAGCAGTCCATTCTGGTCCGGCAGATCAAGCAGCAGCGCGAGCTCAACAGCAAGTCTGATGCCCAAAGGGAAGAGCAGGTCAACCGGCTCAACGAGCAAGTGCTTAGTGCGCGCTCGGAAAAGAAGACTATGGAGGCTGAGCTTGAGCGCGCCATGAGCCAATTGTCGGTTTTCGATGCAGCCAAGGTTCAAGCTGATGACCAAGCACTCCGTGATGCGCAGGAGCGCAATGCTGGCTTGGAGGCACAAATCCGAGAGGTACAAGAGCGAAGCACAGTGTTTGAAGCTCAGGTGCGCGACGCAGAACAGCGAACCACCGTATATGAAGCCCAGATTCGCGACGCGCAAGAGCGCAGTCTCGACTACGAGGCGCAAATCCGCGAAGCGCAAGAGCGCACACTTTCTCTCGAAGCCCAGCTCAAAGAAGCCCAAGACGAGGCCCGCATCGAAGCAGCTACCATCCAAGCGGAACTCGCCCAATCCGCGGCCAATATTGATGAAACATCCACCGCTCTCATTGCTGCCACTGCTGAGAAAGAGGCTGCAAAACAGCGCGCCGCAGAAGCCACCGCCGCGCTCACCGCAAAAGAAGACGAGCTCCGCAATCTCGAAGGCGAAGTCGTCCGTCTCACCACCGAGCTTACATTCGCCAAAGCCGAGCTCGACGGCGCGTACGGCACCCGCGCCGAGCGGGCTGCAGAGTCGGGCGCCACCACCAAGAAAGAACTCGACGACCTCGTCGCCAACAACGCGGCTCTCATCGCTGAAATCACCGCCCTCCAGAAGGTTTCAGAAGCAGCGTCGCAGTCTGAACAGGAAGCCCGCGAGAGCGAGCGCAATCTCAAGGCCGAGCTTGCGGGCATGGCCACCGAGTACGAAGAGCTTACTCGCGATGCGATTCAAAACGAGAAGGATCGCGATGCGCTAGAGGCCTCCATCGACCGCCTACGAGATGAAAAGGAGGCGCTCGAGCTGGAGCTCAGCGATGAGCGCGTCAAGTGGCTGGGCATCAGGAGTCCCAGTGTGGTTCCTGGGACGCCTGGGTCGGGTGCGCCGGACCAGGGAGCGACGAGTATACGCATGTTGCGGGAGGATTTTAGGAAGATGATGCGGGACCGGACGGCGGAGGCGCTGCGGGCTTTGCGGGTGAGTTTTCCGTTTCCCTTCTTTCCTGTGGGGATATGTGTGTGGTGTGTGTGTGTGTGCTAATGATTCCGGAATAGTCTGAACAAGAAGAGCGGAGAAAGCTGGAGGCTACGGTGCGGCAGCTGCGCAAGGAAGCGCAGCCGCCGAAATCGGGGTTGTCGCGATCGATGACTACGGCGATGTGAGAGGTGAGAGGTGAGAGCGAGGATACGCGTTATGACCTTGCATAGCTTGGAGGATGAGGCTGTACGATATAATACCCCTGTGGTAGGGGATGTTTGGCCCTTGGTTGTTGGTATTGAGCTGTGAGGCTTTGACGGCATTGTGAGGGCGAAAAGTATACCCACGTAGGAAGTAAACGCATGGATAGGAGACGGCGCCACGTTGGAGCGAGAGTAATGGATGCTATGTAGACCATGGCTGTAGAACACAGCACCAAATACAGTGACGATTTGGTGCGCGGATTATATAGCCTGGTACAACACAGAGCCTTGCGTCTCCATGCTTTTACGTGCGTATACAACATGCAGATGTAACTCGCACTATGTCTCCAGCTCAACACCATCCAGTAATGCAACAACCTGGCTATCCACCGCTGTGCCGCACCTCTCCGCGCTGACGCAGGCACGCGTATTCTCTGTGAGACAAAGCCCTTTGGCCCCGTTCACGAGATTTCCACTGATGCCGTAGCGCCACTGCTACGCCGTTCATACGTACATCACTTTCGTCTACTATAAGATAACTCGTACTATTTGCTAGAGCAGAAATCTGCCTTTCTGGAGAGATCTGTTACCTCTATTTATTATCCCCCTCGCACGGCGTATAGCGAACCATCTTGGCGCTACGATGGGGTGGTTGAGCGCTGAGGCAATTTATACCGAACGTGTTGAAAATCTAGTCGATTGGGGTGACGAAATGCAGAAGGTGCATGTCTAATTATCGCTCTAACTTGTATACGTATTGCTCTTTTCACCCTCGTTACTTTTCCTGTCTACAGATCTCGCAAGATACGACATCTCCATATTAACGCCCAGGCGCTCTCGCTTTACCCCAGCCGTCCGCGTAGTATCCCCATAATCTAGCACCGCTATTACTCTCGCCCCTTTCGCCAGATTCTTATAGTTAGGCCCATCCACCGCAGCTTTCTCATTCTGCGAGACGAGCGTCGCCTGCTTGTATCCCTGATCCTATAATTAACCCTAATAATCTCCTATTCTTTAAATACTGTAGCTCTACCTCGCTTAAGCTAGAAATCCAGGTAGTTACAAAAAAAAAAAAAAAAAAAAAAAAAAAAAAAGCAGCGCGGAGAACGCACTCCACAGCGCAAACTAAGAAACTTTCTTCTCCTCCAGAAAAAAGTCAGGGTAATCCACAATCAAGAAATTCGGGTCGTTGGTGAAACTGCAGGATTGGTACCGCGCGAGGGGCGCACGTTCATGTTATAATGCTGTGTAGGGGAAGAGAGTCGTGTTCCATACTAGCTCGCCGTTTACAATGCGGCCGGTTTGGTCGTACCAGCAGTCGTCGAGGTTGATGGCGGTGTAGGTGGCGGCAAGTATGGCGTCGGCGGTCTGCGTGAAGAGGGTCTCGTTGAGATTACATATGAAAATGCGTATCGACTGTAACCACAATATGGCAGGTCGTCTGGCCGGCAGTAAACTACGCGTCTGCAGTGATTAGACCCAGGTACTGTAGCTTCCCTAATTATGCGATCGTTTCCGTACGCCCTTCTTCCATGGTATAACCATCGCTTTGCAATCCGTGTTGTATGCAGCATGATCTGTTAAAGGTTGTTCATGACGAGAAGAGAGGAGCCACTATGGGCAGTTAGCTTCGATCTTGGCGGCCATGCACACGCGTTTGGTTCGCGTTCTTGGGAATATGACAGCCGATCGCACATAGTAGCATTGATATGTTTTGAGTTTCATTACTCGGCCCCTAGCGGTCGATATCGATTTTTCTCCGAAAAAGGCCGTGCGGAGCACGGCCCTACAAGCTCAATGGGCCACACATACTCAATGGGCCAAATGTGACGAAATGCGATTTGTATAGTAATTTGTATGTAAAATACATCGTCCCGTATGTAAATTCTCGCTTAGAAGCCCCAATCAGCTTCTGCTGCATTTAGTGCTTCAAATGGACTTGAGTAGCCTTTATCGTCGTCGCTGCTGACGACCTGGGTCTCTTGTATGGTGAATTGACTATCTGGGACTTGAACAATTGCCTCCTGCTTGACCTCAGAGCGTCCTTTTTGGTGTATCAATATTGTATATGGATCCATGGAGCAGCGGGCCATTAGGCCAAGCTCAGTAGTGCCATACGGGCCGTCAGCGATCGATCGATCTGCCCGAAACTTGCCTCTGCTTTCCAACCTTTGTATAGAGTTCTCATACAATCTTCGGAAGATCTCCGCGCGCGATGGGTCCTCGACTTTGTACTCCTAGGCCTCGCGCTCATACTTGATTGTAGGGCTAGTGTAGGTCTACTTATTGTTATTCTGTGTAATTGTAAGACCCTCAGCATAACGCTTGCTTGCTTTCTTACCCCAGTTGCGTATATTTGGACGTATCCTTTTTCAGGTGTTGATACGCTTGCTGAGCGCCCGGAGGTGACGAGCGGCCACTGCTGCTTCTTGTTTGGCGGCCTTGTTGATCACCCGCTGAGCAGCCATTTTACGGCAATCTTCTGCGTAAACAGCACCTCCGCCGACGTCGACAGTACGGTTTTTACGCCTACGACGCTCACTACGAGCGTGCTCGGCAGCCTGGGTACGGTGTAAGGCCTGCTCAAGGCCTGCTGCGTTGCGGGCCATTGCAGAGCTGCCTTTAAGTGTTGAAATTACGTCCTCCGCTACCTCGCGCGGTAGTAACTCCCTGAGTGTAAAGGTAATAGCTTTCTCTTGTAAATTTAGTGTACGGACCGTCTTTGGTGTACTCCAACTAATATCTCTAGGCGCTATACGGGGCTGAGGCGTTTGAAAAGGTGTAGAGAGTTCCTTAAACTGAGGCGTACTGATCGCGTTAAGTAGTTAATTGAGGAAGCGGCCGCGTGTGGAGGGCGTTAGGTTATTAAGCAAAGGTAACTTACCCTCCTTGTTGGAGGACGTGATAGTAGGAGTAATAGGCTGCTCTACGTTATCGCCCTCCCTGGTAGCGTTTTCATTAGTATTAATAGCCTCTTGGGCCCTTAAAGGCCCTAGTACCTGCTCGGGGTAGAATGGAGATAGGCCTGTACGCCTCCACTCGCTGCGTATTGTTCGAGCAGTGAACGTTTGCTGGCGGATTTGTGAGAGGATTGCTAAGAAATCTACCCGTTGTATTTCCGTTGAGCCTGTACGTGAGGCCCAATCAAGCGTCCTGCTGTGATACCACTTTAGAGGCTGAAAACAGCCTACGTCAAGAGGCTGGAGGAGATGAGTAGTGTGCGGAGGGAGAGTAAACAGCTGTATTTTGTGACTCTCACAAAAGCAGCAAACTCGTACGTCAGGTGAGATCCATGGCCGTCGATCAGTAGGAGCCTCCACTGCCCATGTATATTGCTTAAGGTCATCTTTTCAAAGTGCTGTATCCAATCCATGGCTGTATGATCGTTGCTGTAGCCTGTATCTGTAACGTTTATAAGGTAATTGCTAGGCAGATCTACGGCCCAGTGCTCGAGTATCGACTTTGCCTTAATAATAAGTATAGGAGTAATAGAACGGCCATCCGCAGCGCAACACTCTATAAGAGAAATAAGCTCCCTGTTTGTTGTAGTGGGTATTAATATATCTTGCCCGCGTTTTGTGTATACGTAGGACGACTTTGCAACACCGATACGCACGCCTGTTTCATCCATATTGTACATGTTTGCGTCGGTGATGGCCCTGCGTTGTTTGTACTCAGCCAGCTTATTAAACCAGGCTTGAAGGCCTTCCGGCGATTGGGCAAGCTTCTGTGCAAGGTCAATTGGCTTTGCCTTTGCCTTGTAGTATTTTGTATGAGAATCCAGCCATCTAGATGCCCAGTGGACGCCTACACGCGGCGGTGGGTCATCTCCTTCGTGCACTGCGGCCAACAGAGCGTCTGCTTGCCCACGCACCAAATCCTTTGTTATGCTAAATCCAATATCGTCTATTGTATCGCAAAAACGTTCGAGAGCAAGCTCTTGTTCACTAGAGAGCTTTTTATTAGTAGGCGGCCTTGTTGACCTATTGTTTTGGCCGTTGAACGCGCGTTGTAGGCGTTTGCGTAGATGATTGATGTTGCGATCGCGATAGTATGCGCGTATGTTTGGCCGCGTCAAAGTCTTTAACACCACAACGTGTTTTTCGATAATTTCACATTCGGATCGGTAAGTGGACATGCTCTTCGTGATCTTTGGCATTTTATTTGATGTAAATAGGGCGTGTTTTGATGTGGTGGTGGGTATCAAAGTGCAGCTGGCCCATTGAGCATGTGTGGCCCATTGAGCTTGTAGGGCCGTGCTCCGCACGGCCTTTTTCGGAGAAAAATCGATATCGACCGCTAGGGGCCGAGTATTATTTTGTGTATTGTTTCGGTGCGCCCCTCCGTCAATGGGTTGCTGTGTGTCACATGATCTCGTTGGCAGAGATAAATGAGAAGGCTCCGAGATCTTCCCGTCCACGTAAACAGGTCTAGCACTTCATAGGTCTCTAGACCGCCTTCTTTAAGCGCTATGCATGCCTCCCACGGTTCTGTATACAGCAACTAAAAAGAGATAATCGATGGTGCGTCGCTAGCGGTCCTCGACTCCCCTGACTCCACATCCCCCACACACACGTGGGAAAAAATCATGACAAAAACATACAACAACGGGGATTCCCCGGTGGTCACCCACCCGAGTACTGATCCGTCGCTACGCTGCTTGTGTAAGGCTGAGCGGACGGGAAGCCCAATTTTCAGCGTGCTATGGTCGTATGTGATAGACTATTCCCTTAATTTAATCTATATGCACGTACACAATACCTCCACACACACTTACAGACACATAACAGAGCTCATACGCCGTCGGCGATTGGTATCTAGATGCTACTATCCACCCTACAAGACTCGCCATCGTAGCTCTCCATAGCTGAGCAAAGTCGTACAAGCCAATCTTCCTACCTGTGACGTCGAAAAAAGAGTGTGGAGGCAATCGTTGTTTTGATTGAGAAGCTACTCTATGGAGCTATATACTGTGGATCACGTGGATCACGTACGCGGGTGGCCCAAGCTTCATGTCCTAAACCGTCACACTACCCAAGACGTCTCTATACACCTCAGCCCAGTATCAGCGTGCCCCATCTCCTAGCCATTTGAATACTTACCAACTCTCACCGCACCGATCTCCAGAGCCAGTGTGCCAGCACCAACACCGCGCCCCATGCAACATTCCTGTACCTCCTCGAACTGCCCTCTACCACTCCTACTAGCACCCTCACCTTACTGTGGACCACTTTTACGCCTTATTGTTTGTGTATAAGGCAACACACTACCTCCGTCTTAGCATACGTCGTTCAAAGACTATTACGCCTCTTGATTGGTTTAACTATGTTTACGTAGTTCGCATGAGCGCACCTCAGTTACGACGAAGATGCCGCCGTGCTGAACAAACAACATGGCCATCTTCCCCTGACACAGGACCTCACATCATGATCACACCCAATACTGCGCAAAGGTGAACCAGGGGAGATGTAATCGTTCAAAGAATTGGTATCACAAAGGGCAAAACACCCTACAACGTCATGCTCAATCACACCAACGTGCCCCCCCCCCCCCTATTGCTACTCAAGCATCGCATCGACAAAACACGCGCCTCACACGACAACCACACACTATCCATAACTCTACTCACCTATCCTTCCTCGTCATAATCAGTCCGTCATGGCTCGCCTCGCTCCTCGGCGTCCCTGGGGTACTCGGCCCACTCTCGCCCCCCTGATGCCAATCCTCCACACTACTCCTTCGATTCCCTCTGCTCCGCATGCCGCTCTTGATCCTCTTGCTAACCTCGTCCAAGTTACCGCCAATCGTGCTAAACGGCTTGAGCTGAAAGCCTTGTCCAAAACCGTCACTCGGCCTGCGACTGTGATGCCTCTTGGGCGTCGAAGGTCGTGTGCTGAAGATGTCCTGGTTGGCAAGATCGGCGTAGGACTCGTTCTTTGGCAGACCGAGGCGGTCTGACGAGGGCGAAGTTGGCGATGCAGGAAAGTCGTAAGATTCGACTGGCTGGGGGGCTTCTTTCTCGGCTTCCTCTATGAACTTCTGGCGCGGCGGTGTGGAAGGTGGCGATTGTGCAAAAGGGTCCGAAATGACGCGTTTAGAGTGGAAGTCGGGGAACATCTCGGGTCCGAGCGTGTTGATGATGTCGGTGATGCGTTCAGCGAGCTTCTCGCGGCGGGCTTGGGCTACAGTGAGTTCATTGGCCGTCCAAGGATTCATCATCCGGACGAGTGGACGAAGAGATTTGAAAATGTCCATTGCGACTTCACCGAATCGCAGCGCCGCATAGGTAGCGGTAGGGTAGATTATGACCTGCGCCAGTACGAGATACCTCTTGCTCCACCCTACGGGGAGCAAACCGAAACAGCGATTGTAATAATAGAGCCAGGTGATACCGACGACGTAGTAGGTGTAAACCAACGGAGCGACCGCCATGGCTACAAGGAGTTTCCAAGTGGCCAAGACATCCCGAGCCTGTACCTTGACATTGGACTCTGCGAGGGCTTCCTTGGCCTTCTTGTTCGAATATAGCTTGCAAGCAATAAATACAGCGCCGAACAATACAGTACCGGGTATGACAAAGATGGACAGAACAGCGAGTTTCAGGAGCCGGTACCAGAAAAGGAAGAAGCATGTGACAACGCTGACTCTGGCATATTGCACCTGGTGATCTCTAACACGTAGGGCGTGAATCTGCTTGTTATAGCTCAAAACCTCTTTCTTGAGATCAATGATCCGTGGATCGTCTTTGTACTTGGTGTACCCTTGTATGAGACGACGGTTAAGCTCCACAACACGGGGTAGCGGGAGTTTGGTGCCTTTGGGATTATAAAGACGGCGCACAGCTTGGATCAACTGGTGGAGTGTGTTAGCATACGCCAATTCGGCTCTCGTGCAAAGCGACATACCATGAGCGTGTCATAGTCAGGCGCAGTCACTGTGACAGAGATGAGGCCTTCTCGGATGGTCTCAAGCATTTGTGCAATAGCTTCTCGCCTCTCTCCGGCTTGAAATCGCTCCGCCAGCTCCACGGGTACCTCAATGGCGTTGCCAAACTCAATGACAGCCCTCGAGCGAAATTTGTGTGCGTGTAAATAATTCATACCGACGGGAATAATTTTCAGATTGCAATCCGGTTTCGAGGCTACCGTGCCTAGGGACATGATGGCAACACCAGCTGGATGAGGTCAGCTAAGCGGTATATTGAGTGTCATACGGTCTCGACTTACCTTTGAGAGGTAAAAGCTCGGTTCGATCGTGACTACCGCCTTCAGGGAAAATAGCAATGGTGCCTCCGCGGTGCAGTACGGTATGAACCGCGTCGTAGACTTCGGTCTGGTTAAGCTTGGGCGCAATCTTGAACACGGTGCCTTCGTAGCCGGGCGCGGGACCAATAGCAGCCGCGGCGCCATCAACAAAAGTCCCGTCTTCGGTCATGTCATTGCGGCCGGTCAATTGCTGCATGGCAATGCCTCCTTTAAAGGGTCGCTTGAGCCTTATCTCTTCTGGGCCCTTAATCGCGAGGATCTCGGCAGAGGCAGCCACATTGTTGACCTTGGGCAAAACCAGCGATCCTCCAATCTGGAAGTCGCTCGCCTCGAAATTTGTATCCACGCCACGGACGAGGCATGGGTCGTTGATGGGATCTGGAAGGTAGATCTTCCCCGGCGCTGGCTTCGTCTTGTCCATGGCACGTCCTACCGGCACGGCACCCGAAGCCGCTGCCATGGTGCCCACGAACTTGCGCTTCATGGACTTCTCGGCGGTCAGGACGTGTATGCGGCGGTCCGTCTCCTTCTTGACTACGCGCATCAAGATGAGGGGATCCACGAACTAGCATCGTCAGTACCGTTTCGAGAGCACGACCACGGGTGGTGACTTGCCTGGTTCGCATGCGGCGCGCACACAAACAGCACCGGCCCCTCCTTGGGCACCTTCCAGCTGCCTCTGGGGTGCACCTCGCGGAAGAATAGCTCCACCAGCACCGAAAAGGTCCATAGGAACGCGTCGTAGACATATTTATTCATATACCCAATCTCCTTCTTCTTGGGCGCCATAGCGATTGTGGGTGGGCTGCCGTTCGAGGACGAGGAGAAGGCTTGATCGCAGTGAAGTAGTCGTGTGCAAAGACTGCGGACTTCGTTGAAGTCGGAAGCCGCGCGCAGGCGGACCTGGGCACCCAAATTAGCCATGACAGGTGCCATCGTGATCGCGAAGCCTCACAAACCTCGATGTGAACCGTAGGGTTCCTTCTTATCTAGTATACTCTGCCAACGGTAGTTCACGGGACCAACGGTCAGGCCATCATATGTCGAACCGTTCCACCCCACCGGTCTGGCCCTGGATCTTGTTCTGCGAAATGATAGCCGAGATTCGGGGGACGAATCTGGGTGCTAGGCACAGTAATGCGTATGGTGAGGCGCTATCGCTGCTGTTGAGCTCCGGATGCATGGAGAAAGACGACCAGCAGTTCCGAGTGTGCAATTACGACACTAGCAGCCAGGGTTGTGGCGGGGCACGAGTGCATCGAGGTGAGCCGCATCGGCGATCACTTCCGTCCTCCCGTCTCCTCCCAGAGGAATGGTCTCGCGTTAACCCTACAGTACGCACTGCGACGTCTTATGGATCCCAAAATTCTGATTTCAGAGAATTCCTGCAATGACCATATCTACCGTGGGATACAGTAGTTCCAGTTGGGCGGCATCACTAATCGAAGTGCATAGCACAACATCAACAACCGGAATCACGACGCGAAGCGACATATCATCACACTGAGCCAACTTTGTAGGTGCATCCACCAGATAAAATTACTATTCAGGGCTCTCAGTTCTTGAGCAGCCGCCTTCTATAAAGTACCGTGCGTTGGCAGGTAGCCAGTGGCTCGTGCCTAGTTGAAATGTGAAAACGCCTCCCATGCAGACCGGTGATGGACTGGTGTATTACATGCTATGCAAAGAAGAGGACGGGATAAATACCGTAAAGAACAAAGAAACAAGATCCGTCGTGGATGGTGAAAAGAAAGGAGGGGCCCACTCCACAAATTGACCCAGGTATATCGTACGTATCAGACATTTACAAGAGAGCAGCCAAGCCGGCGAGGGCAGCCGCAGCGAAGAGGGTGTTTGCGACAATCTTGACGTTGGAGGCAGCACCGGGGAACTGCTCGAGAGGGGCGCTGCTGTTCGCAGGCGCTGACGGCGTAGGAGGGAGAGCACCTGTCGGGAGCACTGTGGTATTCGCAGGCGGTACAGGCTCGGACACCGGAGGAGCACGAGCCGGAGGAGCAGCAGGCGGCGTAGCCTCCGTGGGCGGGTTGACATAGACGGTCGTGGTGCGACGTCCGGTGCAGGTGCATGCCGGTGCGGTAGAGTTCTTGACTTCGCCGAACTGACCACCTGGCTTGTTGGTCGGCGCGGGCGTCTCGATGGGCGCGTATACTCCGGCTGAGTAAGACAGCTGCGGGATGTCGGTCGGCACGCTCGCTGTGTCAGACTGGCTGGAGGAGCTGGAGGAAGTCGTGTTGGCGATGGGAGTAGCGACGGGAGCGCCGGTAGGATAGCCAGGGGAAGACTCGCTGGCCTTTGGTGGTACTGCACTCGACTCCGGAGCCTTGCTAGACTCAGGTGCGTTGGTGGATTTAGGTGCTTCACTCTTCGGTACTTCGCTGGACTCCACGGCAGCAGTGGAGCTGGCCTCGGTAGCCGCAGAAGAAGAAGAAGGCTTGGACGACGGCTTAGGCTTGGGCTCGGACGGTTCTGCACCAGTTCCCGGAAGGGTACCCTGCTGTATCATGAGGCAGGCTTGGGTGACTTCCAAGGCGCTTATCTGGGGTCCCGTTCCAGTCTCTCCGTCAAACTCCTGGTACCATCGAGAGCCACAGGCGCTGTTCTCACCAGTGCAGGATTTGGCCGCGGCCTCTGCGGACGTCGTGAGGTAGGTGGTGATTTGGTCCTTGGTCGAAGGCACGAGCAGTGCAGTCTTTGCCATCCAACGACCCAAATAGGCCTTGAAGGTCTGCTGGTCCAGGTTGCAGGTCTTGCCTCCCACAGAGTTCTCGCAGACCTCGAACATGACGTTTTTCACCTCCTTAGGGTTGTCAAAGAAGATGGACGCACGTTTGAGGAAGCCCTCAGTGCGCTGTGTCCACTTGTTGTCCTTGGTGTAGTCGGCCAGGAAGGCAGATCCGTGGAGCATCATGGCATTGTTGTAGGTCCACTCCGTCTTATCGGAAACCTCCTTGCAGTTCGTCTTGTCGTCGGTTCCGTCGAAGACCTCAAAGTTCTCGCCAATCAGACCGACCTTCTTCTCCCAGTCGTAGATCTTCTCGGCCCAGTCCGCATAGGTCTGGTTTCCGGTGAAGCGGGCAAGGCGGGCACCCAGAGCGAAGGTAGCGCCGTTGCTGATGGAGTTCTTGTAGTTGTACCCGTAGGCGTTCTCCGGGTAGATCTGCCACTTCAGGCCTCCGCCGCAGGATGTTTCGTCCCAGCGAGACACAATGTTGTTGAAGCAGTTCTTGCTGACTTCGAGGTAGGTTGCCGGTGCGTCCGCAGGCTCTGGGAATCCGTATTCGGCCGCCGACATGGTCGCAAGGCACCAAAAGGCCTGGTCGTCATTACCCTGCACCTCGTTAGCCTGGATGATCACATGGTCACATTCGGCTCTTATGTACCGTTTGGTCCCGCTTGTAGTCCAGGATGAAGTTGTTCTCCGGGCCGTAGTTGGCAGTCAGACCCTGCTGGATCGTCTTCACGTAGGACTCGTCGCCAACAATGTTGGTGTACTCGACCATGGCGCCCCAGAGAGCACCAGACTCCCACCAGTAGTGCGGCTTGGGAATGTAGCCGACTTCTTCTGCGGGCAGGCCTGAGGCGTTGGCCTTGTAGTATGACATCAAGCCATTGGCATACTGTGAGATGGCGGCTTTGACCGAGGCCTCGTCGTCAATCTTGAGCTCGACGGCTCCCACAGCAGCAGCTAAAGGAAGGAGCGCAGCTCCGATGTTAGAAAAAGACCGCATGGTTGATGTTCTGAAAGGAAAGAAGCGCAGAAACAAAGTAAAGAATGGGATGCTTCGTGGAAGCAAAGGAACGTGTTTGGTGAAGAGACAAGCGGCATCGTTGAATGCGGAGGCCGTAATCAATTAAAAGTAGCAGGCGCGTTGGCTGCCCCATAAGCTCGAGCATTCGCTGCGCTGAAAGGGCACTAGCGGGCGCGCGTGCCCCTGTTGAAGGTTTCCCAGACAGGCAAGCACGAGTTTCGAAACGCACACATTGAGTGTTCTCCAACCAATCGCGCAAATGCCACGCCTGTTTCAGCCCACGTAAGCTTCACCAGATGTCCGCCCGGAGTCCTTCAATCGCCAGGAGCCTCTCCAAATCTCTGCGGAGGCTCGGGATGGCGCCGCGCCTCGTAGCGCCTGCTGCCGTGCAAATCACAATTCCATTCACCTCAAGCCTCCACACTCTCTTTCGCTACCAGGAAGCTGCGCGCGTCTGTCTGTGGAGCCGCCAACACTACCAAAATAACCCCCTGATCCACACCGGGTTGTCCGGTTTGTTTACGCTGGACTTCGTCCTGCCCAGGGCCAGGCATCGGACTGAGGCGTGATGAGCGGAGGCGGCCTGACATGCATAATTCGGGTCTTTGGGCAGTTCGGGGCGACGCGAAATTGCCCCAGGAACACAGCCACCGCATGAAAGGAGCAAAGATGGACGTGGCGTGGTTCTGTGCCTAAAAAGTGGCCCAATCTGGGGGTGGAGCGACAGGTTGTTTCACGGGACGTCAATGCAGACCTGGGTGCGATCACAGTTTGAACTCTATATATGGCAGGCAAACCGCTGCAAAGAGTACTCCGCTTCACATGTTGCTACACTGTAACATCATGGTAGACAACACAGAAGCCCGACTTCACCGATCTCAAATGCTGCATCTCTCTGCAGTGTCCCTGTGAGACAGCGCCGGGGTCATACTCGTGTTCGAACCCTTTGGGAATGCAGCCTTACAGTAACACGTGCACTGCCGCATTCGTGCGACATACGGACAAGATAACGTTAGATCGCCCAAAGCGTGAATTCATTCCAAGTGCTACACGTGACTGCCATGTAGCCCTGAAGTTGGCTCTCCATCAGAGCCTATACCCATCACACATTTCGCGTCTATACCATGATTCTATCCGTAAACACCAAGCGTGTCGCTAAGCCTACAAAGCAAGTCGTTGCACCTTTCAGGATGCACCACCCAATCGCTGCTCCTTCTTCAGGCGCTCCGCTTCCTTGAATTCTGCAATCTCCTCCTTTGTTGCATTGTATGCCAATTGTGCTTGGTTCTTCGGGTTGTCGGGGTGCTTGTCGAACTCCTTCCGGATCAGGTCGACCTTCTGGTTCCGCCGCAGGCCCTTTTCGTCCTTCATCTCCTCCAGTCGACGCTCTTCATATGCTGCATAGGCGGCCTTATATCTCCTCTCAGGATGTCGGTCGACCTTGTCGCCATCCGGGCCAGTGAGACTGAGAGCATCGAGAGCGTTGTCGATACCGGTGGCGTTGAGTGAACCCAGGGCCGAATCGATGCCGCGAGTCTTCTTCTCTGCCTTCTTAGCACCGGCGCCCTTAGGCTTCGAGGACAACGATGCCTCCTCCTCCTTAAGAAGAGCCTCCTTCTCAGCCTTTTTGCGAGCAGCTTCCTCCTTCTTGCGAGCAGCTTCTTCCCTATTGCATAGTCAGCATGAGCATGTGCAGGCGGTGCATCACTACATACGCCTTTGAATTTGACTTGGATCCTTGATCCCATTTCTTTGCCTCGGCTGCCGCTGCTTCGGCCTCTTTCTGAGCTTGCTTGCCCGCTGCAGCTTCTGCCTTGCGCGCCTGGCCTTGGGCCTTCTTCGAACCCTCTCCACCCTTCTTTGGCGCCATGTCGTAGTGTGATGTCTGTGGGAGATTCGAGCAGGTGTAGTATGCGTGTGAATGAAACTGGGTGAGGGCGCGCTCGATGTACGGTGTTTGTGACTCGAAACAAAGGCTGGTGGGGTCTTTGACTGTTGATCTGCAGGTGCAGCGGGGCAGACGCCACTGAGCTTCACGTCACACAGCGGGTCCGTGCATTGCGGGATCGACCGCATGTAAGCTTCCGTGACCCTTGCTTCCACCTCCTGAACCAATGTCAGCACAACGCCCGAAGCTCATTTCTCTGCTGCCAGATTGGAAGGTCGTCTCAGGTCATGCACGAGAAAATAATGTTGGAGCGGAGCCCTACTAATTCGTCCAAACATGCTCTTCCGCAAAGTACCAATGTGCCATAGGTATGGTACATTGACTCACGGAACAAGGGTGAAGAATGATAGCGAGGAGGCAAGTGACAGCAAAAGAAGACAAGTAACCAGCGCTGTGGTTCGTGGACTCATGCATCAAAGTATATGGTTTCGCAGTTGTCATTCGGGATGCCTAATACCTTCTCCACCTAATATCTTTCCACTCCGTGAACCAACTCCGATAACCCAATCCATTACCACAGCTCCTTTCAACCTCCCTATAGACCTCATCCTCCTCATTCCAATACTCCAACATCTTTTCCTCATGCACTCTGCGTCCAATGCTCTCAAAAAGTCCATGTAACTCCGCGTCTGGCCGCCAAGCCCCAACTCTCCACCACATGCGACGAATCGGGGAATAATCTCCTTTGGGGTACACGGTAATGTCTTGTTCGCCTGGAGCTGCATACGCAATACCCTATGCTAGGTCAGGTCTTTCATGGGGACCAGCATATTTGGACACTGTTGTGTAATCGAAGGCTTCGTATCCTGGAAGTTCTTCTGGCTGTTTAAACCAGATTGGTGCCCAGATGGCGAACTCCTTTAACAAAGGCATACGCGCAGCTGCCTTTGCAAACGAAGATAAGAACGGCGTAAGCACTACATCGTTGGGTTGGACACGAACTTGGCACCGGGTGAAATTCTCGCATCTTTCCCAGCGAAAATACTGGATATCTCTGTCCTCATTGTTCTCCATGTTTTGCTTACTGGGCTGAAACGGTGGGTAATGCTCATCCGTGATGTGGAATCCCTGGCTTGGTATGTCTTAGTTTGGCAAAGGGGTTTGGAAATACCAAGAGCCCGAAGGGTAGGCGATGTAGAACTTAATATTTATGCTCTCCATGTTAGGCCAAGACGGGGTTACTCCACTGCTATCGCCAGGCCAAAACAGGGTCTCGTCAGCCATTATGTACAGATCCCTTTTTCGTAGCTGGATAGAGAGAATACGCAGGCTGGTACTGAAGGGGTCGAAGCGCGCGGGTTTAATGAGGTTTGGTAGGGCGAGTCGGTCGTCCTGGAGTAAAACCCCCAACCAGGCCTGCAGAGAAAATTGAGCCTGACATCGCGCAGACCAGGAGGGATGGGAGCGTCGTTCTCCAGCAAAGGTTTCCCAAAACCATGGCGTGAATCGCGACGAGGGCCAGGGTAGTCTCGACAGGTCTTATTCATAGCCTCCGAGACGAAGTTGGGTGCCCATTCGTTGCTCGAGACGGAGCAGTACACTTTCTCTAAATTAGGACATTTAGCGGCCAGATCAAGCATGACACGATGGTCGAATTTACACGGAAATGGTGCCTCCGATTCCATATCAGGTCTCTGAAATCGCTCTCGCTGATTTCGAGGAACTACACAATAGGAAGTTTCGGAAGCGTAGACGGCGATAGTAGATGCACACTCCAGCTGCTGAATTTACGATGAACGCAGATAAAGAGCCGTCGCATAGGCGTATCTATTCTTAACCGTATTCTTTTAGACGTTTTGTGGAGAGTGTTGATGGTCTTGTCCAACGTGTTGAGCGTTGTAAACAAGAAATGGATCTGCTTCGTAAATTCTTCATCCATCGCTGGTAAGGAGGTTGCTGATGTTGTGGACTAACTCTTGAGACAGGGTATCCATTTTTTGTCGCAAGTTTGTTGAAGCTGGAGATTGAACTTAGTGTGGCAGAAAAAGGGAATGAGTTGCAGGTGCGACGTGAAAAGGAGAGAGCAAGAGATCGCATACAGCTGCCAAACTCTGGGGGCTAGCACGCGGGCCTTGGCATCGGACTGCTACGCCGCTATGCCGCTGCCGGTTGTCTGGTTTTTGGTCTCGTCCAATGTCCCCGACCTCGCGCGCCAGACGACCGTGCGTTGCCCGCAGACTTGCCAACAATCAAGCCAATCAAGCCGATCTAACCAAATTTAGTAACACCTTAACCTACGCGAGCTAGTGGATTACCATATTAGGTTAGACCGGCTTGATTGGCTTGATTGTTGGCAAGTCTGGTTGCCCGAGAATTCCACTTTTGGTTTCTCTGCTTTCGCCTACACCGTAGATAGACATCGACTCTTTACCGAAAATTTGCGCGCGAGTGTGAAATGCAGCAGACCTCTGGAAGCACTCGGCGTGTCATCTTCAGGTAAGGCTTTCGACCGATGCTTCGCCGTCACAGTGTAATCATTCACGCAC
>ML976708.1:291792-311704 GCA_010015655.1 Bimuria novae-zelandiae CBS 107.79 | reverse complement strand
CCCCCCCACCCTTAATCTTTCTAGCATTGGTATCCTTCCATCACGCTCTGGGACTTTTCACAATCATTCCTCCCCTATAATCAAATTTCTTCTCGTCGGAAAATGCGAACAGCTGGACTGTTTGTCCTTGTGGCCCTTTGCAGGCCGTACGTGCTCGGGGCACCTGGTAAGGTCAGCTGCTACGCTGATCTGCCACTGAAAATCGGGTCCAGAGAAAACCAGCTCCAACTTCAAGCCTCTTTCGGGAATGCTACAGTCAATATATGCCATATAGCACCTTAAGAAGCACACAGAGGAGATACGGTAGCCATTTAGGCAGGTCGTGCAACCTTCATTGTCTGGTCCGAGGACAATATTCAAAATACGGATGACTACACCAGCGCATTCACAAAAATTGTTTCCGAGTGCTTTGAGACGAAGAAGCTCGCTGGTGGACATGTCGAAGGGGCTAACGGTGTAGTGTATGGTGTTGTTGATGCCAGTGCCGGACCTGCTGGTTTTGGGGGTGATGATGTCCAGGGTCGCTCATCATGGCCAGGGGCGGCAGAGGTAGTGAAAGACGGGGAAGGACGAAGTCGCGTCCGAGACCAAAGCCAACTCCCAAGAAGCAACTGACTACCAAAAAAGACCAACCCCCCAAGAAGCAACCGACCTCCAAGAAGCAACCCACCTCCAAGAAGCAACCCACCTCCAAGAAGCAACCCACCTCCAAGAAGCAACCCACCTCCAAGAAGCAACCCACCTCCAAGAAGCAACCCACCTCCAAGAAGCAACCCACCTCCAAGAAGCAACGCCCCAAGCCAACGCCTAAGCTCACGTTAAAAAAGGTCACAAGTTCCAAGGTCTCAAGCTCCGCAAAACCAGCACTAACAAAGAATTGCAAACAGTTGTACACATTTAAACTCAAAGAAGCCGCTGCTAGCGAGAAGAAAGTCACAAGGGCTTTACGCGGTGACTTTGTCGGTAGTAGAGTACAGATTGACAAGCGATCTTCAAAAAAAGATGGTTATGCTTGTAGGGATCCCAAGATACAGTTCCCTAAAGATGATCCTCACACCGAACTATTAGAAGCATTGCCGTATCCAGATCGGAGGAACATGGATGCAATGGTACGTATTTAGCATCAGGGCAACCACTTACTATGACTAAATCTCATACTGTCCGAGTTCTGGTCATTGATTGCTAACTATCTGTCCGTACAGATTCCAAAACCAAAATTCTACGGGTTTACTTCACTTGACTCTTGCGACGTCTTCGCCTTTCCTTTCGGAGGAATTCCGTTGGTAATCAGACGCGATTTTTACCAGGTCGAACATGTGCTAGAGTGGCAGACAATGACTGATTTCTTCTCGTGGATCGGCTACAAAAAGAAGGCGAACGAATTGTTTCTTGATTCGGATCCGAGTAAAAGCGGTCGAGTGAATGTTTGCGCGTATTGGAAAGCCACGTGGACGGGTGAGGGCGCGAAGGCGTTCCCCATTGGCCAGAGCGCGTGTAAGGTAGTTGAACAGCACTTACAAGACGAATACCCCAGCTTGCAGCATACTCCACACGAGTTTGTGTGGCTCGAGAAAACCCTCAACTCCCCACCCAAAGCGAATGTGAGCATAGCCTCTACCGAGACGCTCCAACATGCTTGTTTGACTCTGACACTTCTCTAGATGCGGGCTTGGAAGAACGGTAATGAACGACTCAGTGTCTTCAACAGACAAAGTATGATAAGAAATATTGCGGGCACTCGAAGAACGAGAAGGGATATCGACAAAGCAAAGGAGAGGTATCTTGATTTGAAGTATCTCCTGGGCGCCCGGAGATGCATGCGAAGTCCAGCCATCGCAGCCATCATGAAGGAGCAGGTGAATAGAATGGGTGATATTCTCGACAAGATTGATCGAGAGTTACCGTCTGATCCGAAAGATAAGAACAACCCGTGGGTGTCTCAAAGCATGGGAGCCCTGTGGAAGGAATACATGGAGGAACGCTTCCGGATTGCAAATTCAAGAACTGAGAAAGACATGGACGAGTACTTCGAAGAGCTTCGCGATACGTGGTCGAAAAGTCCAACAACAGGTCTGGCAACCAAGCATTTTGCTCAAGAAATCAGGAAGTTGCACGCCGAGTGGATGAAGGAGAAGAGAATTCCTTGGAAGAAACCTTGGTAGACGGATGTTAGTCGCTAGTCCCTGGTTGCTTAGCTTTCGCGGATCTCCTGTTCTTTTCCTTCATTTTCTTCTTTTACATCGTATTCATTTTCTTGTTTATCCTTTCCATCTCCTCCTTTCCTGATCTCCCCTTTCGTTTTTCTCCTTCCATTACCTCTCTTATTTACTTTCTTGTACATGCGAGCTGTATCTCACAAACAGCATAGCACATTACTATTAACTAGGAAACCTACTCACACTATTGTTCGAAGCAAAGAAGGAAGCATGTCTACGAACATAGCCTCAGACATCCATGTTCACTCACTACAACAAGAATGCCACAAACTTTCCGTTCCGCACGTTTGCATATTGAACCCATACTAGAGTCCTCAGACTCGGATCTATAGCGACAATACATATATTTTCCAGAAAGAGTAACACCAGCCCATTCATAAAGGATCTGAGCTTTAGACACCCAGAAGATAGACGATACCATCAAGAAAGAAATTATCGACACGCCGATAAATCTCTCAAGTTACTCCTTTTTTAACCCTCAAGCATTCCCGAATGTGCTTCAACACCCAAAAACAGACCGGACAGCAACGCATTGACCCAGGCGCGCCAATCACCCTACATGTTCAGAAGTGGTTCCCTACGACGCCAGTTCCTACCTTGAACAGAGTGTTATCAAAGGCGAGGTGGAGTACCGCACAAGAATGCTTCGCCATGCAATGCAAATGAAAGCCGGAAGTCACAACTCATATAGATACACCCCAATCCTTATGTGCGATTGGACAGCGACACTGGGAGAGCATCGGTGTGGTAGATAAGGTGCGGTATAGAGGACTGCCATTGGGCCTCTAACTTCACACACCTACTCTTCCACAAGAGCTTTTCCGCCAACAGTACTAACACGCGTACAAAGTCCAACTCCTATCCAACAACGACGTCCATCCTTCACGACCAGAGCAGAATATTCTAAAGCCTCGGAACCTCGGATACAAAAATTCGTGTCAACACCATAAGAAGCTTTCTAAACGAAAAGAATTCAAACCAATACACGACAAGCAACAAAGAAGCGTAGAAGCCCCACCTATGGTCAGGGTGCCTGCTGCGGTTGTCCAGCGGGCCCATTGGGAAGTTCTTCCACGCGGGTGAATGACGAGCCCGAGACGCGTCCGCACATCTGGTGCTGGCGCCTAAGGTAACTGATCTGGGCTGACAATCAGCTTTCGTCGACGACAGATGATTATGAAAGAAGCGAGGAAAAGACCTGGACTTACCTCATCGAGCTCGACGAGCAGACGTCCCTCCTCTCCAACGACGCGCTTCACGCTATCGTTGACGTTGCCCTCGAGGATGACCTTGCACCCTTTGGGCAGCCAGCGCAGGATGCGGAACGCGTTCGCGTAGATGGTGTTTCCGGCTTCAAAGTCTGGCAGCATGACGTCCAACCTGATTGTAAATGTTTTCAAGCCCCAGCAGTATCGCAGACCCAAGCGGACCAGATCGGCGAAGTTATCGAGGATGTCGTGGTGGGTCGGAATGGCGAGCGACACAGACTTTATGAGTGAGCGCGAGCGCTGGTGCAGCTGCGCCAGCGTAGCGACGCCTGAGGTGGTGGAGAGGGCGAAGTCGTTCTCGGAGTAGAGGACTTTGCGCGCTTCTTTGTAGACGAGTGAACAGGTGCGGAGGAGCGCGACGTTGACCTTTGCATTGTTCATTGGGTGGGTTGACGTCCGCTTGAGATACTCGCCATCTTCGTCCTTAGCTGGCAGATTCAACAACAGCGGCTCGTCGCTGCACAGTGCCCAGCGATAGATATTAAGCCTCAACTCGGCGGGAAGACGCGTGAACGGAAACACGTCTTTGCTTAGCCCCTCTTCCTCGGCCAAAGAGCTGGCGTTTGGCGTAGGCAGACCGATATCGCGCAGAGCGGGGACCCTGGGTGAGACGGCCGGATCGCGCGCAGCACGTACGGGGCCCGGGTGTTCTAGCTTTCTCTTCTTCGGCAAATCCCAAGAGATATGGAACTCCTCGTACGATTCGGAGACCCGCCGCTTCGAGCGCCTGCGCTCCATTGTATGCAGCGGAAGAGCTTTCAAGAACCGACGAGATGTGTAAAAAGACCTTAGAATGCTGGCGCAGGAGCGAAGATTGCCAGGAGTAATCTGATCGTATCCGTCTGCGAACGCACGTCAGAGCGGGGGCCCAAGCCGAGGCACGTGGAGGAAGTTAGCCCACAGCTGACCGAGTACAAGGAAGTTCGGGTTTGCAAGTAGTCGAGCACAAAGGCGGAATATCAGATGGGATTGCAACAGCGTGTAGAAGGAATACAATCGATGGATCGTAGAAGGCTGCCGGGGTCTGCTGCGAGATAGACGTTGGCGCCGTCTTGGCACGCTATATGTGGTGTGGGGTATGCAGATGCCGGGCGTGCTCATGCAAGCTCGAGCGCCATGACCGCAAACGTTCCAATGCTGATTTACCAAAATTGGCATTTTCGCTGGGAGTTTGTCTATAGCGCAACCGAGAACATACTCGACCGCCAGGTCTCGTGTCACAAATCGACTCTGAAGTGAGGAACCCAGTTCTAACGCACCCAAGCTGGTTATTGGCCTCCTACACACATGCACCAAAAACCTGCCACATCTATCAAAAGTACAAAAGGATTTATAATTCACCAAGCCTGCGACTCCGCTCCGGTACCCCCTTCCCAGATCGTAGTCAAACAATGTTTTCTACGTGTGAACTTGAAAATGCTGAACCCGATCCACCTGGTGTCGAAATAAACTCCCTAAAATCCCACTGCTTCCCGGTCGAAGCTTTTTGATTGCTGTCCCAATGAACGTTCGAAATAGATGAACACTCCCGAGCCGCCCCCATTGCCGCGCTCAAATATCAAGATAACAAATAGTCAAGGCCCTTCCTCGTCACCGATCCCATCCTATAAGTCTATCAGAGGACCTGCACCAGCACCACCCTGCTGCCTGTTTCCCTGCTGTGCGCCAAAGGGATTGGAGCTGCCGTATGGATTGGCACCGAATCCTGCTGCCGGCCCTGTTTGTGCGGGCATCAATCGGTTCTGCTGCGGCATGCCTGTGAATTGAGAGTTGAGGAAAGGGTTGTTGCCCGTCGCATTAGCATTGACCTGGTTCAGACCCGCGCCCGCCGAGTTGACAAAGGTTCCCGGTGCCGTATGTTGCGCCGGAATGCGCAAATTGCCCACATTGCCAAATGTATCCTGTCCTTCTCCAGTAGCGAGAAGAGCGTTGAGCCTCGCCGCAGTCGGGTCCATCTCCTTCTGAGGCTGAGTCGGCGTGGAGAACGATACAGGTGGGTTGAAGTTCGTGTTGTTGAATTGCGATCGCGTCTTCTGCTCGTATAGCGTGTTGAGTGTGGGCTGTCTCTGCGTTTGTGGCTGGGCACTCTGCGGTCGAGTAAACGATTGCGCAAAGGGATTGTTCGAACCCGTAGGTTGCGGTACGAGTGACTCTTGAGGTTTGTTGTTCGCCCAAGGATTGTGGCTGCCGGGCTGCAGGGTGCTATGATCTTGCTGCTGCTGCTGCTGCTGCTGTTGACCAAAGCCGTTGTTCATCTGGCCGTATGGGTTATTCTGGCTGAAGGCGGTCTGCTGAGGTTGCATGTACTGTTGCTGCTGTTGATTGAAGGCATCATAATTGGGCTGCTGCTGCTGCTGCTGCTGGAAGCCATTGTAACCTCCATAACCAGTCTGGACAGCCGTCTGTTGTGGCTGCATTCCTGCGGGCTGAGCATATGCGTTATTAAGAAAGCCAGTATTCTGGGGCTGCTGTGGTGGGTTTTGATCCATGAGATTGCCGAACCAATCGACCGCGCCTTGTTGCTGATAGCCCTGGTTGTTGCCCGTCGGCTGGTAGGCTGTCGGTTGGCTCGGGTTGTCGCCAAAGAGGAGATCGGCATTGGTGGATTCGAGCTCCCTCCGCCGTAGCTCTTCTTCCTCTTTGCTCAATTTGATGGCTTTTGCGAGATCGTCATCATCTTCAACGGTAGCGTTGTTGCGTTCCCGACGCTTGCGCTCTTCTTCTGCTTCGTTTTTGCTCGCTTCAAGCGCCAACTTGAATTCTAGGTCTTCGTCTTCGTTGCGTCGCGGGCGACCCTCGCGACGACGTCCCTGGGGCTCCAACGACGGACCACCGTGATGAGGGCCCCCACCATACTCCTCGATGCCGGTGACGCGTGATTTCCACGATTTGCGGTCTTGCCGTTCTGCGCGCAGACGTTCTTCGTCCATGACTAGCGACGTGAGCTCTTTTGCGGCGATGCGAACTGCTCCAAGTCAGCTGAATCCTGCCAATTGCGCAAGCGCACGCACTGTTCTGGCCAACATCCCGCCCGTCCTCGTCAATGTATTGGAACTCGCGGAGAGTCTTAATGATGTAGATGTTTTTCCGCGCCCACGTAACTACCAGCTCTGAGCCCTCGTGCAGGCAGTAATCGAGGACCTTGAGCGACTTCAGCACGTGGCGCCAGTTTTTCCCCTTGTCGTTGAGCCGCTTGTCGAGCATATCCATGACCTGGTAGAAGTCGGTCGAGCTGTCCCTTGCGATTAGCGCAGTCATCCCAGCATGGCGGCATCCTGCCTACTTGTTGAAGGTGATTTGAGCAATCTCGGCCATGTCCGAGCCTACCGGACCCCAGGGGTCATTGCTGGTTGCTGTGACTCTTAGTATTGCAAAGCTGGTCAAATCTCAGATGTCCGTACCATTTCGGACCTTCACCTCAACGGCAGAATAGCCCTTGGTGACATTCTTGACACTCCTTACAACCTTCGACATGACTGCTGAGGATGTAGCTCAACGCAGCGACACCGCGCGCGCGACGAGGTTAGGTTGATCGGAGGTGTGGATACGTGAATGGCCGAGGCTTGATCGGACTGTCGGTTGGTTGGGGTTGGATTCGGCGGCGTGGTGGTGTGGTAGAGGAAGACGGTGCAAGCAGTTGGACCACTACACTAGCTTGGCACAAGCTGGTCGAGTCTCGACGTATCGAGAGTGCGCGGGGTCGGCAGTGATGATGGCGCGAGCTTTGAGAGTGAGTGTTGATTATTAAGAGTCGTCGTGGTGCACGGGGGCTGTGGAAGTGGCGGCTCTGCAGTGTGTGAGCGCAGCGCTTCAGTGGTCCGCAGTGCCGTTGGCTTCGTCACCGCATGCTTGCGCGAGGCTGGGCGCCGGCCGACCTGCAGCGCTCATCCGAAGGCCCAAGCGTGAGCGCTCAACATGCCTCTCACGCCCTCAAAAAAGCCAAGATTAGCCTAGGGTGACTTAACGTACGTTAGTTAGTTCTGTGAGGACGCTATCTGCGACTTTTTCGTGGGCGTGAGAGCATGCCCAACGGCAAGCACCTGGGCATGAAGTCACAGCTAACTACTACCCATGCTTCTGATTGATAGAGTATCAATCGTTGCATTCTCGAGCAGTAATCGACAACGCCTACGCGTACTCTCCAAAATCAATTATCGGATTGGTTCATCACGCATCGTGTTCCAGACTTTGCAGCGCACTACTGAAGCGCACGCAGCGCATTTTGATAGTAGTCTAAGGCGCGGATTTACATCCTTCATTAAGTACCAGTCTAGAAATTGTCGCTCCATAGGAAACCCCCAAATAGACCCGCGAACCGCAGACACCATTGCCAGTATTCATTCCAAGGGACGCCCAACTCCACTAGTCCCTCAAAGCTGTAAGAAAACCCTCACCAGCTGCAGAGGAGCCAGATGAGTAGAGAATGCAACATAGGAGATGCTACGCCAGCCAACTGAACCAAAACAAGCGGAACTCCCGAAAAGACTGCAGAGAGATAAGATAGGCAGTCAACGAAGCCCTACTGGTCCATGTAACCACCCTGCAGGAGTCCCCAGAATTGAGCAAGCACGCCGATATGGAGCAACGAAATTTTTGTGTAGGGAGTAAACAGGGGTATAAATCCTGCCGAGAACACCGTTGTAAAGAATCGAAACCTTCAACTTCGCATATTTTGTCTCAATTGTACAAGGAGCAGGAAACGATGCGCTTATTGCACCGCAGGCGCCCACATTTGCTGTCCTTGGCTCGTGTTGTAGTGATCGGGTTCGGTGCTATTCGGACGACGAATGTTGTTGTTCTGGTAGTAGATGTTGTGCTGCGGGTTGGCGTATTGAGGCTCAGGGTAGACGTAGCTGTTGTCACCAGCACCCGGGGATGGCAACGCCTGGTGAGAAGGAGATTGCCAGCCCACATTCGCCATGTGGGGGCTTCCGCTTGCGCTGTTGGTCCCAGACTGGTTGTGGTTGGCCGACGCAGGCGGCTCTAGGATCTGAGGCGGGCCGTAGCCACTAGGGTGCGAGGTGATGGCCGGACGCGATCCGCTCGCAGTGGATGTGTACGATTGGGAGGTCAAGGCAGGGGATGCACGCGGACTCTGCTGGGGCATCTCATTTCTAAGATGAGGAGGCACGTTCATGTTGCCCATGTAGGCGTAGTCGGCCTGCTGGCGGTGCATTCCCGGCACGACCCCCGCAGGCATGCCACCAGCAGGCGACATGGACGTGAGACGGTCATTTGGTGACGGCGTGTTTAACGGCGAAGCAGTCTCGGAGTACTCTTCAGCGTCAGAGCGCGCAGAGCGGCTCGGGGCAGAGGCACGGGAGGCCAGGGCTGCAGCCGTGGCAGCAGCGGCTTCTTCGACCGTGCCGGTGTGGTGGTTCTGATGGCGAGTCAGGGTAGTGCGACGCGTGAACGTCTTCTGGCAATCCGCGTATGGGCATTTGTATGGGCGCTTGCCGGAGTGGATACGGCGGTGGCGAGCCAGCGAGCTAGAATCGCTGAAGGGCTGGGCGCAAGGTTAGACGATGCATTGAAACACGCGATCGGATGCATACCTTGCCGCAACGCTCGCACATATGTGGCTTCTCGCCCGTGTGGACACGTTGGTGCACCGTCAGCGCCGAACGCTGGATGAACTGCTTGCCGCAGTTGGGGTACTCGCACACATGGGGACGGATGCCGCTGTGGATGCGCTCTGTCCGTTGTTAGCGATGCGACTTGTTGATGTTGGGGCCCAAGCTTCCTTACCGTGACGTGCGAGGTCACTGCGCCGCGCGAAACCCTTGCCACACGTGGAGCACGCGAATGCCTTTGGTGGGCCGTTCTCGTTCGCGGGACGTCCGCCAGCATGCTGCGTCTGCTGGTCGGGCACCTGCGGCTGACCGTACGGGTGGTCCTGCGGGTTGGGGATGTAGCTGTTGTTGTTGAGCATCTGCATCGGCGCCTGCTGCATCGGCGTGGGCGACGGGTAGCGCATGCCGTTCATGTGCTGTGCGGGGATTGGCGGATACGGCGGCAGAGATTGTTGCGGTTGTTGCGAAGAATACCGTGACGAGTCTGACGGGTGTGGGGAGACGCCACGCTCCGAGCCGTTCTCCGACTTGATGTGGCCGTTGATGTAGGCCGGCTGGGCGCCGAAGTGCTGTTGTTGATGCTGCATCGCGTGCTGCATGGCGAAGGGTGTTCCTGTTCCTGCGTGGGCGGTTAATCTCGCGTTCAATATAGTGCCCAGCTCCATCGCCAGGTGAAAACGTCGCGTGGCAGAACGGCGGACCGAGGGCCCAGCGTGAAAGGACGGTGAGTGCGCACCAAAGAGCTAGGCGGAGGGCCTGCGGCGGCGAGGTGAAAGCAGGGCGCCGTCGCGGTGGTGGTGATGGCGGCCGGCGAGAGGCGTCGAGGACGGTGTCGAGGTGGTCCGGGTTGTCAAAAGATGGGCGGACCGCGTGCAGGCCAATGCGGATGTAGCACTAGAGCGGACGTCAGCCAAAGGGAAACGGCTACAGTTGGGGCGTCGCTCTGTCTGCACCGCAGCAGGAAGTCGTGTTCGCGCCCGTCGTCGACGGCCTGGCAGCACACGCGGGCGGCTCGAGGCCTGGAAAGGGGCACCGACGGCAGCGGCAGCAGCAGCACGCGCGCACGACGGCTCGCGCTCGCGGTGCACGGCGGACGGGACGTACCTGTGTATAAAGGCCTGAGAGCAGGGCAGGCGATGGCGGGTGATGAGTGGGTGTGTGGGAAAGGTACAGAGAGTACTTCTCTGCTCTGCTTCAGGTGTTTTGAAGCCGCTATGCCCGAAACAGGATCGGAAGTAGCCGAGTCGAGAAACCCCAGTAAAAGCACCGAGAAGATGTGCAGCCGCAGGAGCTCAGGCCAGCAGACCAAGGGACGCTTTATGAAGGCCCCGGCGGAGTCTGGCGTCTCTTTTCAGCAGCCTGAAACCCGCAAATCTCACCTGCTCGCTCCTGGCAGACACAGCACAGTGCGATGACTAACCGCCCGCTGACTATGATGCTTTGCCTCCCGCGCAATCTGCGGACCCCGATCGAACAATGAATCGACTGCCGTGAGCTGCTGCTGGCTGGGCGGCGAGATGCTGATTCGGTCCAGATGGGACCCGTGACGTCGGGCTGCACAAAGTCGACAAATATGTACGTATGTACTGTATGTACGGAACGTATGCTCTTGTGCAGAGCTGTGCTACGATCCCGGTCAATCTGCCCCTGTGGCCGTTAGAAGGATGATGCGCCTCCACAGAATCGGCAGAAGCAACGTTCCAACAGCTGCGTGGCCCGTCAGTCCGCCGCCCGCCCTGGGAGAGCGCTCGCTGACTGTGCTCGCGCCCGGGTGGGTGATGCTCACCTGCTCTGCTCAGCTTGGCCGTGCCCCTATTATCGGAATCCTGCTGTCGGTGTGTATAGGTAATGGAAACGCAGTTGCGGGCTGCACTGCGTGGGCGTCTATCTGTATCCCTATCTCTCGAATCGATGTCGTCAGGATTGGACGTGTGACTCTGGGCGTAGGCGGTTATGGTTTGTGTAACAGTGCTTCGCTCAATGACCGGCGTGCGCGTAGCAGGATAATAACAACGGCATCTCTTAACTTACGCCTGGCGCAGGGGCAGTCTAATATTCGCAGATCACGCTTGTTTATACGGCATCAGGATGGCATTTCATACGACCATGTCCCTGCGCCCGCACCATCCCCACGACCATCTGCCAGACTCCCCAGCAGCATCAAGGCTCGGAGGCACTGCGCCTATCTGAGGCGTTCTGTGGCGCTGGCGAGCAGATGGGCAGCCATAGAAAGTAGGCGTCCCTCAGCTACCCGCATAGGCTGGTCGCTATGTGTGAGCAGACGAGCGACGCCAGCTAGGAGCAAAGTCAGACGCATGGTTTCGAAGCAACACAGGGTCGCGACGCCCTGGCTCGAGGTGTAGACATGTCGCAGGCGCTGGGGCATCGAAGCCGTCCTTCTAGTGGGCTTCTACGATGCATGCACAATCCATGCGCTCTCAGAACACGGGCCTCAGAAACAGTGACACCCTTGTCCGCAGCCCAAATTTAGCACGTCACGAAACATCAAGTGCCTCTGCCGGCCGTCCAGTTCCAACGGTCACTGGGCGTTTGGCGACTGCTCGCTTTCGAACAAGGGAACAGTGGGAAGTGACAATGCCAACTCTCAGTGTGGGTGTGGGTGGCTGTCCGAGACACCCCTGAAGCCATCACGAACGATGGCTTGGGCGCCATGAGGGCCCACGTGGGACAGAAGAACACACGTCCCCAACTGCGCGCCGCTGCTGCCCACGAGGAGGCGGCATGGCACATGACATGACGGCCACGGGCATCATTGGCCATGGATAATACATTCACAATGGTGACACCGTTGCTGCGAGAAGCAGGCACCTCTACCATAACGAACTAAGTGCGTACAGTCATTCGACTGCCCGAGAGCCACCCTCACACCACCCCACTGCCTCCTATGTCGTTCTTGCCTGAGCTTTCTAGTCGGGATCGACACGAGCTTCCGCCGGGGACACGGCAGCGAGGCATCGTACGACACCCAATGTTGACGAGTTACCATGAAATCTTCTTTCCGAGTTCACCTGCATCCTTGCCAGATTGCAGGCCGTGGGCGACGAGAGCAAAATGCGAGTCAGCGCGGCCAGGAGACGCCGACTTGATAGACTTCCGCGATGCTTCCACGAGATCTGTCTGTGCTCGTTACCAAGATGCGATGGTGCACGGGGAAATCCTAGCCGGGTCCACCTGGAGCCTCAATGCACGGCGATCGTCTCACGCCTCCATTGCTCTTTGCTCGCAAAACGGGTGCAAAGCTTTCCGTTCCTACAAAGCTAAAAAGGAAACTTGTCTCGAACAGCAACAGCAGCAGACCCAAGAGGCACCGCGTCTTTCACGGAACGTCTCCCACCAACGGGCCAGACCTGTCACAATTGCTGGGCAAAACTGCAACAGGGCCACCGACGTTTCACAACCACACGATCCTCCAGTTCTGTATACCTTTGCTTGCTCTCGCTTGGGGACCCTCGCGCACTATTCTTGTGCCCAAACCACGTCATGCATCAGAACCTTGAGCATCCGCCGCATGGCAGCATGCCACTGGCCAAGCGGCTGCAGCCCCAGCTTCCGCGTGCATCATCACCGACTGCACGTTTTCCAACCAACACCGCTCGGGCACCGCAGCATGGTCCGCCTAGCAGTCCGACCACCGTGAGGCTTCAGCTGCGTCCAAGCGTTTTCTAGAAGCCTGCCGAATTCGTGTTAGCGGCCTGCTGACCGCTGCCTCGCAATTTGAGAAAGAATGTCCGCCCACGACCGTACGCGTCACAGAGTGCTTCGTGCACTGTCCCCTTGTTTCCAGAAAACTACCCCTTTTATCCTAATCTTCCGCGCCAGCCTGATGCCTGTCGTTGCCGTCCAGGAGCTCTGCGCCATCCCGCGTTCACGTTGTGCTTCGTGGTCAATTCGACGCGGAATGTTGCGGCGGCCTTAGCTTGACGT
This sequence comes from Bimuria novae-zelandiae CBS 107.79, assembly GCA_010015655.1. Taxonomy (NCBI): domain Eukaryota; kingdom Fungi; phylum Ascomycota; class Dothideomycetes; order Pleosporales; family Didymosphaeriaceae; genus Bimuria; species Bimuria novae-zelandiae. The sequence continues at coordinate 298,702 of ML976708.1, read as the reverse complement.
ACGGTACCGGGAGCGCGTTCCTGACACCACTGCAGGTTCGAGTGATATCTTAATCGTACGTCCCTTTACGGGCAACTTTTAGCAGTTGCCAGCTGAGCGATCGGCATCGGAGCATCCATCCGCCCCTTTCCGGAGAATGCAGCATCCATGGATACATTCCGATCTCCTGATTGCATCACGTAGGCAAATTGTTTCTTCCAACTTTGGAAGGTTCTTGACGCGCATCGGAGGTTATGTGGATCCGCCTTTCCATGCGTTGGCTGGCCAGTGCGAGATGCCGTGTATGCAGTTCTGGGGAAACCTACTTTTCCGCTGCGAAAATGTAGAGCTCCACGCAAACGAACGTGGCAGTTAATACAGAGTTTCGAAACAGGAAGCTCGAAGTCCAATTGTCCTCAGCACGGCGCCGGGTCTCTTCGTCTTCTGCACAAACCGAAAGTAGATCTCAATACAATACACCAAATGCAGGACCGCGGACTCGAACAGGTAGGTATGCAGAACTGCGGCATACATGCAATAGCACCAGCGGGTGGCATGGATCAGATTCCTTCCCAATCTATTCAAACCTATTGCTGTCGAACAAATGTTTCTGTGTGAGACCTAGCCTATCAACAAACGTCTCCGATCGCGCTCAGGCAGCCACATTACAATCAATACTTCCTGCAGCAAAATACAACCAGGTTACCAAAATGCATGTCCTTACATAGTATTACAATTATAGCGCATTCCAGCTAAAGAGTATAGGAGTATCTAGGAAAAGATCTTACCCAGAGATGCGATTTACCAACACCAACTAAACGCTCAAAGCAATCCAATGCAGGAATTGTAGGTTTCGCCTCTAATGCCACGTCTACTACCTTTGAACTCGAATGATACTTACTTAGGCGCGCGGTACGCCACCTGTGCCGAACAGCTCCATATGCACCCTCTCGCTCTTGACACCGTAGCTCTTCAGCTTGTTCTCCACGTCCAACATGAACTGCGTGGGTCCGCAAATGAAGTATTGCGCTTTCTTGTTTTCCGGAAACAAAGATTTCCGTTCGACTTTGTCCAGATCAACGCGTCCCTTGATATCGTAATCCTGTCCCTGGCCCTCGCCCTCCGTAGGCGCGGACGAGAAGTAAAACTTGTGGAAGTTCTCATGCTTTGCAGCTACCCCGTCTACGTGCTCTTTGAACGCCCTAACCTTCGCGTCGCGCGAGCCGTGGATCCAGGTAATCGGTCTTAACAAGTTGTCCACCGCGACCAGCTGGAGCAAGATGCTCATCAGACACGTCAGCCCAACGCCCGCGGAGATCAAGACGACCGGGGCGTCTCTTTCGACCTTCTCTTCATCGAAGAAGAAGTCACCAAACGGATGCGACAGCTTCACCACATCCCCCACCTCCTTCTTGTCGTGCAAGATATTCGACAAATACCCAGGATGAGTCATATGCTTCTTCTCCCCGACCTCGACGCCAAGCTCCCTCTTCACACTAATCCTCAGATACCCCGTCCCCGGCGCACCGCTCAAACTATACTGTCTCGCCTGCCACACGCCGCCGTCAAGCTCGTCGACAAAGATGTTCACCGAGACGTACTGTCCCGGCTTGAACCGCGGCAGCTGGAGCCGCGCGTTGACCGGCTCGAAGTAAAACGACGTGATCTCCTCCGACTCCCTGATTTTCCGCGCGATCTTAAAATCCTGCCATCCGTCCCAGTAGCTCGTTTCTTGGTAGAGCTGGGCCTCCTTGGCGATCATCAGGTTGGCGAGCTGCCAGTACGCTGCGCCCCATGCGTCGAGGAGCGCGTCGGTCGCTGCGTCGCCGAGCACCGTCTTCATCGTCTTCAAGAGGTGTTCGCCGACGATGTTGTACTGGTCCGGTGTGATGCCCAGACTCACGTGCTTGTGGCAGATGAGTTCTACGGCGGGCGCCAGTCTGCCCAGGTCGTCTATATTCGCGGCATACACGTAGAGGGCGCCGGCGAGGGCGCGCGCTTGGTGGCCGGTTGCTTGGTGCGTGTTGTTGAAGACGTTTTTGAGGCTGGGGTTCGCCTCGATCATGTCGTGGTAGAATTTCGTGGTGATGGTTTCGCCGTGGTTGGCGAGGACGGGGACGGTGCTCTTTACGATGGCTGCTTGCGAGGGTGTTAATGCCGTCGCCATGGTGGGTGGTGGGCGTGTCGTTTGGGCCGGTCGAAAACTCTTGTTTTATTCGGATGGTGCGGCGATATGGGTGTGATACAAGTCTTTTGTCAATGACGATCCTTCTCAGAATGCGATGTGGAATTTGTTGGCACAGTAGATATTCTTTGCTTGGAGCGTCGTGGCGGTACAAGGTATGATGTTGCTGGAAAGGTTGTACTCTTATGATTGCGATGAAAAGAAACTCCACAACCCTCTCATACCATCATCTTATATGCTCGCCCTAGCACTTACCGTCACCTCAAATTCTTCAGTTCCCTCCAGCATTTCCGCGGAAATTCACCCAAGTCTTCTATTTCCAGCGCTGGGAAAACAGGCCATGCTGTGTCCACCCCGGGCAAGACAAAGTATCAGCTCATCCTCACTCCGTGCCGCCGCGCCGCATTTCAAAGACAATCCCGCATGCCCGTTCGCTTAAGGGAGAATAGTGTTGAGTAAGCGGTCATTCGAGCACGTTTGTTACGTAGTAGCGCGAGAATATGCAGGGACGGGGGTCGCCGTTCGCGTAGAGCGACGCGGTCTGTTCCGCTACGGGAGCCGCTTCTCCGCCACTTCCGCCGCCGGGTGACGGAGTGGTGCGCGTAGTGGCAGAGATGGTGGGGTGATATTTTGAGCCTCCTAGGTAGGTGTCGGGTTGTTTTGTTGTATAGTATTACATATTGAGTTGTGATCATGGGATGCGACACTTGGAGAGTCAGCATAGATAGAGTACCATGGTAGGAACACAATATGACCCCACCAGGAGACAACCGCACAGGAGAAATTAGGAAGCGATGTGTAATTGTAGGTAATGCGCTAGCTACGGCCGCTGCCATATGTTAAAAGTACCTTCGAAGGTAGTTGTTCGCAAGCTTGTGGTCGCTACTTCTTGGGCTCAGCATCTGCATCCAACACGTCAGGCTATCGCGCTGACTTATTTCAATATGCTCATACGTAGGTCATGTCATCCTCGACTCCGATTTAGCTCTTCTCCATGTGCCGGCCCATCTGCCAATCACGGTATGACTAAACGTCAGTCCACCATGTCCGTTGGCACGCCGAAAAATCTCGACTCCCGATACGCGAAGGGCATAATCGGAATCGCTGTAGTTATTATTGGGAGCGCTATTCAGGATTCGGGCAAGTGGTGTGTTGCTCGCTCACTCGGTGAGTGTGATTGTTTTGCGGTGGTTGAGGTTTCTCCGCGGGGAAATTGGCGGGGTACGCTGTTGTTAGGAATCAGGATGGACGTATGCAATACTCGTGAGTGCTACCACAGTGAATCAAACTCAGTCATGATTATATAATGCTTGGAAGGTATGAGGCTGGGTGTGGTTGAATTTATATTTTTTTGGTCCAACACAGGATGCGAGAAACCCTCCGTGAAGACTTGTGAAGCACACAATCTATCATTCAACCATGGAACGCAGCAGCGCACCACTATTCGATCACGCAATGTAAATTGAGAGACTTTGGAACACGAGACGTGTTAAACATGGCAGATTTTCCCGGTCAATAAATTATTAAATTGGTAAACCCGTTATGCTTTACCCGTGGTACCGAAAAATATAAGCATTGAAATATTTGGTTAGAAACCTATCCTCAGACTTTTTTGAGCAAGCGAAGAATGATGATCTCTCTTAAGGAAATTCGTTATGGTATCATTGTTTTGTATACCCCCAACGCCGACTGTACGATCCACGAAATGCCAGGCTCTTTCTGTACAGATTCAGTTGGGTATAGAACTGAGATGGCCCTCACAAGCCCACTGATGTATCCCCGCGTACAGTCGACCAAGTCTTGTAAGTCCAATAACGCCGTTTTCGGTTGCTTGTTTGATAAAAAACACCTCCTGCGGAGGTAAAGTTGACGTTGTTCAACTTGATGAGGCTGTACGACGAATTGACGTTGTCCGTCACGCTTATTCGAGGAGCACAACGGCTTTGGAAACGAGAGACAGGTGGACGTTGGAATCCAGTATGTGTGATCGCAGGAACTTCCTGTTAGCAGTCAAAGCATCGGCCAAATTGGCCGTCGGACTCAAGGACTGGGCGCAATATTGCCATATTGCAGGAAACAAACAAAGCTTGACCTTCCCACCGATACACCGCGATGTCGACAGTGCTGTCCCAAACATATCCTCCCCTATCATGGAGGGTTCGTCGAATGTAGTACCCTGAGGGAAAAAGTGGATACAATATTCCAACGGGCTCACCAGAAGTTGTGAGTAGAGCTTGATGGCACGATAACACAATTCTTTCAGGTCTCCTGTGACCGCATCGTATGAGTCTGGCGGCGGATTTAGCCCGAGCATTTGGCTGATCCAGCCACAGCGTTGTTCGGCCTTTTCATATATAACACCGCTTTGCACACGGTTTTCTTTAACCAGCATTTCGGTTGCAAGTAGGTCTAAGCGCTTGACCTCAGACATGTCTCCTATATTGAATTAGCATAGTTACAAAGATTGGGCAAGATAGACACGAATTTAGCGCGGCAAGACCGCGTGTACATAGCGTGAGATTGCCTGTGCCAGCGCATCTTGCAAGGACCTCGAAATGGCCTACCTGCTGCTCCGATCATTGTATACACATGTTTGAGCAAATGTGAATGTTCTCCCTGCAATATGAGGCTCGGATATTCAAATACGAATATGAAAAGGAGGCGTGCCAATGAACTTTTCAGTTTGAGAAGGACGTCATTTTCGAGAACAGATGGAAAGTCTGAGCTCTGCTGAATAATGTCTCTGTAGTGTGGATCTCTCGCAAAAGTTATTCCGATCGATTGCTCAAGGGTTTCAAAGTCTTCGCTCTTGAAGTTCCTGTCATTCAGAATGGTTCGGGTCAACAGACAGCACCTTTCCCACAACAGCTTCCATTCGTTGTCGATCGCTTTCGTAAAGGGAGCCTGCGGCGCATGTACAGTCTCGGGCTCAATCGCTTTGATCGTGCCAACCATGCGCCTGATGATACCCTGGAACTTGCCTGTCATTCGTTCTTGGCCGGCCAATTCGTTCAGAAGCGTCGCGAACACATTGTCGCGTTCACCAATGATCTCTTTGCGGATATTCTCCAATCTTGTCAGCTCTTCTTCTGACCCATCCCAACCATCTCTTTGATGTTGTAGCAGCCATGCCACCATGTTTGAAAGCAAATTGATTTTCCTGTCTCGGGCATCATGTTGATCATGAGTCGCGACGGCATGTGATCCTTCCACAGTTGGCCAATTAATCTGCGAAAGCTCCGTCTGGTCTGTCTGATCGGTCTCTTCGTGCTCTTTGCTGACAACGGTCGAATCCGTTTCACTAGAAGCTTGATTCTCGATGGCACTTTCGAAAAACTCTGTCTCCGCTCGAACCGGAGCTGAAGTTGGCGGTGGTATCACACTTGCGAGGATAGTTTTTGCTTTATCAGCGAAGGTAGATGACATATTCTTTACAGCAGGCGAAATTTGACGCTGGAAAGGTGAAGGTCTTGTGGAGGGTTGTGTGGATGGAGGCAGTTGCGTTTCCGGTCGTGATTTTGTTTCCGGCTCCGTTTCTGGTAGCGCTTCTGATACCGCTTCTGATGTAGTATCCGATTCTGAAGCTCGAAATAACATGTTCTGTAGCGACTCCTCCTCAGTGCCCTAGGACTTGTCATTGGACTCTGCCGATCGTAGGCGTTTGGTTCGCTTGAAGCTGACTTACTAAGATTGGTGGGAGACCTAATTCCAGTCGCACATTATTGTACTGGAATACTACCGATAATACCAATCAGCCAAAAGTGACCCGACATCACGATCGGAAATTCGCGAGGCGTGGAAGATGGAAATAGCGATTTACGTACTCAGCTCTTCGGGCGCGCGATGCCACTCAATGCACCTACTACCCTTGGACAAAACCTCTTTTTTGCTAACATACTTGGACCCGATTTTACCGGCCAATTCTTGTAAATTTACGACGACCTTCCCTTCGGCAGTCTTCGCGTTCACGAGGCGGCCGAACCTCTTTTGAAACTCTTTGACAAGCGACTCCTGGAAGGAATCTTCGTCTCCCGTCGATATACAATAATCGAGCCAATTTACTAAAAAGACCAGTTCGTGTGCTTTGATGCGTGGTTTGGGCCCTGTCCTGGGCGTATTTATCGTCCCACGCGCACCAGACGTTAAATCGAGACCGTCGTCAGGATCCGGCGGAGCAAAGCGGTATGGGCCTTTAAATCGACCGCGACGATCGGCAGTCACCTTCGGCATTATATGCCTAGAAGCCTGGTGAAGTGGTCGCGACACTGCGCAGCGAAAGAGGTGTGGAGGTGGAGAAGTGTCAGCAAGAAGCCTTTTCAGGTGCGGAGATCATATGACCTGCCGGTCTAGACCAGTAAAAGGATGGTGTAAGCTCTGATGCTGATTAGCTCGCGCGGCAAAGATGGAAAGCGGATGATTTGGCTCCCTAAAACCCACTAAAATCGTACGCGATATCGAAATATCCTATGCAAGCTAATGTTATTGGTGCGGAACGGAGTATCCCATGTATCGAGGCATAAGGACCAAGGCATTCGTTTGTTACAGCACGGTTGTTTCAGGCTCCCCTAAATGGGTCTGTTCTCGAGTCCACTTGTGCGAGCGCGTCGCGACTCTTCCTTCCACCATTTAGGCTTGACCGGCCACAGAACAGCAACACCTCGTGTTGCACTGCAGAAAGTGTCGCCTTCGTTTATTAACTTTTCCATGCATATAAGGAGCGTGGCGTGCAACCCCACTCGCCCCCCC
>ML976708.1:205968-291782 GCA_010015655.1 Bimuria novae-zelandiae CBS 107.79 | reverse complement strand
CCCCCTTCTCCGCTTTCCTCGCTCACAGACAAAGCTTACTGCTACACATTTATCAGCCAATTCCTTCGACAGACCTGAGATAGGACGTCCGTCCAAAGGCATAGCAGAGCGGAATGACTTGTTCGGCGACTCCTCGTTGCTCCTGCAATATTCAGCTGTATGGCAGCAATCAGCATACGCCTGTGCGACGAACCGAACCCTCCACGTGCGACCATTGGAGACGCGCCCACTGATCGAACCTTGCAAGCCTCTACTCCTTCTCGGAGCATTCGCATTATTTTCAAATGCGTTCTTGGGCAAGACGCTTGAACATAAATACCTGCCAACAGCGCCTCCGTCTTCGATCCCCAGTGTGGATTTGTACCACCTGAACGATCTAGGCACTAGAGCAACGAGCTCTATATTTAATACACTCAGATTGTACCAACATCAGGAGCCTTATTGCCATGCACTAGCTGACCCTTCAGGCACAAGTGGAAGAACGGACCCCAATGCGACTTGGTCGACCAGATCGGAAAGTACAAAGCCAGAACAAAACCAAGGACATAACGTAACATTCGCACTCGGCCATCACCGCATACTCCGTCATCGCATATTTAGCCTAAACATAGTGGTGTTGGAAACATCAGATGAAAATACGGGCAGAGTTTGGCACCTCCTTTGCCAGATGATGTCTCCCTGGGGCCCTTTGTGGGTACAGGGGACAGGCTTCCGCGTAGACATCAAGCTCAGACAGCCTGCATGAACCTTGTGTGTTGTGTTGCAGCTTCCATGGGTACCAAATCTCCCACCGCCCGCGCAGTAAATTGGGATACGCGCATCTTGATTCCTGCAGGCCTATGAGATGAACTTTCGGTAGCAGATGAGCATGCTCTAGCATCTTTGCACGAGAGCGTGATACGATTATAAGATGCGATACCGCGAGTGGCTTGCGTGAGCACTTGCGGCGGTTTGTCCGCTTCTGACACCCACCCATTATCACAACGATCGCGTAGCTATCACTTAGAAAGTGATTGTTAAGATTGTATATAACCAACATTTTCGAAGGAAAGTCGACGCCAGTGCATCGCGCATCAGTACAAGCGCATTCACGACAACCTGAGAGAAAGTTCATCTGGCCACCTGCCCGAGGCATCACGGCAAGGGCACGGAGTGAACCGGGGTCCTGCGATCAAGACCCCGATCCACAACGCAGGTTTGACCGGAGTTCTAACCGTTCTTCATTGCTCAACTATCTACTTATAACGCTGCTTGATTCGTGATCAAGTATTCTAGCTCCCATTGTCCCGATAAGGGCAAGGACGCGGAAGCGATTTGATGGGTATAATGTGACCTCATATTCACAGCTTCCAAGTCGCCGATGAAACGCGGCGTGCAGAACGTTAAGGGTTAGTCCTTGATGACTTCCTGCTTGGCTCAAAGCTGTATGTGTTGCTGGTGCATGTGCAACTGCGCGTTTGTGGAGCGCTTCCGTAAATGAGTGATGTGTAAATTGTTGTTAACGACCGAACTCGTTCTAGAACAAATTCGCATTTCCCATAGTTACGGTACTCCAGCGTATTTGGCATAGTGAAATGGTGATGAAGAGGCCGAGGAAGGCAGACTCGCGTTCGGGATGCCCATCGCCTGATGGCTGTCAATTCGTCTACAATGCCCATATGATCCCAAAACAAACAAATCTGGATCCGGTGTTCGGGACTGTTGGGGCGGCGTTGGAAGTTGCTCGAATGTTGGGTGGGCATGCGTCGGCGGAGTATACTGGAATTCCTCTGGTCTTGAAGATGTGGATGGCGTGTAGTTTACGTTGTGCATCCAGGTTGGGACACTCCAGGCTGCCATGTCTACGTTGGGAGAAGAGCTGTACATCGGCGCACTCCAAGAAGTCTCATACGGGGCATAGTTCTGTGGTGTACGACCAAGCTGACGTTCGTAAGAGGTGCCGAAGATAGGGTCGATGGCGTTGCCACTTGTTACTGCTAAAGGGTGGAAACTGGCGTTGGATGGCAGTGTAAATGTAGACGCTGGCGATCTTTGAGCGTGGTATTCGGGCGTCACCATGCGTTCTCGATCCACTTCCTCAACTGCTTGTGCCGCTTGCTCAGGCGATTCCCCGTCCTCCAGGAGCTGCTGGAGGTATTGTAGCTTCCTTTTCCGCTTCTCTCCTATATTACAAGGCTTATTAGCCGTGGCTATCCTGACCAGTCAATGGCAATACCCACTGTAGTTTCTAGAGGCGATTCTGTTCTGTTGCTTGCGGATTTCGCTGTTGACCTTCTTTGGTTTCTTTGCTGCCTCTTCTCCATCTGTTGCACTGTTCGCCTTCCTGCTGGGAGGTCGTGATGTCGATTGAGACTGGTAAGGTGCCGTTACGAACATGGCGCCAGCAAGTGGTATCATTGAACGCTATCAAGTAGGTAGTGTGCAGGAGAAAGGCAGGAACCCGCTTTCGATGGCCCGTTTATTCGATGTAGTAAATCGCCAAGGACGAACCGTTATATATGTATAGGTCTTTCGAGCTTCTTCGATGGCAGCCTAGCCAGAAGAAGGTGGTAGTTCCAGCGAATTTCTTTTCTTGGATGGCTGAATAACACCGAACAAAAATAGCGTCGTGTGAAGGGGTCCACAGCTAAACACCCTCCTGGATCCTCCCGTACTCCAATTTAACCTTAAAGTCGCCCTGCGACGGAGCTCTGGTCCATGGGAGTGGCGCACTTGTGGGCGCGACTTTCGCATGTAGAATTGTCTTTCCTGGAGAGGCATGGTAACGGATGCCATTGGAGCTGGACATCGGTGACTCGGTGTACAGGGGATTGCTACTGGTCAGTTAACAATGACCAAATTCGGCATACAAGCCGGGTATATGCGAAGTCCAATGTTCGATGAATCATCCGAAACAGAGCGACTTTGGCCCGTGTGCAACTGTGTAGAGCACACTCGAAAGTGCGTTGAGCGGTGGACGGCGGCAGCGGGCTTAACGACCGAGGCATCCCATCCACTAACAAGCGGACATCCCGCTGTGTCGGCATTGTGGCTAACTGCGAAGAAGGCCGCGAAGCATCGTAGAAGGATGCTGTGTGGAGTACACGAGGAGTTTGCATGCATCTTTCAGCTGGGCCAGGCCCGATTGGGTTAGGCTTTATGCTTAAATATAACCACGCACCAATGAACGGTGATGAGGAGGTGATGCATAAGCAGCAGGCCTGACCAGCTTGACCGCCTACCGACCGCCAGCCGGCGCCGGTCAGTAATGCAATGTCGAATTGCCACGAGTTAAATATCTTTGTGATCCGACAAGCTTCTCGTTGAAGTAATTTTCCTAATCTGACCAATGGAAGACGATTCGATATGCGGGCACCTGTGCAAGGCTCAGCCTTACGAGGCCACACTTAGGCACAGAATGACTGCATGGTGCAGCGATTACCTGCTGCCAACAAATATGTCGGAGTGCCATCCCCGTCCGTATAAATGCTTGGAATGGGTTGCGCAATCTAATCACGAAGCTGCGATAGCTCAGCAAAAACCACTGCACAGCGCCCAAACCTAGGCGCCATTTTAATATTTCCGCGAGACTTTGCAAGCTGAAGATTGGCTCGGGATTCCGAGTACCAGTAAGCCTACACCACAACGGCTGTTTTCGGGCTAAGAAGGCCGCGCAAGATGTGGATCACTCATCGCAAACTCCCTGTCTTCCTTGCCGAGGACGTCTGCTTCTAGTACCTACTTGTCACCATTATTTGTAATTAATGCTGCAGTGCCTCAACGTCTGTTGGATTCCTTTAGCGAATGCATCTATCACGCGACTGACGAACTTTTACGATTATTACGTCGTTGTCGAACTATCATGCTGGACAGGTTACACGGCGCATGCTTACAAAACCGATGTGGAGGAAACACGGTCATAACAATTATGTACGTGAGTAAACCAAATATTGGTTTCAACAACATAGATCAGCAGAGTGTGCTGTCAGTTCACCGCCATCTGCTCGCACGAAATGCAGAGACTTTCGGTGCCTAAACAATATCTTTCGCACCATGCTGCAGGCACTCGACAAAACAAGTGGCTGATCAATTGATGAACGCTGGTGGCAAGTTACAGCCACCCATAGACCGTCGAACTGTCGATTGCTCCAGCGTCGACTTGGTCACAACGGACTTCCCCGTCTTCACCGCGTACCGACCACACGGTGACACCCGGTACGAGTGAAACGGTCAGTCCACTTTCACGTAAGACTTAACGTCCGACCTCCGCAATGTGCACATGCATTTTCCCGAGTAATGTCTTACTGCTCTATAATCCAGATCCAGAACAACTTTCGGCGTCCAAGTGTAGGCAATCGAACCACCTGCTTGCTAAGACTCTCATTTATCGTCTCAACGACCTTTCTAGACTACCTGGGCATGCATCAGGCTTGTTGGTCTCACTTGGAGGCAACACATACGTTCATCAACACGGAGTATAGAACGTTTTTGTCTCCAAGGGTCGAGTTCTTCCGGGTAAAGCCTCACACTGGAGCTTCTGGAGGACAAAACAAGGTATTCAGTGCAAAATCTGATAGACTATACCGATGATACTCTGCTACAGAATGCTCCAAATCTGGCGATGGTTCCCGGACGTGCAGCTTTTGATGTTTCTCTTCAAGATTGAGCCGTGGTCCGCGTGGCCTGGCGGAACCAACATTTGCTGTGGACAAGGACAAATTCAGAGAAAGAGGCACGAACGTCTCCAAATAGTTCACATACCTGCCGAGCGCAAAGCCCTTCTCCTGGCGGGGTTCATGGTGGCAAATGCGAAGTTCACATATGGTGAGCGTCTTCACAAAGCATGATTCCACTTAGAAAACAGAATTAGCAGTACTTCTACACAGCCTACACTAGGGCAACACACAATACCAAAATATCCAGCCTTGCACTACCGCTCTAACCCCACAGTAACAATGGGCAACTCAAGCTTTCTCTGCCAAGCACTCGAGCGGTTGCTGCCGATGCTCTTCAGGCACATCCTGGCACCACCAAGAAATCTATCTAAAGTAGCAACATCACTCGGGGCTGACTTCTCCGTCTGCCGAACCTACCTCCCATCCACGGCCAAGTAACCCATTCAAGTTAATGCAACGATAGTTCCATCCAGCCCCCAAACCCGTACCATGTCCCACAGCCCATATAACAGTCGCCTTTAAATCCCAAGACGTCTGGAGCATATGACCTTTCGAGGTCAGTGAACCGTGCAGCTTACTCTCCCCGCTTGCCACGGAGCCAGATCGGAGCGGCTGACGCTGGTGCTGGTGAGTACCTCTGGGTATCACTCGGAGCGGATCAATACCTACTCAGAGTAACAGCTGACGCGTCATGAAGCGTCAACTCGAAACCATCGGTGTCACACACGATCGATGTTGTTGCGCCCAGGCGAAATATCCAGCGGTCAGATGTACGTGCCTGTTGCGCCAACGTTGGCTTTGCACATGATCATACCACCTGGACGTCACTCGCGCCCTCCACCCAAGCGCGCGGCTCAAAGAATGTTGAATATAGATCCCAGAGCTGCTCCCTGTACTGGTATTCACGGCGTTGTTAGGCGAGAACGAGGTACAGCAGCGCTTCTAGGCGCAAGTGGGAGTAGTGTTCTCTATATTGGAGTTAACCACCTTCGTGCTCAACGAGGGCTGTTGGAAGGTGCCATTGATGCCCGGAAGGAGCGCTCCCACTGGGCTATATAGGCGATGCAGCCATCCAGCCAATTCATCATTCTTACACTTTATCAAGGGCTTCCCGCTTTTAGCTGAGTTCGTTGAGGCCTATTCCTGTCGTGCTCCAGCTGCTTCTGCTTCTCCGGCGCATGCTGTAATACGTCTTTCTCTACATAGCGTACCCATGACCGAGTCGCAAACTACTACTGCGGTCACTATCTTTGTCATCGGCTAGTTATTCATTACTTTTTTTTTTTTGGAGATCATTTCCAAGACAACGAGTGGACAAGTTCAATTTACACCCTCACGCGATTCACCTTCTATTGCGGATACGATACTGGGCCCTTCACTACAATGCCGCACCCAAATTAAACATTAGGCGTACGCCTTGTGTTTGTTACACCTTCATCCGCTCGTCTACATGCAAGAGAATGCGTTAGTATACGCGTTTTTGAATCACCACTGCGTTATGCCACCTTACCAATACCTTGAGAAGCTCGCAGTGCCATAACGATCTAGGTACGCCTGCTTCCATCCTAAACACAACTCATCAAGACAGACCATCACCTTTCACGCTTGAGTCTTACATCAACAATGCCTCCTCAATCACTTTACGACTTCACTATCGTCATAGAAACAGTTGCGACTCTCCACCTCACCAAGTAAGACCAAGCACACACGGTTGAAGTAGAAAATCGTTCATTGACAAGAAAGAGTACCTGATACACGGTACAATCAAAGCTCAGGAATGCCCAGCCCAGCCCACCATAGGTGAGTCTCCCAACCATGTAACACCCACTACAATGAAAAGTAGAGTACAGCAGGCACGCACGCTATGCTTAAACCATACTCAAGCAACCCAACTCCATCCTGAAAAAATAAAAAACCACGAAGAACGCCTGTATAAACAGTGGCCAACAGCCTTTGATCCAACGCGCCATAACCAATCCACGCCGTATATCAGTCATTACTCTGGTCGTTGCCAACCGGGGACACCAGTACTAGCACCGCCACTACAGACCGCGATTGGGCTGCGGAGTCGGACGCGGGCTCGGATTGTACGTCCAAGCACCCTCGCGGAACAACCTCTCCTTCGCCTCTCGATCTTTCCGCCTTTCTTCCTCGGTGACTTGATCGTTAGCCCAGAAAGCGCTGCTGGTTCGCTCACGGAAACGCTTGTGCCGCTCCTTGTTGGGGAACACTTGCTCCATGTTCAGTGGTGCAATGGGACCAAATACTTGCTCCGGGTCAACAAGTTGTTGCTGCGTCAACAGCTCGCGCAGGTTTGGCGTGTTCACCCAGCTGGGTTGCTCAAAGTCATTGTCCGAATCCTCGTCCTCAGAATCGGTCATGATCTCTGGCAGCTTAACCTCCTCGCCATTCTGATACTGGGGTTGAGGTAGTTGTACAGGCTGGGAAGAAGTGGCAAAGGGAATCTTGCCTTTCGCAAATTGTGAGTTTGGATGTGCTGGGGTGATGGGGTTCATCTTTGCCTGTGTGGAAGGACGCTTGGGAGGACGCTGTAGTGTCGACTCATCCTGCTCAGGTTGGAATGGCCGCTTAGCAGGTCCAGCAGGGTTGACAGGCGGGATTTGAATACGCGTTGCATCTTGGATCGTCTGCATACGAGCAACAGGTCGAGAGGCAGCTAGATCCGCACGAGCGGGAGGCGGGGCTGCTTTTGGCTTTTCGACCGGCTTTTCCGCGGGTTTCTGCGCTGGTGGCCTGCCCACACGAGGAGCTGGTTTGGGAGCCGGCTTGTAAGATGCTCCAGATTTGGTGGAGAGAGCCGAAGCTGGTCTGGCCGGCGCGGCAAGGGCGGGTCTCGTCGCAGGCGGGCCCATTCTTTGCGTGGAAGGAGCTGACTTTGCTACCGCCGGAGCGGCAGCTGCAGGCGCTGGCGCTGCAGCGGGATGCTTCGAAGCGGCGGATGGTGCCTGACCATATCGACTGTTGTGCAATGAAACCATTATTTTCTGGGGCTTAGCCTTCGGTAGGGTGTCCTTGCTCGTAGTCTTCACAAGCTTTTTCGGTTCCATCTTACGCGGTTCCCTAAGCTTCTGTCCGGTTGTTGGAAGGAAGCTCTTTGGAGGAGGTGGTGGCGGCGGCGGCATCTCATCTGCCGAGTCATATTCGTTCGAAGTCGCGGTATTAGTACGAGCGGATTGGGGACGGGTCTGTGTTTGTTGTGCGACAGGCACCGGCGTTTTCGTGGCTGCGGCCATGGCCTGTCTCGTACTCTGTTGCGAGGGCATCGCTGATGGTGCCTTCGTGGCGGCAACCTTGGTCTTCTGGTGATGCGCAGCTGCCTTGAGTTGCTCTTTCGAACGCATATCTTTCAGCCTGTCGTCCACGCGTTGCTTTTCCTTTGTGTCCTTCTCTCTCTGTCGTTCCCGTTCAGACGAGCTGCGAGTACGTCGGCCGTCTTCTTTCGCCGGGCTGCTTGACTTTGTTGGGCTACTCGACATCGGGACAGCCTTGGACTTGCCAGATTTCACAGATTCCTTGGAAGGTGAGCGGATATGCGAGAAGATCGAAGGGCCAGCTTTATCGTTGCGTTTGGGGCTAAACACGTCATCGTCGCTGGATTGTTGAGCCTTGAGCGTAGGTCGCTTGGGGCTTTCTGCAAGTGCATCCATTTTCACTTGAGCGCTGGTAGCGCTTGAACCGATGATTTTCTCTTTGGCCGCACGGAGAGCTGAATAGAACTTAGCCTTGGAAGCGCTGAGAGGGCCATCCATATTTTTCTTACCAGTCGGGGAGCCTGCCGGAGTGGTGGACTCCACGACTGCCGGAAGTTCGGGGTTAGACACAGAAATAGGCTTTGGTGGAAGTGCCTTGCCAGGCGATGATCGGACATTCTCAGAGTGGCTCTTGCTGGATGGAGGGCGAGTCGGGCTAGGTACTGGAGCAACTGTCCGTATTGGAGAAATCCAGTCATCGTCGTCATCATCACCATCGTCGGCATGCTGCTGTGGCTCTGCAGGAGGAAGGCTAGGATACGTAGGATTCGATAGTGGTTCTGCCTGTGCCGATTGTGAGTTCTGCGAGAAATGGGCAGTATCTTTCATTTGTGTTGTGGTGAAGCTGGCAGCTTGACTCATCTGGGATGCGATAATGTTCTGGCTGATGCGCTTGGGTGCCTCATTCTGTTGCTTCAGCATGTTGATGCGCTCGAGAAGGCGTTGAGAAGAGGTCTTGTTGTGAAGCTTCGTCGCTTCCAGCTCTTCACGAGGGATCTCCTGGCGTTCTTCGTCCACGTCCATTGCATCTTGTTGAGAGTCTGCGGGCGGTAGTTGAGATCCTCCAAGGCTCTTCCCTCCAGTAAAGCGGCCCAAGGTGCTGCTTCGTGCTTTGTTCGGGTCAACGTGACTGGTCCTAGAGTTACGATTGCCCATACTCTTCTTCGCCAGCAATGGCTCGCGCGCAGGCAGAGAAGCAAACGTGAGACTGCTCTTCCTGACCAGAGGCTTAACAGGACTGGAGCTGTCGGACGGGGATCTGACATCCTCGTCGATATCCTCCATATTCTCATGAACATCATGATGAAGTACAGTATCGTCGTGCTGCGCATCTTCGGCCGCGGGATGAGCAGGAAGGGAAAGAATATCATTCGACGCCATGAGCGTCTTCGGTTCTGGAGCGTTTGCGCGTCGATCCGCGGTGTCGAGCGCAGCTGCCGTATCCGCGGAGTTGCTGTATCCCTCCGAGGCAAACTTTGGTGGTTCAGGGAACGAGGCGATTTCGTCAATTGCCATACCATCGTGGTCGGAGCTCAGGACGCGTTCGTCATCGAATTCCTGGGCATTATCCACCTGTTCATGGTCTACCTCCATCTCGTCGCCACCGTATTTCGCTCGTAGGTCTTCGTCGGAAGCTTTCTTGCTGCCTAATGCTTCTTTCGCTGATACAAAGGAGTCGCCGGTATCGCGTCGTTCGTCTTCGCAAGTCTGCGTCGAGTGCGCAAAGGACTGTGTAGCTTGCGTGGGCTGTGTGGATTGGGTTCGAGGCGGCGAGAAGACGTTGTCGACTTGGGAGGGAACGGTGCTCTGTGTTGAAGATACCAGGCTGAAATGGCTGGGCACTGTGGAATGCCCTGTTGCAGGACGGCGCTCGGGAGAGGCATGCTGGCTGTGATGGCCGTAATTCTCTTGGCTGTCCGCGTCATTGCTGAGCAGCTCTGCAAATAGCGGACGAGCGGGCGATTTCGCAGGCGATCGTGCTGGTACGAGGTTCTCTGCGTCCTCGGCGATGTTGAAGCGCGCACTCCTGTTCGGGCTTTTATGAAGGTTGCCCTTGAGGCTCTGCTCGGCGGGGCTGAGACGATGTTGCGCGTTCGCGTTAAGAATATCTCCTAGAGGCTACAGACGGGTTAGTCTCTGGTGAAGGATGAGACGCACTTGGACGCGTACCTGGCGGACATCCGCCGCCTTCTTGCGCGCAGTTCGTGGAGTCTTGCCGCGTAACTTCCCAGGTGTCTTGAATACGTCCAGCTGATTCCTATTGGAGAGTCAGCAGATGTGTCGAATTTATTCCTATGCGCGACATACTGTCCGTTTTGTGAAAATATCTCGGCCATGTGTTCATTCAGCCACTCGAGCTCATTGCGAACCGAGAAGCCAAAGTCTTCGATCTCTTGTGATACCAGATCATCCGCCTGCTTCCTCTCATCCAACACCCAATGTGCTGACCCAATGGGCGGGACCTTGCTGCGAGCGGCAGCCATTGTGTTGTCGCTTGTGGTCGTCTTCTATTGGATGAACGCGCCTGTGGTCGCGAGGCACTTGCAATAACAAGAAGTAATGAGACGCAGAATACTAGCTAAGCATCGCGCACCAAGAGCAGGGCGTTGTATTGCGCAAATGTCGCGGTGCGGGCGAGGATGTGGAAGTTCGTGGCACTGATGCTGCTCTATTGTTGTGAGCGGCTGTGGGCCCAAACAAACCATCTCTCGCGAGGGGACGTGCATCGCCAAGCCACTAACGTTTTATGAACTTCCATCTCATCCGCGCCGATTGTGCGATCGATGCGCAATTACGATGGCCGTGTCGAGATTCTGCAACATGCAGAGTACTCAGTACTTTATATTGTCTATGCGGGTGCTCATATGTAAGCCTCGTTGTACGACTTCGTGCGTTGCGGGATCGCCTCCGCACTGGAAGACCGAGGGTAATGCTAGCAGCTTATTCCCGCTTCCAACTCCATAGCTTTATGAACATATCCACCTCAATCTGACCACTCGACTTCGAAGTCTTAAACGGCATATCATGGCTTCTAGGGTTCTATTCCGATCTTGTCTTCGTAGCAGTAGCGCCGTCCGCCCGCGAGCGCAATGGAGTCCTGTCGTGCAAGCAAGATGCTTTGCCGTCACTACGTCCCACCGTTTGATGGAAATGACCGGCTTCACGCAAGAGCAGCTGGATGTGCGAGAAGCTGTGTCCAAGATCTGTGCCAACTATCCCGATGTCCGTACCCTGTGCTTCCATACCTGTGATGGATGGTATTGACCGTGGTCAGGAATATTGGATGGAACGTGACAATTCGGGAGAATATCCCCATGAGCTCCACCGCGATTTAGCAAAAGACGGATGGATAGGCATAGCGCTGCCAGGAGAGCTCGGAGGGGCAGGATTGGGAATATCAGAAGCGACAATGATGCTGCACACCATCGCTGAGTGGGAAGGTCCGAGTGTCAAATCGCCGCCAATATCTAAAATGTACAAGGAGCGGAGCGGGCATTGCGGGTGCACAAAGTATACACGCCAATGTCTACGCCACGCAGGTAATGATCACTGATTGGCCACATGCAGCCCTAGGATGCAATCTAATGACTTCTGTAGCCAGTTGCCAAATTTGCGACACCAGAGCAGAGGCAGCGCATGCTTCCCGATCTCATCTCTGGCAAAATTCGGACCTGTTTCGGAGTGTATGATCTATCTATTCGTCTTTCATGTCTGGTACTGATCGAAACGTAGGACGGAGCCTAATACTGGTCTTGAAACATTGAAGCTTCGCACATTTGCGAAGAAAGACGGAGATAGCTATTTGATATCTGGCCAAAAAATGTCAGTGATGCTTTCTTCTCAAGCCCTGATGAAAGCTTTACTGAAGTTTTATTGACATACATAGATGGATATCTTCTGCTCAAGTCGCAACCAAGATGGTGCTGCTAGCACGCACCACACCTCTGGAGGAAGTGAAGAAGCCATCCGAGGGACTCTCCCTGTTCTTCGTCGATCTTGATAAAGCAGCTCCTGGCCTGGAGCTAAAGCGCATCAAGAAAATGGGAGGTCGAGCGATAGACGCCAACGAGATATTCTTCGACAATTTCCGCGTCCCAGCCGACACGCTAATAGGCGAAGAAGGTCAAGGCTTCAAAATCGTGCGTGTTGAGATCTTATGTATTACGAGTTTCTAGCTAAGTGAGCACAGGTACTGCACGGGATGAACGCTGAACGATGTTTGCTGGCAGGAGAAGCCATAGGCATAGGTAAGCTTTTCGAGCTTTTCTTTTATCGTCACCAACGACCTAACCAGACCATAGGTTATGCAGCACTAAAGCGAGCGACAAATTACGCTCGTGAGAGGGAAGTGTTTGGACGGCCCATAGGAATGAATCAGGGTATTCAGCATCCTCTGGCGTCCGCCTACATGCACCTCGAAGCTGCAAAGCTGGCGACCTATCATGCTGCGCGCCTCTACGACAACAGCGCAAAAGACTCCTCAATTACCCAACACTCTGTTGGAGTCGCGTGCAATTCTGCCAAGTACCTGGCTGCCGAAGCAGCCTTCACGACGTGCGAACGAGCGGTACGACATAATTTAGTCATGTATCCCCTCTTGAGACTTACTGTTCTAGGTACTGGCGCATGGTGGTATGGGATATGCCCAAGAGTATCACGTGGAGCGTTATTTGAGGGAAGTGTTCGTCCCACGCATCGCGCCAGTCAGCCGGGTAAGACATCGCTGTTTTAGCCTCCATGAGCCTATGCTTACGATTCAAAAGGAGATGATTATGAACTATATTGGAGAGAAGGCGCTAGGCCTCCCTCGTAGCTACTGATCTCGGGATGCTGACCTTCGCATCACTCCCATACGCCTCGAAGTTCCCATATGCACGAGAGTTGTCGTATGGTTGACAGAGACCACCAAAGAAGCCGTGCGGCCGTTCTCCAGGCAGCCATCGCACATGCGCCTAGGCACCCGTGTAGTGGTAGTTGATAATTCGACGAGGTTCTGGTGTTGAGGTGTAGCGTGTGGGCTAGATCCATGGGACGCGTAAAGGGGTCGCATCACAGAAAAAGCCGGGCGCGTCTCTCAACAACCACAATCTCACAACTAGTTCGAAACTTTTCTCAAGGTGCACTAATGACCATTCTCAAAATCTTTTTGATAAATTACAGCTCTCTCTTCTTCATACCCCTCAACTATAACCACGAACAAGACCAAGCTCACCATGGCGGACAGCCCTCCTAACAAGTCGCTACTTCACGGCTCAAAACTTAGCCCCAGGCCTGCCACAAATGCCCCCTTGACGTTGCCGGGTCCTTGGCCTGTTGAAAACGGTGGGCGAGCGGCTTCTCCGCCGGTCCTACTCCCCGCCCTCCAGGCTGCTGAACCCGCACCACGTGTTTCCGCCAATACTCACAGCGAGGGCCAAAATCATAGAGCATTGAGGGCTCGCATCATAGCGAATCTGCCCACAGCTCAGCCTCCTAGAACTGCGACCATGCCCACGTCCAGGTCTACCTCCATCCAAGAGTCGCAACTGCCTTATTTGGAAGGCATACCTATCCTAC
The DNA here is from genome assembly GCA_010015655.1 of Bimuria novae-zelandiae CBS 107.79. Taxonomy (NCBI): domain Eukaryota; kingdom Fungi; phylum Ascomycota; class Dothideomycetes; order Pleosporales; family Didymosphaeriaceae; genus Bimuria; species Bimuria novae-zelandiae. Next base: position 278,299 of record ML976708.1, on the reverse strand, counting down.
CTATCCTACCTACCATAGGTGTGGTAGGTACGGAGCGAGCGTCGACCGATGCTGGAAGTCACTCCAACCAGTTCACCCCCCGACCACCCCCAGCGAGGTCAATACGTCCCATGCGTCAAGCATACGTATATAGAGAATACTGGAGAAATTTGTCTTCCATAGAAGCGGTGCGCAACCCGACGAGTCATGTACCTCCGCACCTCCTCCCAGACACTCGCACTGAGCGCGGGCCATACGCTCCTGGGAGCGAGTCGACTAGCAAAGCTCCGACGAGTCTATACCGAAGTCAAGGCGCGACACAAAAGGACGATGGAGACAAGAAGAAGGCGGCCATGTCTCCCCAGGTGCCTCGCATCAAGACTCACGAGCCGTCGGTCTGCTCATTTGATATGCAATCATCTAGAGTGCTCCAGAACTTCTGAGGTAACGTCGCAAAGCTGCCAACTCCTCCACCTGTCCCAGAATGGTGGGAACGCCCAGCCACATCCGCCCAAGAACCTTCGCCAGAGAGAAAAGCTCCCGCCCATTTCTCTGGCTTCGACAATCCCGATGGAAGAAAAGGATTGGAATATACAGGTCCACAAAGCCCGTACCCAGTTAGGTGTCCGCCCGGTTTCAAATCCGGCGAGAATAATGATTTCGTTTGGAGACAGAGCGTCACTGCACATGATACGCCGAGGCCTATGCCACCACTGCCTACCTTGCAACAGATGAAGAGAGATGCTACGGCCAACACTAAGCTGCAACTGATCACAAGCGGTATGCAGAACATGCGCATTGCGACCAGCGTAGTTGACCAGCCCATGCAAGAATCCAAACGCGCCGACTGCGCACCCAAACCACGACGTATCATGGGTATCGACGACACCGCGTCGAAATCCCTGAAGCCTACCAAAACCTTTATCCCCGGGAAACTAACAACAAATACCGAAGTCACGGACAATCAACCTGTAAAGAAGCCAAATCGTCCCTGCATGTCTGGGCGGAAACCCGAACCCCAACAAATTCTTACGTACTCAAACTCAATACCACTAGGCCAGATGGGCCACTACACACCTGACGAATCTGCTCCGCAAAACACGCTCAAGCGGACTATTCACACTCCACCCTGCCTCTACCCTCTGCCGTGGCCAGGCCTCACGGGAGCAACCACTAAACCTCAACCCTTCTCTTATGAAAAGAAACCCATAACCAACCGCCCACTCCCCTATGACTACGTCGACACACCCCACCCCAACGCCTTGCTACCCAGCATCCCCCCTCGCCCGCAAAGTACTCTTTCACCCACACCTACCATAGGTACAGATAGGCCGGAATACTTTAACGACTGCCCCGCAGGAGGCACACCCATCTTGCACACCTTCTCTCGCATTAATCCGACTCACATTTCTCTGCCATACATAAACCATCAACCTGGAAGCTCCAAAACCCCAGGTCTGCAGAAACACGCATCTCCGCCCTCCGCTCCCCATGACATCACAGCGGCCAGCCCAAAGGGGAGCGTTGTGGCGCGCGAAGAGGGCAACAAGATCAAGGAATTTGAGCTATTCCTTGATGGCAAAGACTTAAACTTGTACGCCCCGCCTACTCCTCCTGCTCCCGCGGCGAAACCGAAACCGGAACCAGAAGTAGGGAAAGCGAAACCCGAAGCTGAAGTAGGGGAGCTAGGCCCAGAGCGCAGTTCCCGTCCTGAATATGGCCTTGAAAGCAAGGCCGCGGCATTCGAAGAGGTTGCGTTCTCCTCTTCACGGCCGAGCCCAGAGTCCGAGGGCTCGGAGGAGGATCTCGTCACTGTGGGCGCTGGCGAGGGCGAGAAGGACCTCGCGGAGTGGGAAGTCGTTGATGGAGAGGCTTCAGAGATGGAGGGGATGAGGGGCGGGGGTGTAAGGGTTGGGTGGGTTAATATTGTGTGCATGGTGAAGAGAGCGTTGGAGTAGGTTGGTATGTGGAGCTGTATGTAATAGAGAGTGTAGAAGACAGTTAGGAATTATTTGGAGGTGTGTATGTCTCGAACGAAATCTATCAGCAGTATCGCTATAATTGCAACTGCGCATGTGTTACCCTAGGATTGTCTATACGAAGGCTGATCTGACGTGGCTTTATGCAGCGTCTACTATCGAGATCCCCTATGAATATTCCCTGAACGCACTAAGTTGATAGTTAGAGCCATGACTACAATATCAGACCCCTATACGTAACCGATTTCTAGCCTTAGTGTTCTACTTGCAACCCCCCCTATGTTACCCCAGGATAAGCTATACCATACTCGTTTCGTAACAGTCCTATACATTACTTACTATCTACACAACCGATAAACACTTCTCCTCACCACTTGCACACAAACTTACTGGTACAAAAATTCCGGAAGCCACCGCTTCTAAACAGCAGCGCTCTGAGCGTAAGTCCTTCCATATTACCCTAGACCAGCCTTTCCAATAGTCAATCTATCGCGCCTTTATCCACCGCCTACCATCTACCCCCTTTGTAAACACGACCACTTACCTCATCCCCAAATGCCAACCCCTTTAGAACTCCTACTTTTTCCCCACAAGCAGCTGTCCGCAAGCCCCCGTGTGTTACCCTAGGATACGTAATACACATGCCAAAACAGGCCAGTATACTCTATCTACTACTGCCGGCATGCCCTGTGAATGCATTTACCCAGCAGTTACACAACGTCTCCTATAGTAGGGATGTAAGGAATACTAGTTTAGTAGTAAAGATGTAATTTCCTGCGCGTTACCCCAGGATAGACAATGCCTACCCTAAACTGTCGCCACGTTGTGCATCCACTGTATCTACGAGGTGTTGATAATAGCACCGGATGGCGGAGAACATGTCTTGAAATTCCTCCGTGCCCCGGAAAGTCGTGAAAGTAAACCTCCATATGTTACCCCAGTATAGACAATACGTAGGTTAAACTATAGTGGTATCATGCATTTAGTGCATCTACGAGGGCAGTGAAAATAGCACCTAGTAGCGGAGACCATAGTGTAAGATTCGTACGTGCTCCTTAGAGTGTACAGAAGCGTTATAAAAGTAAGTCCCTATATGTTACCCCAGGATATACAATACGCAGTCTAAACTACAGCAGTACCATATATCCACTGCATCCAGGAGGGCAGTGAATGGGCACCTAGCAGTGGAAAACATAGTCTCAAATTCGTACAAGCCCCCTAAATTTTGCAGAGGCGCTGTGGAAGTAAGTCCCTACATGTTACCCCAGGATAGACAATACGCAGGTAAAACCACAACGGTACCGTACACCAAGTCCATCCACAAGGGCGCCAAAACCCAACACACACATCCCAAGCATCACCCCACAGTCACCAAGGCACACACACACACACACGCCGAGCATCACCCTACACTCATCAAAGCACACATCACAGAAATCAAACCAAAGTCTCAAAATGGTGACAAAACAGTCATTTTTCTAAGAACTATGATTTTTTGCCATTTCACCTTGAAGAAGAGAGTGAGCAGAAACCATCAAAACCAGCCTTAAAGGCCTACCTTTTCCAGATCCGCAGGCAGAGAAGAGGAAACCTGAAAACACATCCATCACCCACCATACTTTTCAGGGACATTCCCCAAGAAAAAAGACATGTTGAAAGAAAGGAAAGAAAACCATGAAAGCCCTTTCAAACCATAGTGGAAGCAGACATTGCAGCCTACTGTGAAGAAGCACCCTTGTCGATGCCAGAATTGCCTCCCATGTTCAGCGACGCCATGGCAGCGACCATGTCAGGATCATATCCAACGAACGGAGCAGACCCAGTGTATCCGGAGCCGTGATATCCACCTTGACCACTCGAGGGAGCGTACGGGTTCGCAGCAATTGGGGCTGGAAAACCACCGCGGAAGGCGGACGAGCTGGACGCGGCGTTGAAAGCCGGTGATGCCGAATAGCTGGTAGGAGGGTACCAAGCGCCCATATTCATGGGGGATCGGTTCATCGGGTGGTTTGAGTCGTATCGATTGTACACCTCCCGTCCGGCTGGGGCATACTGCTGACCCCATTGCTGCGGCATGGGGTACTGGTTCTGAGCGGCGTAGGAGGGAATCTGGTCGGAGAACGGGTAGTACGTATTGTCATAGGCGCCTTGCGGGTTGGTGCTATGGCCGCGGTTGCCTAAGGGAAGGTCAGTCAAATGAAACATGGACAATGGACGCAGACAATGTACTTACCATAGTGATCATTGGCGTTGGAGCGATAGCTGTTATTGCCATAAAGGGGTCCAACGGAGAGAGAGGCGTTCGACGCATTGTTGGGCAGGATCGCACCAGGTCCGATGGCAGAAGGCGGCTTGATCTGCATGCCCGCAGGGTTGACGACAGAGGCTGGATTGACAGCGGACATCCAGATGCGTATCTTGTAATGTTTGAAGAGATCCGTCACTAACACCTTGAAGTCCACATACGCTTCGGCGTAGTAGAAGAACGAAATTTTATGGTGATCCCACTGAAACTCAGCGTCTAAGATCTCCATAGGCAGATTGTGATCGTTAGCCTTGTCGGTAGCCATGCGCTTGGCGCGGGCCTCTTCGCCTTCCTTGTCGCGAAGCTGCATGATCTCATGAGTTTGTGCGAGGCGGCGGATCATGCGTGGCTTGTTCTCCGCATCCTGTTGGATGCCCATGCCGGAGAGCTGAGGTTGGTTGCCCGTCTTCGGTACTTCGTGCGCGCGGTATAGGGCTCCGAGCATGGGATTCTTTGCGGAAGAGCCGGCCACGGAGTACTGGGAGAACATAAGCAGCCATCTAAAGTGTTCCTCGTTCGCTTCGTTCTTGAAGCGTCGGGCCTCGTCCATGGACACATCTGCGTGGGTGACCTGGCCAAGATCATGTCCCCGATCGCCTTCCACGATGACAAGATCGCCAACACGGATCTCGAGGCCCGTGTTCTCGTACAGATAGTAGATCTCGGAGCGGGAGCACTTGAACTGGACAACGTAGATGCGACGGCCGACGCGGGCGTACCCAGTGGGATTGGCGTAGGCGTTCGGCGGCGGCGGGTGGGTCATAGTGGGCGCAGGGTGGGCAGCCGAGATGGCGGACGCATTAATAGTACGAGCAGCAGGCCCAAAACCGCTGAAGTAATCTCCGGTGTTCCAGTTGATGTCCTGCTGCGCTGCGGGCAGTACAGGCAGGGAAGGCTCGAGTGGAGACGCCTCTTCATCCTCCTCCTTCGTGTTGTCAAGTGTCGGGTAGGCGAAGGAAGGCATATTGCCTCCGTAGGCAATCGAGTGACGACGGTTGAGAGGATCGGCATTGAAGCGCGGAGCCGAGACGCCATAGGCTGGAGCAGACTCAAGGACGTTGGTAGCGAGGTCTCCACTGCGAGGGACAGTGCTGCCGACATGCTCACTGAACCGTCGGAGAAGAGGCATGGCACGTCTCTCACCCATGGTGTCAGAGCCGTCGTCAGACTCAATGTGTGACATACTGCGCAAGCTGTGTGAAAACCTGCGCGGTGGGGGCGCAATGATCGTCACCGACTTGTTCTTCTTGCCGGGGGTGTCCTGCTGGTACTCAGGAGGTAGAAGAACGCCGTGCTGAGAGCCGTTCGAGGAATCAACCTCGTCGTTGTCGTCCTCACGGAGCTGCCCGAGACTGCCGGCCGACTCACCAAGCAGGCTCGGCTTGGAGGGTCGATGTCGAAGTGCTGACCTCAAGCGAGACGTCTGCGTGTCGTGGTCTCCCTGACCAACGCTGTATGACTGAGACCGGACCGATTTGCGAGTCGTGTGTTGTCCGAAGACAAGGTTGACAGAGCTGTCGTTCTCGGCCGGAGACGTCGCACCGAATGGGTTGTCGCTGGGAGCCTGGGCGGTCGTCGGGGACGGAACGGATTCCTTGAGACGATTGGTGGATGGTGACGCGGTGAAGCTCCCCGTGTTCCACACAGTGGTCGCGCGGGGAGGACCGTCCAGCACGAGGGAAGGCGGGGTGCCAACAGAAGACACCATCCCGAAAGAGTTCTTCCGATTTGGGAGATCTTGGGCCATCCACGATGGACGGCGGCCCGTTGGGAACGGGGCAGGGGCGGGGCGAGTAGGTGGCGGTGCTACCTGCTCATGATCATCGTCCGAGGATGCCAACACATCGCTGTCGGGGGTGGGTCGTCGCATTTGGAGCTTGGTTTTGTCAAACGGCGAGCCGCCGACAGTCAAGCTGGTCTTGAACGGATTCCCGGACATTGTTATTGGTCTGGAAAAGTTAGAGTCCATCAGAGGCAGGAAAGAAAGGAAGCCGCATACCTTGAGCTCTTGTGTGGTATGAATATGCTCTATCCACGCCTACAGCCCTTCTACGATCGAAAGTAAAGGCCGCTTGTATAGTTTGTAGCAAGGATGCTAGGTCGATGTTCCCAAGTATGGCTAGGTTCCTTGTCTAATGCAGACCAGGACGTTTTACCTATAAGAAGAAAATGTTAGCCTAGGAAAGTAGACGCCTAAGCTTTCGCGGCCGAAGTAGGCTAAGGAATAGCAAAGTAAGAAAGTAATGGTAGAGCGAGGGCCGCCTAATGCGTCACGCGTTTGCAAGTAATTGGAGATAACAGTCGTTGCTCGGCGCTAGTCAAGCACACTCGGCATCGCGCTCCTCACATACTGCCACCGCCCCGCAGCGAGATCTAGAAAGGATGACTTACCAAGTCTTGTGAGCCGAGGGTGTTACTCGTGCCGTCTGTAGCCGTCGCAGATAAGTCCTGCTCTTGTACAGATGGCCGATAGATGTCGTAGATAGCAATGAGTGTTTCCAAACACAGCTGGTGTTAGTAAAGCTGGCTGTTGACTTCTCGCTGTGGTGATCCTACAGCTGGGCTTGAAAGCCGGGGTGTCTGTCTGAGATGTTCCTGTCAGCGCGTCTGGCGAAGAAGTGGGGGTGGAGGAAGGAGCGGACGGGAGGCCCGACAACTCAGGGTGAGTTGAAGAGGGGGCAGCTGCACTCGGAGCTTGTCGAGAGTATTGACGAGCTCAATGAGGGCGTAACGTATGTGCACTAGCCGAAGCTGCTGTCGGGAGGGGTAGAACTACTCACCTGAGCTTGTCTGAGCCAAGAGCTGTTCTTCAGGCCCGGCAACGAGACAGTACCTGGGGCGCTGGAGTAGTTGCCAGTGGCGGGCTTACTGTCCTGCACGAGCACGTCGGATGTGAGGAGTGCAGGGAGGGAAACACCCTGGAGCTCTGCAGCGGTGAGCTATAAAGCACAGCAGGAGGCGGTAGGAAGCACAGAGGACTCGTGACAGCTGCAGGAGCTGTTCCAAAGCCTTGTTGTTGAGCTCGAGGAGATGGGAGTGTTATTGAAGCAGAAAAAGGTGCAAGAGTAGATGTAATGTGGGTGGAGTTGTTGTCGAAGGTGGGATGGAGGAAGGAGAGAGAGGCCAGCGGGCGGGGTTTTATAGATGCTGGCAGCGGTAGTGTGCAGGCCCTCAGTTCGTTTGTATCTCACCTGGGGGCACCGCTAGCGCTTCTTCGTGATGGTCTTAGGGCAGATGCAGGGTCTGCGATAGGATGAATTACTGTGGATTACACCATATCTTAGCCAGGTGTACGTAGGAAATTAGACTCGACGACTCGAGAACAGTATAGCTCTTGCTTGCGTGTTTGTAGGTAGAACGGCGGTAGGGGACGGATTGGCTCTTCATGGGCGTTCGTCATCGGCCGGCCACCAGCTTCATTGACAGATCCCCTTCCAACCCCACGCCGTTCGACACATCGCAACTCCCCGCGTCGAATCAGGAGACAGTGAGGTGCCCCGATGTTACACAAAGCTGTGAAGAGCAGTGCACATCGTAGGAACTTGCCGCAGCACGTTTGCAGCCCAGCCGAAGAGCCTCGCCGGCATTTCGTAGCCCCTTCACCTCGACCGTTCCCACCCGAGCCACGATTGCAACATGGCGCCCACGGGCCTCGAGTCTCCCCTACCAAGGGAACATCCGGGAAATAAAACAAGGAGGCATCGGAGGAAGAGGGGGAGGGCATCGAGACGAAAAGAAGCTGGGAGCATACCTGGTATACAGGAAGCAGAAACACCGCGTGGGCAGCGAACGCGTAGCAATCCGGCCTTTCTATAGGATCTCCGTGGTTTTATTCTGCATCTCCGTCAATCGCCCACTCGACAAACAATTTTGAAATGTGTTCAGCGCGGAAATTGGTCGGCGGGCCCCTGGTGCGAGGCTGCGCTCTGCTGGACGGACAAGAGATGGGAATGGACATACCCCACAGTCTATCTCGGTGGCAAACGTACTTCTTGAAAACAGTCTTGAATCCCGGAAATAACTGGCGTGGATAGTGAGCTTCGATTGCTGTACATTCGGGGAGAGCCGCATGCTCCCAGCGGCGACCATACCTCGAAACGTAAATCAGAAACACCGAGCTCTTGATCCAGTCTATCCCTACTCTTGGAAATCGCGCAGAAGAATCGTGCAAAAAAAACAGATAGTTTATACTATGGCATCAGTCGTCGCATGGAAGTATACAGGCCGTTTGTCTACGAGGGAACCTCAGACAATGCGCAATGTGGGGATGCGCCACCGTTCTACCAGCTGAGCTCGGCCTCGTAGGGTGCAAGCCAGTCGTTGGGCTAGAGTACGCGCGTCTACTGGAGCAAGCGCATCGTCGCTCTGTACCCCGAGCGACTGAAGGAGGAGGCGACGAAGATGGATGGCGGTAAAGATCAGCCACGGGAACCAGAGGCGATCCCAGCTTGCTTCCAGACACTGTTCAAACGCGGAGACCACCCGAATCTGTTGACGAAGCCACCCAACGGATTACTCTTCGTCTAGTATGGATCGTTGTCGGCGGCGGTCGACTTGGAAAGGAAGGGGGGCAGACGAAAGCTGCACAAGTCAAAGGCCTCGAGACAGCGCGCGCATTACAGAGGTGGGAAGACCAGAAAGCGCACCTCCAACGCCTTTGAGGCTTCCTGCAGCTGGCGGTCGGGCCAAGGATCAGGGGCTTTAGGTGGCAGATGCGCAAAATGCGGAGACGACCAAACCAACTCCAGGCTAGCCCTTGTATAATTGGGAACGAACTCGCTGCAAATTGTCTGCTGCGGTTCGGGTAGCGAGGAGGACTAGGAGAGATGACAACAAATCATCGGCCCCCTCGCGCGCGCGTCGGGAGATCCTTCGTCCTCTTCCCTTTCTCCTCACCAAAATGCCGCTACCGTGAGACTTGCTTCGCGGTGGGCTGGATGTGGGATGCGCCGGGCTTTCATGCCCAGGGTTTTGAGGCAGACCCCTCTTTTTCCGTCTGGACTCGGTTGGGCCCGACCCCCGACCGTGCCCCAATTCATCCCTCTTTGAACGTCGAAAGGCTTTATTTATGCACGCCATCCTGCTTCGCTTCAAGCGCCATCTCAGCACCCCGCCCGGCCACTGTCATCAGGGTAAGGACGCCATCAGGACGACCCTGCTCATGGGGGACACTGGACATCACGCGCCCATCGACATCCTCGCCCGAACGCCCTGGAACCTGGAAGCGTCATCTAGTATCATTAAGGAAGACCTGGAGCCACGTCCTTTATCGCTGGAAATTTCCCCACGGGCTTCTCAGTGGCTTAGGAGCTTCAGGTACAGCTCTGTTATTGATAGCTGTACCTGAAGCTAGTCTGAATCGCTGCCACACGAGACAGCTGCTTCGGGAGGACCCAGCCCGACGTGCGCTGCTATGTTGATCGTTCGAGCTAGGAATGGTGCTGCAGCTGCTTGACCCCGCATTTTCATGCAGACCAGACCTGTGAGTCCTTGTCCAAGCTTCTCGGGGAACACCAGTCATGCCACTAAGGGTTGCAGCCCGTGAACCCTGTATGCACTATAGGTTCCGCCTCTTTGCAGGGGGACACATAATGGCCGGTCGAGTTTGTGTTGAGACGTCAAAGGAGTAGGACATCAACGAAGAGAACCTCCAGAAAATGGTGAACCATGAGCTTCGCAGGGTCACTATGACGAGCACTTTGTTTCCGTTGTTCCCATCTCTTTCTCTTTCTCTTTCTCTTTCTCTTTCTCTTTCTCTTTCTGCTTTCTCTTTCTGGTCTCGGCAGCTATCGTCCTGTGCTGTTCTATCCTCAAACTCGCAGGATGCTAGGCCGGGATACATCGTTTGTGTGCGCGGTGTACGGGGGCCGATGCTTCGTGCCGTCTCCCAGCCTTGGCTGCACATTGGCCCCGTCTTCCCCGTCACTTTTAAGCGCTCTGTCGGTAGCTTTTTGTATGCTGCTCGGGGGGTTGTACGTTCTGCTGCCCAGTGACGGGTTGGCCGGGTGCAGGCCGGTTTGCCTGGGCGTTGAACGACCCGTCAGCGTGGGTAGGAGGGGCGCTTCTCCGCACCGCGCTTGGGATCGTGAATGGTTCGAGCAGGGAGGCAGCGAAAGAGCTTGGACGCACCGATGGCGAGTGCAGGGTCGGCGTTCACGGTTCGAGCGTTCCTGCCTGAAGTCGAGGATGTCCTAGCATGCTATGCGCTGCGAGCGCAGGCGGTGCATTGCTTTGTTTCGGTCAAGACGTCAGGCAGTCCAAGAAAGAGGGGCATGCCATGTGGTGAGATGTCTGCTTGCGTAGGCACGATGAGGCTGTTGTGCAAGTGCGGCGGAAGCTGGGGCAGCAGGGTGGTTTCGTTGGAGTCGAGGTAGCAGGCGCGTGCGAGGCGCGGAGAGAGTTATCACCATTTGGCAAACGACTACATCACCTTCGGGCACGATTCAACTCACCTCAAGAAGCGGATCTTCTTTCAGGGGGTAGCTAAGAATAGTGAATGTGTCTGCATTCATGGGGAATCACTTTGGGGCAAGAGAGAGGGGCTCTTGGAGAGCATTATCACCTGCTTCAGGGGTGACTGTTTGACATTGTCACCTCATTCCGTCAATACGGTCCTGCTACGCAGATTTCCATCACCTGTGTTTGCAGGGTGAATATAGAGCGCACGCCTTCCCCTCCCGGCTGCTCTACTTATCCTGTAGGTGCTGGCGGCGGTCCGCTGGTCCTTTTGGCCCTCTGCGGTTGTCTGGTGCCATCTATGGCAAGCACGGCGTCGAGATTTGCCTGCACCGCACTCAGCTACCCCGGGGGCTCTCCCCCAAGCGCCGAACTAGCTAGCGAGCAATGCATTTGGCTCCAGGACGCCATTGGGGTGCCATGCCAATCGGCCTCTTCAGCAGCCCTTGACAACGCGGCGCCCAATCCACCTCCTTCCCCACCGCTGCCGCAGCCTGGACCGCAGCCCTCACAACAACCTCCCACGACACCGTCCGCACCTTCTCAACTTCTGTCTCGGCCTCCGGACGTTCAACCGCAACGAGAAGATCCACGCCCTACTCCACAGGCTCTTGCCCCTGCCTCCGACGGCTTCTCGCCGCTGAGGACCCAAATCTACCTCAGGTGAGCGCTACCTATACATGGGCAGCTCTTGCGACATCATTGGTAAACATTCATCCTGCAGCGCATCTTATCTTCCTAGATCTACTGTGCCTTCATTGCCGCCATCTCCCTCCTCTAGCTCCACCGTTGTGGGAGCGAGCCCGCTCTACCCTATGCCCTCGCTACGATCGAAGACTAAACAGCTCTCGGAGGGCCTCGCAGGACGTCGCAAAGACAAAAAACGCCGGGGAGACACCAGCACCACCATCGTGCACTATCCTTTGTTATATCCTGGACTGGCCGACCGCTCCCGTCCGAACACCGGTACATGTGCTTCTCCGCTCAGAGCTGCAGGCCCGCCTTCTCCGAAGTAGCAATCCCGAGCGCCACAATCATTGGCAATATACGACAGCAACGGCGCGATGACGTGCAATAGATCTCGTACATGCCATTCTCCTTGGAACGGAGTCGTCGAGCACAACGCATACGCCAGAGAATAGCCGAACACCCCAGTGCTGTTTCACGAAGAAAACGCTGTCATCAAGGGTATGCAGAGGTTCTGCCTTTGGGCTGGCACCAAGACTACCGGTACGCCCTTCAAGCGCCGTATAACTACAACATCACGGATAGCTGGGAGATAGTTCGCACTGATCTGACGCCAACCCGCGCTGGAACACAATGGGATAGATCATTAGCTCAAAACAGTCTCTGCGGACACTTAAGCATGTAGAGAACGGCCTACAGGAGAGACCACGATGATAATGCGACGACGCTGACGATTGACTTCCAGGATGTTACATAATTCCGCTTTAGCGCCTACGTCAGAGGGAGGCCGCTGTTTCGTGCTTTAACTCTCCTCCAAGGTCGATTCTTCTATACGAAACGAGATGCCAATACGTGTCGACCTATACACAGCTACGAGCTACACTGCCTTCTGTTCGGGGGTTACAGGCGGCCTGTTTCTTCTAGACGTAGGATAGGAACGCACTCGTAAACTCAGCAAGCTAGCGCGGCGGATCATGTGGAGCGACAGAACTGACCATAACACTCTGCAGCGTGCTCAGAAGCGACGAAGATGGCACCCTACAAGAGGGTCTATTCGCACACCGCACACGTAAGTATAATTGTCTGTACTGCTGACACCGTCTATAGGCACTCACAACAAGTAGACCAATCACCCACCGAAGTCGTCGGGCGTATATTTCACCAGTAGCATACTATCCTCGTACTAAATCGACTGCACGACACCCTCTCGAAGCCTCGTCCATGGCATGAGTGGGTGCTCAACGTACGCATCCATCGTACGACGTCGAAGAGTGACATGCCGAAGATCCTCCTGCGCCGCAGAATGGGCCTGAAGCATCCCAGCTTTAAAAGTGGCTTAGACTGAGACTCTTGTCTTTGCAATACAGATACGGTTGGGATATTTCGCGTCGGGGGAAAGGAATTGAAAGACCTGCGAGCCGACGCTGCTGGAGGCTTTTTGTTGCTACAATCGGGGGTATGCCGATATGCTGGGCTGGTAGGACTTTGTACATGAGGTGTTCTCAGGATGTGTACATGATACAGAGGCCCTATATCACATCACTTCGGTGCATAGCATCAGAAGGATTTGATACATGTTGAAGGCATTTAGCATGCTCAGTTGGGCCGTTGATCATAGATGCATGATGAACTACAAACAACCACCGAATCCCCATTCGCTCTGGCGCTTGCCTTTACCTGTGAGACATTCTAGAGCGAGACATATGGCCCCTCGAGAAGCCACCGAGGCGCACAGGCTTCGCGCTGCAGCTTGACCAAGCATGTACAAAGTCACCAGGGTTAGTGTAGAAAGGTCAAAAGTATGGGCAAACCGATCTTGCTTGGACAACGATAGCTCCGCAGTACATCACGCTGATTATAAAAACTTCACTCCAACGCTGCTCACATCTATGACGACTCGTAGATCCGGGGTCGCACAAGCTTAGAGCTCCTGCTCCGCCAACACTCTATTCGTCATGAGGGCCAGTTAGAGCTTCAGTTCTAGACCTGCGGCCACCAAAGACGCGTTGCATATGGAACGGCATTAGCATCCCTCGGAAAGGTTGGCGGTAGATCCTTGCCGTGTTGTTGCATCACCATCCTGTTGCCGAATCAACCAGTCTCACTGCCACAGCTGCTGCAGTAACGCCATTGCAACCAATCATCGCTCCCGCGCGCCTGTCAACACGCGTTCACCAGCCGATCTTCCGCAATAAAAAACCAACCCGTCTCTGCAATTATTTGTAGCTACTCTGAAATCAATTCCAACTTCCTACATTTGCATCAACTTGAGTTCGCGAAAAGCCAAAGCAGTGGAGATTCTGCACTAGCGCCAGTAAGTCCCCGATCCGGAGCACCCGGTGTTTATTGGATCCTTTCGTCGCCGCTGTGACGTAGGAAAGTATGACGATGGACGTCTGACATTGACGCACATTAACCGTTAACTCTTATATACGGCAGGCACACTGTTAGAATCCTGGGACACTGTAAACTTGCTCCTACTTCTAAACTCTTCATCAACCTCCATTGTTCGCCTTCTGACCAACTCTGCTAGCAGACAGTTCTTTGTTCGCGCCGCATCGATATTTACAACAGAAATTAGCGACGTGACTCTCTGAAGCAGCAATATGGTATCTAAGGCTTTGAACATTGGACTGCGGTCCTGGCAGGTTCGTAATTCCACAATGTTCAATGCGCGCATCGACTGACAGAGGTACAGTTCATCTGCTCGATCATCATCATTGCTCTCATCGGCAACATGATCGCCACAGCCTTGGCTGGCAACTCCGCGATGGTCAATTACGACATGTTTGTAGCGACGTTCGGGCTGCTCTCCCTGCTGTACCTGCTACCGACATCGTTCCTGGACGGCTACAGCATGCCCATGGTCAACATTGTGCTTGATACGCTCAACGTGCTTTTCTGGTTCTGCGCTGCTGTCGCGACGGCGGCGTACCTGGGCGTGCACAGCTGTAGCAACAGGGTACGTTCTCAATCACCTACCCCCAATTCCACTCACACTTCATTCCACTCTGGATGCCGAGCACGATCCCCGAGTTGTCTCTTGAATACAGGACGCGAAGCTAACCCTCCCCAGTCCTACACCACAACCAACCACATCACCAACGGCAGCCGCGACACCGAGAAGCGCTGCCGCGAAGCCCAAGCCTCGACGGCCTTCTTCTGGTTCGGCTGGGCTGCGTGGGTCGCCTCGCTATTCTTCTCCATTGTCGGCGGCCGCTCCTCGGGCGTCAACATGCGCGGCGGCATCCGGAGGGGCCCTGCTATGAGCCAGGTCTAGGAGCCTTGGTGGTGGGGCAGCGTGCAGAGCTGGGAGAAGTCCTGGAATACCAGACCGGGCTCCCGCCTTGGGTTCTCCTCAGAGCATCCTGATGCGCTGGAAAAGGCTGCTGAGGAGGCGTAGTGGCTCGGCTGGAATCGATGCCCAGGGGGGTTTGTGAATGATATAGGATATTAGTGTGACATAGTTATGTATTGATGAGATGAATATGGGATTGGGATTGGGATTGGATTGGGCTGAATTGGGTGGGCATCTTCGGCTGCGATGGGCGGTTCGATGGCTCGCGGAAAGCTATACCAGGTATATGGGGTTCTTCTCGGCGTTTTCGTGCTATTGCTTTGAGCAGCAATACTAATACTGAATGACGTTAAACAAACTCATTTTCCTCCTACTGTTGTACGTGACACTCGTCAGGTCTTCTAATCATTGGGTGCGAAGGTCTTTGCTATCCACAGATCGAACTATTAATAATTTCTTCCTTCAGGGCTTCTCTGCCATGGAAGAATGTATAGCATAAGAACGCTGTAGCAGATCTAACTGTACTTCTTACACGTCGACATTTCCTCTACTCGACCTTGTCCAAAGCCACCTCCAAACGTAGAGTAACCTGTGTGCGACCCAATACGTGTACATGTCCTACTCCATGAAACCAAGCCATCCTCCAACGGGGTATATTCCTAAAACGAATGCACGCCAGCCCATATGCGTGGCTTCCTCATTCTCACCAAAAGTAATCATAAACAAGAAACCCTCCCTTTTTATCACGCAATCTACAATTCCAAAGCGCGGCCCAGCTTTGCTGCAAGAGGAACGTCTCATTTCACTCATGAGGGCGCCTCATGGATCTGTGTCCCCTGAATCTCCCCAGGCCCATACAACCCATCATCACCACAGCTCGTCACCCTCTCCTGCGGGCCCTTCTTATCTCTATTCACGCGGCCCCAAGCTTTCCAGTTACTCGTGTTGGGCGTAGCGACGAAGGTCCCGTCGTCGGTGACAGCGGTGTGCGGTTCGTCGGCGTACACGTTGCACCCTACGAAGCCGTCGGGGGTGTAGTGCACTTCTGCCATTCCGGGGATGAGCGGCGGCGGCGCTGGAGCCGAGGCCGGCCAGTCGTGGTGCTGCTGCGGGACGAGGGATAGCGCTTCGCGCTTACGCCGACGGTCGCGCAGGATGAGGAAGACGATGGCGAAGATGAGGGCGGAGAGGAGGGCGAGGCCGCCGATTACGCCGCCGATTATGGCGGGGGTGTTGTTGGGGTGGGCGTCGCCTTTTGTGACTTGTTGGGGCGTTGGGGTCGGTGTGGGCGAGTCCATTGATAATGTTGAGGATGAGGACGAGGAGGTTGTGTCGCCGCTGCCGGGGGCGCTGTAGCCATGAGGTGTTACAGGGAGGGTTGTGGTTATGGCGGTGTCGGTGCATCCGTATTCTTTCATGGTCGTTGTTCGGGCTCCAAGCGTGTATACGAATTGTAGCTCGTAGCACTCGGGGTTTGCGGACGCGGTGCATTTCGCGATGAAGTCGTCCTTGGAACAATCGCTATCGCAACTCTTTGACAGGATGGATTTGGGCATGCAGGTTGTTACGACGGTGCATGATTCTGCGGGCTCGTAAGGGTCGCAGCATCCTTGGTTTCCATGGTATGTGTTCGTCGCGCAGACATGGCTGGATTGCTTGCAGGTATATGCGGATGCTGTTTACTTGTCAGCTAGTGTTCTTTGAATCCGTTGAAACAGAATTCCGTACTTGATGCACCGTCGAAGAACCCGCAAGTCCCCGAGCTCATGAAAGCCTCCCATGGTTCATCGCGTTTGAGAAGCTCTATCGCACCGAGGCGTGGCGCTCTTGTGGGGGCTGGATTCCATCCATCAACTGCCGGAGTAACGAAGGTAGGTTCTGGCACAGCAAAGATCGCAGCCTCCAACACCTCGCCCCAGGCCAAAATGGTGCATGCTGCTGCGTATTTCAACATCTGTTTGACGTTCCATCCGAAAGTATATATCTTGTTGTCATCAAAATCAGGCTGCCATGGTGTGCACGGTGAATAGAGAGGAGCTTCGGCGTGTAGGAAAGGCTGTGATAGATGAGACAGAAGCGAGAACCGACACAAAGGAAAGGCGGGCACAGCAGCTTAAAACACGAGAAGGCTGAGCCGCTCACTGTGCTCGAGCCCGCGATAGTTGACGTCGCTTGCACGCCTATGGCGCCGCGCGCTGCCCTGTCGATCGAATGAGCACCATTGTGGCATGGTGGTGAGTCTAGGGACATGCGGGTAAGCTATGCCTACGTGTTACGCGGTTAGGCAAAGCACAGTTGCGCTGACCATGCGTGCGGTGAGCGAGGGACGAATGGGACAGCGCATGGCATCGCTAGCACTCGCCTTGCTCCCTCGTCCGCCGGCTCAGGCTAGAGCATTGCCGTGGGAGGCGCGTGGGTGCTGGGTTGAGGGTGGGTGAAGGATCGATATGTTTGGACCATCCTGGGGCGGAGCGCATTTGGCTTAGCATCGCTGACCAGTCAACAACACGAGTGGCTCTTCGGATGCACAAATATAGATCACGACCTCGCTACTTCATTGGGGGGTTGGGATCCCTTTGCATGTGCATTTGAAGTTTCGAATCGACATTCATCCCTTCGATCGATCGCAAGAGGAGCATCCAAACTTCCGGAAGCACTTGATGTTCCTCTTGTTTTGGGTAGATCATCCAGCGTGGTATGGTATTGATGGCGAAACACACGACGGGCATGAGGGTTGGGTCCGATACATCGGGCCTTAAATTGGTTGTTGCATGGTATAGGTGAGCTCAAGCGGCCAAACCCCACGTGAGTGGAAGTATACGAGGTGGTCTGGCCCCGCCACTGTTGATTCGTGATCGACTTGTCGTGAAATCTTGCGAGATGATTCATTGGATTCGGAAAAAAGAAAACGTCATGCGCTTGTTGTGGCTTCTCGACGTGGGGACCTCCGTCCAACATGAAACCCATCCCTTTCGCAAGCAATGCGATCTGCAATAGCGATTCATAAATGTTGCCCTGCGACAACGCCGCATTAATACGGTCGACAACAATGGGTCGATATGAACGGTAGGGGCCAAAAGTCGACGGGCAATGCAACGATAGATAGACAAAGCATACAGAAACAGCCGACTCTTGTTACAGGAACATCCTACAGAGGTATTTCCACCATAACGCCGATGCAAATCAAAATGTTGGACTCCTCCCATGCGAGCTCAATGTGTGGGAGCTTTCTATGTCGCACTAGGCGATGTACACATGATATACAGATCTTCGGGATAGCGATCGTGGCCAGATCGATTCTTCACTTCCGTTTGTGCGGGCCGACGATGTTCGGATACATGCGCGAGAGATGGTAGTTGATGTTGTTCTTCTTCGGGTTGTTGTCGCGCTGTGCAGTGGTAAGCTCACTTCCTTCGAACAGAACATAGGAGGACCTACTGGAGCATCCATGCACTGCCGTAGTTTCTGCTCGAGCTGTGCGCAGCCTTGAGCAGCGGCCGTTTTCCCTGATGATGCCCAGCATCCTGCAGTCTGATTAGCAAGAATGTCCTGCTTTGATTGCACCGTCCTTCTGCCTTCAGATCTCGTGCATCCTCTTGTGCCATTGTCCTTCATCCCAACACACGGCGGGCCTGCCTACGTACCCAGAACTGAAGACATGATGCCCAGGCAAGGGTTTGTCTCGGGCTTGTTCGGCCGTCTAACGCGAAGTTTGGGGAGCGGCGGCAGCGGGCGGTGGGTGACGGACTGGACCGCCGCGTTTTGCGGTTTCGGGACCATGATGACTCGCAATACGGGACCAGATAGGTACTGTGGCACAATAGAACGCGACAGCGGCAGGCGTAGGGGTATCGTTCGATGGCGCGTCTGGTGTTGAAGCTGTCGAAAAAGTTGCCCAGGCGAAAGCGGCTTAGTGCAGCAGCACCCCCTACTAGCGCTGCTGCAACCTGACGGTGTGTTTGTTGTTGTTCCCGTTGCCTAACCACGCAACCCATGACCGCACGCACACGACTTTGCAACGTCACGAGCAGCAATTGTATCTTTCCTACTACCGTTACCACTTCATGCTTCTTCCTCATTGCTATATTCACTAGTAATCTTACTCCAATATGGCCAGCACGGCCGCCTCCACGCGCAAAAACGCGTCGGCCTTCGAACAAACATGGGACGAAACAGACGCCGCTTTCCTCGACCCCACGTCGCTCCCGATACAGCGGCTGCCTCGAGCTTGGGAGCGCAAGCAGGAAGTCAAGAAAGTCGGAAACGGAAAGAAGAAGGAGATTTGGAGGAGGCATGCCACGAGATCGCGCACCGCGGATGCGACTGCGAACCAAGACCCCGAAAGCGATGCAAGGGCAAGGCCTGTCAAAAGACAACAGCGCTTGAGTCCGAAGGCTATAGAGAAGTCGGCGACTTCGCGCTTTGGCAAGACGCGTGCTTTCAAGGCCACGCGCTGGGACCGGCGGAAGAGCGTACTACCAAGTAGGACATCCTCTGATTTGGCGCAATGGAAGACTGACATTGTGTGCAGGAAAGAAAGCCACAGCAGCGAACACCGCGTACGACCCTACCCAGTCTCTCGAAGACGCAGACGAGGAGGGACAAGATACAACGATTACGGATATTGGCAACGATAGTTTTTTGGAGATAGATGTGCAAAGTGCGGGACTTGGACTGCAAGAGACGCCTTTGCTGCCAGAAGGCGAAAATAGAAGAGCGACTTTCACATTCGCGCTGGAGGAAGACGCAGACGCTCCAACCCAGCGGGCCACCAACGACATTTCGTCAGCGCTTGTGGATGAAATTTCCACCAGCACCGAACAAATCGATGAAGATGCGACTATCGCACGGCTCTTCCGATCTCCTACCGAGGCAGCGACTGAGACAGTAGAGGCCTTGAGCTACCCCAAACTACCCTCCCTGTCTGAATTCGAAAGCGAAGCAGCTCTTGAGATCAGTAACACCGAACCCAACACATCCGCCGAGGAAGTGTCTTCAACAGAGAGGGTTACTCCGCTAGACAACGCGCGGTCGAGCCTTGCTAGCCACCAAGATTTGTACCCGTCACTACCTGAGGAGTCGCACCCTGAGGAACAAATGGACTGTATGAATGATGCATCAACGAGCGAAGATGCTGCCGTTTCGTCTCTTCAAGAAGCCCAAGATGAGTCTGAGAATATCGAGCTCGATGACGTACCCAGTTCGCCAGACGAAGACTTTACAGAAGCCTCGCTACAACTAAACCTACAACGAGAAATGGAGACAGAGGACCCAGACGCATCGGCGGACGACGAAGAATTAGCGGACGGTACTACAACCCAAAACGCCGCAGAGGCCAGTACTCAGCAGGAGCCATCAACTACACAGGACATGGTGGACGACATTACTTCGGGACTTACCCTTGGACCGGTGGTCAACTCGTCCAGAGAGCCAACGCCGAGGAAGTTGCGGTCTCCATCTCCGCCTCCTCGCATGGAGAGCGGCCCAGAGGATACCACGATGACTTTTGCTTTCGATGACGATACGGCATTGTTGAAGAATTTCCTGTCTCGTGCAGCAGCTAGCAAAGCGAACAAGGCCGACAACATTGCTCGTCGTGAGTCGCTTCAGAACCGGCGGGACTCAGATGTCGTACGCCATGCTCTTGCATCTCCTCGCAAGGTTCTTGAGGATAAGGATCCCAACTCACCTTCTAAGTACGACAACGATGTAACGTTGGATCTGTCGCAGACCCTCACATTGAGCATGGAACCCTCAGCGCCACTGTCTCCCAGCAAAGTCGTAGCCGAGAACGAGGAAGGAAATGTCGACGACTCAAAGTCTGGACGTACCTCCAGACGCTCTTCTCGAGCGAAGAAGTCTCGACTTCCTGCGCCATCACTCATACCGACCGATCCTCCGAAGATCTCTGTCAAGCGTGACGGTGGTGATCCTGTCATCCTCAAAAAGACCGATGCGCAAGAATTGAGCCTCCTGACACGCACCAACACGCGCAAGAACAAGCAAGGTGCCGTAAATGTCAACGTCCGCCTTTTGAAGATTTCGAACGAGGCCCGCACCGCCGAGGAGGCCGCACCGGACACTGCAGACACTACAGACACTGCAAAAAGCGTAGTCCAAGTGCCAGGGAAGAAGTACGTCCGTTGGGACTCCCAACTAACGTACTTCCAAGAAGACACAGAGGCTATCGCTAACGCACTCGCGGACGCAGAATCCCTCGCTACCCCCGACGAGCTGAGCTCCGCACCCCCAAGCGCGATGCCGATGAAGCTGAAAGCCCCCAAGGTCCCCAGGGACACGACGGCAACGCCCAAGGTGCGCAAAATCAGGAACCTGGGGTCCACGAACGGTACGCCGGGGAAATGCCTTCTGACGCCGGCGTCGTTGCTGCCGGATGTCGTGCTGGACGACAAGGATGAACCGCGCGAGAGGCAGCGGGAGCGCTCGCTGAAACCGAAGTCGAGCAGGCTCAGGAAGGGACCGCTCGCAGGTACAGATACAATTTCCGCACCCGCACCTGTGGAGTTGCCACTCCCCGTGCTGGAAATCTCTCCCGTGGGTATTGACCCGACGAAAGCTGCTACAGCTACCAAGGAGCGCAAGAGTCGTCTGGCGACGCCGAAGAAGGTCAAGCTGCCTCAATTATCGTCTTCAGCGCTGGGTGATGGGAAGGAAAATCAGAAAACGGGAATTGCGTCGCCGCCGAAACGGGGGATCCGGATGCCGTCTGTGGGGGTGCCGTCGTCGTCGTCGTTGGAGATAGCTTCGGGCGCAACCGGGTTGCCCCGGCGGAGAGGGAGGAAGGTGTGAAGTGTGGGACTGTTGAGGCGATGTTTACGACTCTTACGAGGGAGTTTTATACCTTTCTGTTATGGCATAGCGTGCAGCGCTTAGCGTGGGTAGACGGTGTGCTGGTTGCATTGGCGTTTCTTGATTTGTATGCGTGGGTTTACTGGTATCTGGGACGGTTGGGCAATTGCTTCTGATTAATACACGCCTGGAGACGGACGGAGTTCCTTTGCATATATCACGAAGAACAGCGCTTGTGATGATATTTGCAATGCTGTTACACTATGCTACACACCTCCCACCGTCTCTCTCTTTACTGCAGACGCTTCTCCGCAGCCTTCCAGTTAATAACCTCCCAAATCGCCTTGAAGTACTCAGCCTTACGATTCTGATACTGCAGATAATACGCATGCTCCCACGCATCGACGCCCAAAATCGGCCTGAACTGTCCGACAACCGGGTCCTGGTTCGCATACGTCCTAATCCCCACCTTCCCCGTCTGCGTATCCTGCACGAGCCACGCCCACCCGCTGCCCTGGATACCCGCCAGCGCCGCATTGAACTTCTCTTTGAACGCGTCCAAGCTGCCATAGCTATCATTGATGGCGCCCGCGAGCTTTCCGGTAGGTGGTTCGCCGCCGCCCTGCGACTTCGGGGCCAGGTTCTCCCAGAAGAGGCTGTGGTTGATGTGGCCGCCGCCGTGGAAGTTTATGAGTGGCTGCAGGGCGATTTGCGCGGCGATGTCGTTCTTCGCTTTCGCCTCCGCGATTTGCTCGCTGAAGGTGTTGAAGGAGGTTACGTAGGTGTTGTGGTGGTTTTTGTGGTGGAGTTCCATGATTTTACCGCTGATGGCGGGTTCAAGGGCGCCGTAGTCGTCTGTTCTTTATGTTAATGATGGGAGGGGAGGGGAATGGGTGAGGGGGACGTACATGGAAGGTCGGGCAGGGTGGCTTTGCCGCGTACGAAGGTGGTGCCGGCGAGGCCTGCGCGGGCGGGAGTGGAAGGAGCGGCGGCGCGCAGGGCCGAGCGGACGGCGGTGGTGCGGAGAAGCGTCGAGTTCATGGTTGGGGTTCTGTTACAAGATGGATTGCGGGTAATTGAGGATGGGAGAATGGGGGAGTGAATTGGAGCTGGGCGGATGAGGAGGAGCTTGAGCTCTGGCCTCCAGCGCTAAGATAATCACGGCGGTTTCGTCATAGTGAAGCAGATGCCGAGCTCCCGAAACTTCGCGACTGTGCGCCGGATATCCTGCACAGGGGAATTTCAAACGTGCATCTCGGAGCCTATCAGACGACTTGTGTTATCGCGACAGAGGAATTGGATCGAGAGATGGGTTCCAGCCCGCGTCGGGACGCTGACAATGGCAGCTACTTTGTGTGGCGCCCCGCGCTCCTCTAAGCGGGCGCCGAACACCACGTCAGACGTCAGTTTGTCTGTCTCGTGCCTTAATACTTTGTCCCAAGAACGGTTGTATTTATTGCTCGTTCTCACGCCATGTAACCCGATCTGAGTGGCTTTAGGCACCATCATTGCGCGCTTGCACAAACCTCAGCCCTACTTGCACATATTGCTCCCCCACCTAAGATCCCTTGTCCAGCGAAATGCACCCCGCAATGGCCTCCAAAACTCCAGGTGCAAGTGTTCACTTGCCGAACGGCCAAAATCTCAGTATAACGCCTGTATTTGGCGGTCTGTTTTTCAAGAGCACTGACCTAACAAACAACCATTCACCATTTCCACCTGGGTGGACGATTGTATTGAATTCAGAGGATGAGGACCCGTTCGAGGAAGAGCAGGAGAAAGAGAACACCGGCGAGGAGCAGCCCATACTGCAAAGAAGAGTACATAGGTACAAGAAACCTACGCTACACAATGACCACCTCTACATCTCGTCGATATCAAACCCCTCCAGCAACGAGTTCAAGCCTGCTTCCTCCCCGACGCGCCAGATTGCGATGATGCTGTGGGCAACGTTGTACTGGTACTTTCACCAATCAGAACCGAGTCTGCACGTTACGACGAAAGAATCGCAGAACACACCCGAGTCGGGACGGCCAGAGGGAGAATGGCGCATCAACATTAACCGGGAGGGCATATTCAAGGGCAAAGTCGTGCTGCCAAAACTGGAGCGCATGGGCTTGATAACCAGCGAAGACAGCAGCGTCGGCACTGTGCAAGAGGAAGGCAGTCCGGAAGGCTGGTCCCACATGTTCGTGAGCCGAAAGTCCTTCTGGCAACTAGATCCCCGCATCTACCTCTTCACGCTCTCGCCCATGGCCCACTCACCTTTCCCCTCCGGCTCGCCCTACCCTAGCCGTCCAGGCTCGCCCGTCCTCTCCGGCGTCGACGCCGAAAAGAAAGAAGCCCAGCTCGACACCGTCTCCCAAGGGCTCTGGTCGCCCTCCGGCCCCGGCCCCTTCCACTCCTCTAGCCACCTCCCGACATACTACCCACCTCCACCCCCACAATACGTCTTCACAAACAACGTACGCCACCCCTTGCGTCCGAAACCCCCTCGCCAGGGTGAAACCTTCTACACGCGCTACATCCCCAGCGTAGCGCAATACCTCTCTTTCCGCGTTGCCTCCATCTCCTCCAAACCGCTTCATCACCGCGGCCCGGTTGCCAGCCATACGCCCACCCCGCATAGAGCAACGCCCCTCCCCGTCTCCGACTCCTCCGTGCCCACACTCTCCCATCTCAACGCCTCCCTCTCCGACCCCACCTACCTCCACAAATGGATGAACGACCCGCGCGTGTCCTACTTCTGGGGCGAATCCGGCCCGCAATCCCACACCGACGCCTTCCTCGCTGCGAATCTCGCCTCTAAACACAGTTTCCCGGTTATCGGCTGCTGGGACGGCCGACCCTTCGGGTACTTTGAGATCTACTGGGTTAAGGAAGATCGGCTGGGGCGGTATATGGAGGGTGTGCGGGATTATGATAGGGGCATTCATTGTCTTGTGGGGGAGCAGGAGTTTAGGGGACCGCAGAGGGTGAGGGTGTGGTTGAGTGCGTTGGTGCATTATTGCTTCCTTGCGGATTTGAGGACTGAGAGTGTGGTGTTGGAGCCGAGGGTTGATAATGCGAAGTAAGTTTTTCCTGTTTTTCCGTTTCCCCACTCCTTTGGGGGAGGGAGGGAGAGGGGTGAAATCGGGATGTGGCTGACTGAAAATAGGCTCGCGCAGTATCTGGTGGATGTAGGCTTTTACAAGGAGCGTGAGATTAGCTTTCCGCATAAGCAGAGTAATTTGATGAAGATTAAGAGGGATGCGTGGGAGGGGCCGTGTCTTTGAGGGGATTGGGATGTTCAGGGTTGGGGGCGTTGAGGCATACCAGAATTGGATGCGAGCGGCCTATTTGGCAAGCGGAAAGGGAGCTGCAGGCTGCACGCGGGACACGGTGAAGATCATCGGAGCCTTCTATCGCAATTACACGACTTTGTAGAGAGCAGTCTGGAAGAAGTGAGGCTTACTCGACTCATCGCATCGAATTGAATCATCGACGCCCAAAGCGTCAACGCACTGGTATACCCCTATGCAATACAAAATGGTATCAAAACTCCTCATAACTCATAAATCCCCCATCCCACACCCATCCTATATAATATTCACAATCCCCCGCCCCCCGCCCTCCCCCCTATCATACTACCAAGCATCCCCAAAAATCTCCTTGGGGCTCTGCACCATATCCGTCCTCGCATCCGGGGCCTTCCTCCCCTCCCACTTCCTTGCCTGCTTTCGCTCTTTCTTCGTCACAAGGTGCGGCGTCACGGGCGTGATGGGCGTGAACGGCATGTACGGACTATACGGGGTGTACGGCACGCCTGTGCGGGGCGTCGTCATGCTCAGGGGGTCTTGCACGCGCCGGTTCAGCACGGTAGTGCGGAGCGTGGGTGAGCGGAGGGGCTCGGCGTAGCCGCGGAGCGGGAGTTCGTTTTGGGAGGACATTGGTGATTTCGAGAGCGCTGATGGCGAGGGAGCGCGCTGCGGTGCGGCCCGCGGGAGGGGGCGAACGGTGTCGAGGGTTTCGGCGTCCTCGGTATCCTTATCCACGCCGCCGCCGGGGATAACAGAACTGTTGGCCATCGTAGGCGGTGACGGCGGAGCACCGGGGTCCCCGTAGTGACGGGGGGATAGTGGTGTGCGCTCTTCCTCTGCGTGCATTTCGCCGGGGTACTTTTGCAAAGGCCCCGAGATGCGCAGACTCTTTATGTTGAAGCGCTTGCTGCCTGGGGAGGAGGAGGCGGTGGATTTCTTGGAGAGCACGCTGCGCGGGGAGGAGGGACGGTCGCGGGGTAAAGGTAAGGGGGCGGTTGGGGGGCCGTGTGCGGAGTAGCCGTGTGGGTAGATGGGGCGGACGGGGGACGAGGGGTTGGAGTGTGCGTGTGCGGGTTGCGTGTTGATGGCTGAGGGGCGACGCGAGTGTGGGTCGTAGGATTCGAGGCTGGCCTGCGAGGTGATGGACTTCTTTCTGTCGTGGTCCATGACGGCGGCGTAGAGGCGCTCCATTTCGGCCTGGGCTTTCGCCTTGTTGGCGTCGAGGACGCGCTGGTCGAAGGAGGTCGGGCTGTGGACGACGGGGCTGATGGCCATGGGACTGTCGTCTCCCCTTCCAATACCACCGCTCTCAATCTCCTTCTCCTTCCTGAAGAGTCTCTTGCGCCAGCTCGACACGCTCTTTGAAGAGCCAATTGGCGATGTGGGGCTCAGAATGGTATTCTCAGAACGTCTGGTGACGAGCTCGAGTTCGAGCGTCTTGGGCGAGTTTTCCATCTTTCTCCTCATTCTTCTTCCCACAGTGAGCAGTAAGATGCCCCAGATGAGTACGGTTCCGATGTAGCCAGCAACTATGCCGCAGATTTGCGCGGGCAGTAAGCTCCTATCTCTGGAGGCGTTTGCCGAAGCCGGGGGGCCTTCTTGCGGTGAGGGCGCAGCGTCGCGATAGTTATCCACAAAATCGTAGGGCCGTGGCGACGGCGCAGAATCAGTAACAGTGGCAAGTAGTAGTAGAAGTGCAGGCGGGAGGTGAGCGAGGGCTCGCCGCATCGTCCTTTTATCACCGGTCCCTAGTCCTGAGTATGGCACCCTTAAGGCTACTAGGAGGGTGATCGCAGATTAGATGCGACGCACAGGAGGGGCCGGGTGAAATGCAAAGTGTCACAGTTTTCGACATGGTGCCTGTTAAGCTGTGCGGGCGGCTGTATGTATATCAGCTGTGTGGATGGTTGGCTTCCTGCGAGGGGAGGGGTGTGATGGCTGGGATAGCGAGATACAGCCTTTGATTGGACGAGTGTTTCGTTGTGTGGCCACTCAGTGAATCTTCGTAGCCGCCGGGCGGGGGTCGCTCATGCGCGACTCTCCACAAGGAAACGAGGGCTTGGTTAACCCGGCTGACCACGCGGTCGGTGCGAGTCAGCGATGAACTCCAATGCATCCAATATATGGAAAGATGAGGATGTTGCGCGCAGTTTGTTACGCTGTCAAAGCTCAAGAAACGATGTTTTCTCGCCCCACGAAACGCCCCCCTACAAGAAACAACGCTTTAACGCACACACCCTTCCGATGCATGATTCGCCCCATGTGGATCTACGCGTACGCAGCCGAAGAAAGCACCACAGAGCGGGTCTTGCCCTTTCCCGCAATAGCCTCGCATAAATGGAGAACCCAACCCTGTAGCAACCTCCCCACGATCCTACTCGTCGGATTCGTGTTTCTTCTGGCGCCCAGAACTGCCAATAAAAAAAGCCACAGGCACGCTCATAGGATCTCGGAGGTGATTACGCTGGCTCGAGCGTCCAGACCGCCTGGAAAGTCGGCCACCCGGTCTCGATATCGGGTGAGGCTCGTCACATCGACGCGTCGCACAGAGCATGACTTCGTATTCGTAGTGTAAAGTTCATGCACCGAGGGAGGAGCACGCTAATGCCTGCGTCGTCACTGGGATTTGCGTTACGAGTGGTCAAGTCAGTACAATTTTAGGACTGTTGCCCTGGTGGAGAGTGACGGACATTGATATTGGTCGCTCTAAGGAGGTGTAGTGGCTTGCTGGGCTTTCAGGTGTCCAAGTCGCAAAGATGAATCAGTAACGAATGAAGTAGCAATCCTGCGATGCTCTCCGCAGCATGAATGATGTGACCGTGTGGCATTACGTGCAAAGATATCAATATTGGCAATGCGTGTCTTGCCCAAGTCCGGTCGCACGAAGTAATCAGGAAGTCTTCAGGATGTGGAAGCTCAGAAACACGGCCAGTACAATGCGGAGGATGAGATTGGCCGTTCATAATATAGGGGGTATTAAGATTGGTCTATTAAGCTACCTAAGCGCTTGAGGATGGATATGAGTCTGAATTAGCGAAAGCCAGTAAGACGTATCTGCTCTGGGAAGAAGCAATGGGAGCTTACCCTATGCCGTAGTTCGCCCGTGATCGCTATTTCATCACTGGTCTGTGCAGCGCCGTCAATGTGGGTGTAGGATCGTGTGACAAGCTATACTGATGGTGCCTTTGTGAGAGTACGGCATCGGATGAGCTCACTTCCCCTCCGCCCGAGCAACCAATTCGTCGTTCAAACCCACCGGATCCCAAATACTTTTATCTTTCTTGTTCTGCGCGAAGATGTTGTCGCCCTTGAAGTGCACAATGACACCACCCGAGCCTGTCGCGCTCGCAGCAATACGAAAGAGCGGCATTCCAGTGATTTCGTCTTTCTTCCGCAGTGGCAAGAGAATGACGTCCTGTTCTGCGCACCAGGAGTCAACATAATCCTTGAAGGTAACGTCGTCTGCCTCCTGTGGCACTGGCTTGACCCGCTCAGCTTCCCTCGATCTAGGGGGTTGCGGTGTTGCAGGTGCTGGAGGTGCGCGGTCAGGTTCGACTTGAGGAAGGGGCAAGTCCTCCATTTTCGCATCACCGTTGAGGTCTAGGAGGTCGAGCGCAGCGTTGATGAGGTTGTAAGCTTGAATCCAGTCGCTTTCCAGGTCAGAGAGGTAGTCACCCAGAGTCTCGTCTTTCCACCACTGAACCCAGGTACCAATCTCGGTGTACTGTGCCTCTGCATAGCTTAACCATGAATGTAATACATTGTAGAAGTTGGGGGAAAAACCAGAGTGCAAGACTTCTGCAATGATTTTTGGCGACAAGATACTGCTCCAGGCAAGAACCGCGGATATGACATCGATCTTCTGGTCTGCAGGGTCGATCTCGAGACCTCGAAGGTGTTCTGCTAGTCTTGGAAGAAGATGTTTAACGAGCATCTGATCTACATGACCAGGAAAGGCTTGCTTCCAGAGTTGTATACCTGGTATGACACCTCTGTGGATCGGCCAGATCTCCAACACGGTGCGAATTTTCCCTTTGCAGGCTGAGAAGATATCCGGGTAATAAGGTAAGAAGTCGAAGATCCACTGCGGAAGCGGCACCTCTCTGTGTTTGATCGCTTTTCGTACGTTCCAAGACTCTATGGTGGCTGAGCAGCGGAGCTTGATCTGCTTGGTTATCCTGGCCTTAATGAAGGCTGGTAGAATTGGAGACCATGTGTCGATGATTCGTAGAAATGAGGATGCAGAGGGCCCGTCAGGCTGGAACCCGTGGACCATGGCGGACTGAAGATGTTGGAACCATGACAGCATCAGCGTCTCATACGGCGTGGTGGATCGGCGGCTGATGGAGGTGTTCTGGGGGTAAATGGGTGCCAGGACGACACGCCCCACTTGGTTGGACGGAAGAGTGGAGGTTCCCGAGGAGTTAACGATTGCCAGCTCTTCCAGGCTATTTGCAAGGTCTTCCATGGTGTCTATCGAAGGGTCCCAAGTTGCAATGCGCCTCTCAAAAGTGGGTCTCATCACCGCAATAGCCTCCTTTTCGAAATTGCGTAAGGGGTAGGCATCTCGTAAAGCCTTCAGCCCTTTAATGAGCTCTGGCCAGTCTTTGGAAGGTAATTCTTCTAGACGCGAACGGACATCGGCCAGCTCTAAGACGTCGCGTTCGAGGGCTTTCAGTTCAGCAGCCAGGCGCTCGCTCTCCAGATCGGTGTTCTGATTCTGCGACTCGACAGCTTCGGCAGCATCCGCGAAAGCAGCTAGCTCCCGCTGCACTCTGCCAGCTAGGCTGGTTTGGAAGACAGGTTGCTCCCCGCGGAGGCTAAGTGAAGCGGTCTTGACTTGGTTTCCGGTCGCATCCACCATGCTCTCCAGTCCGCGAGGCACTTCGAAGCCGGCAGCCTTCAGATCGTATAACGTCTTCCTGGGTCGCGGCGTAGAGCTTGGAGTCGGCGTGCCTGTGCCTGTGCCTGTGCCTGTTCTTGTACCGCCTCCGACCTTCCTCCGCTTGCGCCGCTGGCGCTCTTCCTCGCTCGAGTCGACGTAGACCTCGCCCCTCTCCTCTGCGTCTCTCTTGGCCCGTCTCCTCTGCTCTGCCTTTTGCTGCTCGCTGAGTTCGCTAACAGCACCGACACCGCTTTTGACGGGGCGCAGCTTGACCTCGATGGGCGCAGCGATGCCTTCTCCGGATGCGCCCAAGCCCTCGCCCTTCTTCCAGCCCATCTTGCCCATGAGCTTGGCTCCCAGCCCTGAGAAGTGGCCTTCGGCGCCGTTGCTCTCGGGCTTCTTCTTCGTTTGGCGGAAAGACTGCCTAAAGGACCGCTTCTTCGGCTGCTCTTCTTCCTCCATGATGGGCGCGTGTGCAGGCGCACAAGGAAGCAGGCGAAGGTACGGGCGTCGGCGCAAAAGCTTCAGCTGTAAGTCGGCCGATGCCGGTACAGCGCGTTGGTCCAAGACAGCTCGATGGCGGTAGTAACAAAAGCTTGTGGCGCAGGCGCGCGGGGTGTTTAGCGGTATCTTAGGTTTACGGGTCGCGTCGCGTGGTGAAGCGGATCGTGGATTTGTGAGGTGTTGGAGAGAGAAAAATTATTGCATTTGCGCGTGTCGTAGGCATCAATAGATAGTCAAGTGATGCCAAGGTCGGTTGAAAGACCGGGGCCCCTAATTAGCAGACAATAGCTGCCGTCTATTCTGGGAGCATATCAGTGATACTATAGAGCATCAACATTCCCCTTTCACGCGACCAGAGCACACATTGGGCGGTTTTCCGCCTTGCAAAGAAGCCATGGCCACCTCTCCAACGGCGTTGGCTCAGCCGACACCGGTTCCTTTCCGCGCTGCTGAGAGCAGCACCTCGCCAGATCTCCAGCACCCGACGCCCGACCTGCAGGCTATCCAAGGGGCTTACATTGGCAACATCGAGCGCCTGGAGGAGCACGCAGAGCGCATGAGCGAAAAGGGCTCCGACCTGGGAGAAGAGATACGGAAATTGCACAACGAGCAAAAACTGTCTGACAGCCGCCGATCCTCCCTCCTGTCCGCGTCTGTGGCTGAGGAGCCGGAGCCCATACGACTCGTCGGCACGCGGAGTCGCGGCGCCTCGACCAGCTCGTTTACGAACTCGATTGTGGATGTCAACGGTACCGCGCGCTGGGGCGGTTATTCACCAGGGGGTTACATGGCCTCGCCGACCGGTTCTCTTCGTTCGAGCACGTCACAACCTGTCGCACTGCAACGGCAGCGGTCTAACTCAAAAGCGTCACGCCTAGACCACCAGATCACGCGCGTGGACGAGGAAGAAGAGGCCATGGAGCGGATCGAGGAGCATCCGGCCTCGCCGTCTCCACCGCGGCGTGATAGCGCATCGCAGCACGAACGAGCCCGTTCCGTCTCATCTTTCACGCGTGAATACGACGAGATCGCCAACGAGCTCCAGCAAGAACTCCGCAACAGCGTCATCCTCGCCGATGGCTACGAGCAGCAGCAGCATGAGCAGCAGCAGCGAGCTTCCTACTACAATCACGCGGACCTTCCCGATCGACCTCCCACCGCCGCCTCGACCGACACCACCCACAAGTTGCGTACATTGTGGCATGACTTTGACGGTACACATGCTCCAGATACGGTGCCGGAGGACGAACCGCTTCCTAACCTCGGCAATAATGGAAGTCGAGACTCCTCGATGCTAAAGTCGGCGCCAGACCTACCACCTCAAGGGGCGCCTCCTCCTGATGATGGCATGGTGTACTACCCGGCACCAGTCCCACGAATGCTCAATCTCCCTCAGAGACTCTCCAAAGTGCCAAATACGAATGTGCAAGCCAAGCGTCGCACTCAGATTCTAGAATCAATGCAAAACGAGAACCGAAAGTCTGCGCCTTGGCTCTCTGGAGCAGGCCCAGAACCAATATCTCCAAAGGCGAACCGGAAGAGCCGAAACCTGGCTAATCTGCCCCCTACACTACGGGCGAGTGTATTCTTCGACGCACCTGCCCCTGTCCAGGAGTTCGAAGTGAAGGGTGACTCGGCTCGGGATACGCTGGACAATATCCTTGAAGCGTCTGCCCATGCCCCTGTCTCCGCCTTCACTGACCATCCGTATGCTGGGCACGTGGGTGACGACATCTACGGTCAGGAAAAGAAGCAACACAAGCGTACCGGCTCTAAAGCGAACGAGCTCGATAAGGTCGAGGCACGCAAGAGTCGAAGCTCGTTGAATCTTCTCGACACGCGACGGAACTCCAATGGCGATGCTTTGAACAAGCTCAAGAAACGTAATAGTTCAGCGGATCTAAACCTACTCACAGTTCGTGCTACCGAAGGCCGGATGAGCCTGGGTGAGGAGCTGGACCACCATGATCCCGACGCTAGGGGCCCTGATCCAGACAACGAGCAAGCAGCGCACTCCGCTGATGGCGATCACGAACATGCGATAGACGACGAAGAAGAATCCGACGCAGAGGAGCAGCCGGAAGAACAATTCTTTGGCGCTCCAACGACTTTACTTGCTGAGCTCCAAATGCGGAAAGCCCAGCAAAAGACCCGCAACCTCACTGCGGCTACAGCCTTCCCGAACGGGATGCACTCCACTTTGTTAGAGCTTGACGCTGTAGCAGAAATCGAAAAACAGAAGCGTCTGAAGAAGAAGGTCAATCTCGCTTGGGAGGCGCAGGCTCCCGAGGATGAGGACGCCTCTTCCGATGACGATGTTCCGCTAGGGATGTTATTTCCCGGCCGTGAGGGTCTGGTGAACAAGAGGCCAGGCGCACCCGTCAAAGATGATTGGGATCGACCGCTGGGGTTGATCGCTCAGCGCGAGATAGAGAACAATGAGCCTCTTAGCGCAAGGCGAGCGCGTCTCCTAGGTGGGAACCGCAATGCGAAGCCTGTGGATCCGGCAAAACGAAATACGCAATTGAACGAGTTCAACAACCCTGGTCAGTCACATCTCGCTGTTCCAGCATCTGCAACGCCACAGGCCGAGTCTGAAGAAGACGAAGGCGAAACCCTCGCTCAGCGCATGCGTCGCATGAAGGACCAGCATGCCCTCGACGACGTCATTACGGATGTCCGGAAGAGCACCTTCAGCGCCGATTTCTCCACCGAGCTGATGAGCCAATTCGGTGTCAACGAAGAGGAAAAATCAAAGCCCGCAGCACCGCCCGCGAAGGAGGGCGAAGAAGAAACTCTCGGCGAACGACGAGCACGTCTACAGGCCGAAGCCTTGGCAAGAGGCGACGTCAACCCCCACGACAGCCATCCTCCTCTCCGCGCTTCCATGTCCATGGCCGACGTCCTCGGCGCGCACCCAATCGACCCGAACAACTCCGCCCGCAAGGTCTCAGACGAACAGCTCCTCTCTGCCCTCCCCGCGGGCTCGCTCCTGCACCAGAACGCAGTCAAGCAAGAGCGTCGCCGCGTCTCGCGCATGGACATGCACCACCGTGTCTCCTCACATGTCCTTGATCAGCCACTCCTCGGCGACGGCGTCGGCAAAGCAGCGGAGGACCAGCCCATCGGCGCAAAGATCCAAGCGTACAAAGAGAAGATGGCCGGCACGGGTGCCGCGATGCCGAGGTCTGCGCCCGCGCCCACGCTGCCCGGCACCGCTATGCCCAACGCCTCCATGTCGTCGGTCAACCTCCTCGGCGGCCAGCGCGAGCCGTATTTCCCACAATCTCAGCCCATGCCGATGGTGGGCATGAACGGAATGAACGGCTTCCCGATGATGCCGCAGCAGATGATGGGCATGCAGATGGGCATGATGCCCCCACAAATGATGGGTATGCCAGGCATGCCGTATCCGCAGATGGGCGCTATGGGTATGCCTGGCATGCGGCACTCGTCGATGGTTAATCTACCGCCGATGGGCGTGGGGATGATGAACCCGCAGATGATGGGCTTGCAGCAGCCTATGGGCACGGTGATGATGGAGCCGCCGATGGATCCGCGCCAAAGGGATGCGATTGATCGGTGGCGCTCGTCGGTTATGCATTGAGCCCCCACCCCATCTTTTTATTTCCTTGGTACTGTTTTGGCTTCTTTTGATTTCGTATGTGGATTTTTGTAGCATCTAGCGTTTATGGGCATCTTGGTATCGCATAGCGTGGGTAATGTATTGTAGCTTTGGGTTTGGCTGGGTATGAGAATGGGTATTGCATTGGAGTGACAGATGTTTTTAGAGGGGGAGCGCGGGGCGGGATTATGGGTAGAGTAGTGTGTTTAAGATTTAAAGTACTCTAGAGCAGTGAATGTGCTTTGTGGCTTTTCTAGAACGAGTGATGAGTTTTTTTGTGTTGGTACTTGCGAGATGGTGTATGTGGACGTCTCTGTTTCTGGGGGAATAGCATCTATATGTGCCCAATCCAATGAATCCATGTGCTAGCATCAGGTGAGCGAGAGACGTGCCGTGGACTGGGAAACGACACATCGGAGCAGAGAAACACAGTAGAAAAGCAGATTAGCGATTTTGAAACGACTTTTGGGGCAACGCGGAAGTGAGCATGACTACGTGCGAGCACAGCGCATGTTCCTGTGCTGCAAGTTCAAGGCGCGGTTGCGGAGTCGAGGCGTGCGTGCTAGGATCGCGTACTTGTGGTGGGCTGGAGGAAGCATGGTGCATGAGAGAGAATACGGCAAATTCATGACACTGACGCTGGGCCTGGGGAAACACATGAGGCGCTGTAACCAGTGCGCTCTACGCCAGTACGGCGTATCATACTATTCTCGGAATTAAGGTGAGGACTTTAGGTTGGATAGAGACACCCGTGAGTGGAAGGGACGCAGCTTCAAACCGGCGCGAGTATCGGGCATTGTAGGCGATATATGAGAGGGTCCACCCACAGCGGAACTGTCATCTCAAGCTGAAGGGTACCTGCGGAAACGAGGCAGATACCGGTAATTGGACAGGACACCAGTGGACGTAATATCGGCCAGAGGTCACACATAGGCGAATGGGCTCAAAAAGATTTTCTTGGGTCCACGCTCTTATCTGATGTGCTACGCTGTGAAGGAGCGGTTTAGAAGAGAAGCGAAGAGTTGGTGGGTGTGGGACTGTTTGCTGATTTTGTATACACATTGTATATCTCGGTATAGTAACGAAGGGGTTGCAACGAATATAGGTTTTGAGGAAGTGCACTTAGTCCTGGAGTCCTCGTGGACGGATACGGACGTTCGACGGGTTATTAATTCTGATTTGCGGTGCTAGTTCGGTCTATGTATAGCAAGTGTGTATTGGGAAAACAGGGAAAACACAAGAATAATTGCAGTAACACGCTAACTAACGATCTATATTAAAGTGTGGGACGAGACAGACCTACGATGTGAGTAAGACAGCAATGGATGCGTTTCAATGTGCATAGGACTAGGCACTTTGTTGTACATTTTGAGGGCAACCGAACGTGCAGGAAAAGCTAAACCAACGATATTGAGAATAACTAGATAGCTAGGGGGTTGATTAAGTAGTGGGTATTGGGGACGAGCGATTGCCAGATGTGCTCTCTCCATCGTGCCTTCCTTCGCTGTCTAGTCACGGACGGAACGAACGAACCTCCCAACTAGCACTGCCGCTTCATCAACCCCACACCACATCGCAACCAGGTTAAAAACTGTAATAACTGAAGCCGTCAACTTAGCAATCGTCCCTGTGATCAGCATGCAGCGTGGACGCCTGAACAAGGGCGCAGCAGACCAGCGGAAACCGACGACGGAAAGCCAGTACATCAAGCGCGGACACTACGTGGAAATATCGGACTGACAACAGAACAGGCAGATGCAAGCGCTTATCTCGCACTTTGAGCAACTAACAGGGGATGATGAAGAGTTCAACAAGTTTCAAGAGAAGGTCAGATCCCGCAAGAAGGACCTAAAAGCGTTGTTACAACAGCGCCTTCAGCAGGCGTAAGTCCCAGACCACTTCCGCATAACTCTTTGGACGTAACGCTGACGACGTTCGTGGCTGCAGCGAGCAAAACGATGTTCGTCGCCGGAACGAAATCTCCAGCCTCATCGCCGAAGCCCTCACAAAGCCCAGCACGCCAACGCGTCGCCAGCCATCGGCCTTTCCCGGTACCAGGATAGTTGGTAATGCTTCCCACAGTTCAGTCATCAAGGTGGATGCAGCTTGTCGGAGCATGCTATCCGAATACCGCAATCTTGATGCGATTATCGAGGACATGGCTGGAGACAACAAGAAGCCAGTCACGGAGAAGTGGATGAAGGATGTGGAAGAAACGGAGAGGCTCCTCAAGCTAGGCCACAAGACGGCAGTGAGGAATGTCAAGAAAGTCTTGTATCCTGATGCTGAGGATGCTGAGGAGGAGGGAGAGAAGGGGATTGGTGTACAAGAGGAATTGAACATGGAGCTGCGGGACGGACTGCGATACGCAGAGAGGGGCGTCAAGCGAATGGTCAAGGGTCTTCCCAAGGATGCGCGCTGAGATGAGATATCTTTGTACGCTGGAAAAAGCGTTACGCAGTCGATGGATCCTCTGGAAACAAGAAAGGTGCCGCTCCCTTCAGTGTGGGTACTTAAGCAGGTTGGCGAGCGCCAGGATGCATTGAGGGAGCGCATACAGAACTGCCCCGATGCTATTCAGACACGCACACATGTGTCCAAAATCAGGCCATCTCCATTCGATAATTTTTCTCTCCTCTTCGGCTTTCCTTTAGAATGCCTTCTATTTCAAATGTTAGCAGCGCATCGCTAGCGCGTTATAGCGCCAAGAGTTTGGTTAGTCAGCTACCACACAACGAATTTCGCTCGCCTCGCTCTTTGCCGAGCAATCGACACACCCAACCCGCCAACCTACTAACACCACAGCACAACCAGTCAAGATGGGTGCCCTCAAGTATGTCGAGGAGCTTCAAAAGAAGAAGCAGTCGGACATGATGCGCTTCTTGATGCGCGTTCGCGTATGTATCGCCCAGTCGTGATGTTGAAGATTTCGCTAACTTTGAATAGTGCTGGGAGGTATGAACCACAATTTCCCCTGAGACCCCAAGTCTCAATTGATGTTACTCGTTGAACTTAGCTGAGAGTACATCAATAGCTTCGCCAGCTCAAGGTCATCCATCGTGCTAGCCGCCCTTCGCGCCCCGACAAGGCCCGCCGTCTTGGGTACAAGGCCAAACAGGGCTACGTTATCTACCGCATCCGCGTGCGCCGTGGAGGTCGCAAGAAGCCCGTTCCCAAGTACGTATTGCGGTATACTTCGCTCTCTTAAACAATTGCTAACGTTGCCTTTTAGGGGTGCCACCTATGGTATGTTCATACATGCTGTACATGAAGATCGATCCCTAACCCCGCAACAGGCAAGCCCACCAACCAGGGTGTGAACCAGCTCAAGTACCAGCGCTCCCTCAAGTCCACCGCTGAGGAGCGTGTCGGCCGCCGCTGCGCCAACCTCCGCGTCCTCAACTCCTACTGGATCAACCAGGACTCGACCTACAAGTACTACGAAGTCATTCTCGTTGACCCCTCCCACAAGGCTATCCGCCGCGACCCCCGCATCAACTGGATCGTGAAGCCTGTCCACAAGCACCGCGAGAGCCGCGGTCTCACTGCCACCGGCAAGAAGAGCCGCGGTCTGGGCAAGGGAC
Source organism: Bimuria novae-zelandiae CBS 107.79 (assembly GCA_010015655.1). Taxonomy (NCBI): domain Eukaryota; kingdom Fungi; phylum Ascomycota; class Dothideomycetes; order Pleosporales; family Didymosphaeriaceae; genus Bimuria; species Bimuria novae-zelandiae. Next base: position 240,888 of record ML976708.1, on the reverse strand, counting down.
ACGGATACAACAAGACCACTGCCGGCAGGAGGAAGACCTGGAAGAGGCACAACACCCTCTCCCTCTGGCGTTACCGCTAGATGCGTTGAGGCTTCTTCGTGCTTGGTGGAACGCATGTTCAATCTTTTCGAGCGAGTGGGTTGGTGTGCATGGAAAAGCTGTTCAAGGCTCTATAGTTTCCCTGGTCTGATCTGATGGCGGGCAACCAGGACGTCAAAATGGATTCAAACGAGTTCACGATTTTCGATACCCTCATATTTGAATCCCTGATGTGCGTTTTCTCGTTATGACGCCGTTCGTGAGGTGTGCTGTATTTCCGTGCTGTCTGCCTCGAAGTGAGTACAATAAATCGTATCCGATATTCGCTCACCGGTACTTGCATGGATGGCTGTAAGTGGGTGCCAAACATGGTTAAATCGCGACGTCAGTGCACGTTGTTTTGCAGGCAACGGAACAGTGAAAGCCCAACGTCGGAAGGCAGCAACAATCGCTCACAACGTCGCATTGTCAAGCAAAGTTAGGCGTATTTTCGATAATTCCAGCACGCACACACTGCAGCAGCCCTTACTGGTTGTCCTTAGCGCTACTCCTTTGGCGGACCTTTGCTGACCTTGGCCCCGCCCAAAACACAGCAGCTCGACGCCAGGCCAACGAGCAGTTGGTGCGCTTCCGCGTCCCACGACGACTGTTCCCGTGTTCTTCACCTCTCCCGACATGCGACGCTCGTGACACTCAACCGCCGCGCACTTTTCGAACCAGGTTCACTCGCGTACAATGCGCAAGCACGCGCACGGGTCGTCATCTGAGTGACTTCGCCTCCCAACGCCTAAACAAAACAGTGAAAGGTCAACCCTCGACGCAGGGCCACAGCGTCTGCCTGTTGCAGGAATCGACTAAACACGGTCTTTTAGACCTTACGCACCCTCTATACTCTCCCCTCGACCGTTCCTGTCAACATGGCGAAGATCGATGTTACTCGCAATTACTATGCAGATCTGAGCATTCCTGCAACCGCCAGCGACAACGATATTCGCAAGTCCTTCCGCAAGCTTGCACTCGAGTGCCATCCCGACCGACACCCTGGGCAGGAGCAGCAATGGGTCTCGAAATTTCAGCAGATCCAGGCTGCGCACGAGGTCCTGAGCGACCCGCAGCAGCGAGCGAAATACGATGCGGAGAGGAAGAAGTTCAGAAGCATGAATATGCCGCCGTATCACCCCCCGAACACGCCCCGAAACCGTCCACCGCCGCCGCCTCGCAACACATACACGAGCACCCCCACTGGTGGGCAGTACTATCGTGGTCCTCCTCCGCCGAGACCTCAGCCTCAGTCCAACCCGCAACGGCCTGCCCCGCAACATCATAATACGTACACGAACGGAGCAGGCGCAGATCGTTTCACAGGCAGCAATTTCAGGACACCACCGACTGCAAAGAAGCCGGAACAACCTTTTGCGGGTCGGCGAAACGATGCAGGCGCCAAGGCGAATGTATTCACTGCCTGGCAGAAGATGAAGCAGCCACGAGCGGAGCAGCCGAGACCGAACCCTGCCAATCCAGCCAATGCAAACAACCCAAATGGCACACCTTTTGGTCGTAGCCAGAGCACACGAATGCCATCGGCGGGCAAGAAAGGCTTTGACCCCAGCTCTACCGGGGCAGACGAAGGCCAGGCGCGCTCGGCATATCGCTCCAATTACGAGCGACCAAGGCCATCTCCGCTCGATGAAGACATGACCGAAGATGTACCGTTTGCGGAGGCTAACCGCGTTCGCACACCGTACTTCTCGACCAAGTCAGGAGAACGTACATCGATGTTTGGAGAAGGTGTCGGCAGATCTGCCAGCGTTCGCAACTCGCCTACCCATCGGCCTGGCTCGTCTGCAGATCCGGGATTTTATTCTGACTCGGGACATCGACAGCGGGCATCATACAGCGGACCCACGAAAAAGGACCCATTCCCAAAGTACGTGTCAAGCAGCGATGAGGACGAAGAGGAAGTGCGCAGCACACCCAGGAAGCCCCATGTTCCACCTCCGCCTAAGGACTCACCACGACAACAGTCCAATTCAGGCCAAGGCATATTTGGCACACCACGCCAAAATGCACAGCAGACCAACGGCGCTTCGCCCAACGCGTTCAAAAGCAAGAGTGAAGAAAGCATTAACATGAAGTTTTCACCTGGGGCGTGGACAGGAAAATTCGAAGGCAAGCCGGACTACTTCGCTCCGCAAAAAGGAGGCCCAAGCCGAGGGCGCACGTCACCTTCCCGTGGCAGACCGGCTCAACGCCCAGGAACTGACAAACAAAACTTTTCGGGTCAATCGCAACCACCTCCGCCTCCATCGTCTTTCGCTCAGTCTTCCACCCAGGTGCCAGGTCCGCCACCGGGTCTTCCACCGGGTCATCAACCATATGCGCCACCGCTGAACACGCAGACCACGTTTTCAAGCGGGAACAATTCTGCACCCCATACTGCCAAATTTGACCCTGACGCTTGGACTGGTTATTTCAAAGAGCCAAGTTTTGCTTATCCGGTGACGACGCAAACCAAAGAAACATCGCCTCGGCGTACTTCTGCTGCTCCTAAGCGGCCAAATCCCGCTCGGAAGGGTTCTGTTGTCCCTGAAAGTAGCGCGACCAAGGAAGACCAGTCAGAGAGGAAACCGAAATACCAGGCGTTCGCTGAAGACGTTGGTGGTGATGCGATGGACGTCGACGAAGACAGTCCTTCGCTGGGGAAGTCGAAAACTGCGCCGGCTTCTGCTTCAGCAGCAGCGCCAGAGAATGCAAAAGCCACCGGGGCAACCACCGCACCAAACGGTACTGCCACGGCTCCATCTCCTGCTTCAGCTGACAAAGCCCCTGCTCCAGGTCTCGATGGGCTAGCAGCTGAATTGGGCAATGTAGCACCGTTCCTCCCTGCTACGAATCGTGGATTGGGCTTAGACGAGCTCAAAGACACCTTGCCTTTCAAGTCTGGGGCCTCCCATAATCACCCGACAAAACCCAACACAGCACAGAAGCTGAAGAATCCGGAAGTCCCCATCGCGCCTAAGGTGCCGACCAAGCTCGACCCAGCCTCTACCAACGACTATTTCGGTCGCATGGAAAGCTATGCACGCCAGTATCGGAAATGGAACCAAAAAATGCTTAGCCTTTTCGCAGCGCGCGAAGAAGAGCTGAATGACTTGGAAGAGCGCTTCGTGCACCAGAGAGGCGAGACTACGAACAAGATCGGGTTCGCAGGGTATCTGGCCAGAATAAAGGAGGACGAAGAGGTCATGGAAACGTGGAAAATCGGCCAAGAGTTGCACATCAGCGCGATGATGAAGTGTCAAGACGTCCGCAACAAGACGATGAAACAGTATCTACCTTCCGGCTAAGTGGCCATTTTAACACGTTGGAGCTGGAGACACATGTACTGATGTCATATAGAATTGTTGAAGAGAAGACTACGGCTGCAATTGAAGGCAGTTACCCACTGTTTGACGCCTGGAAGAAGACTTTTGGCAACTTGTATGGAAAAGGCGGCGCAGGTTCTTCCGGTACGAGTTCAAATACGGCGGCTGGAGCTAAGAGATCGGCGTCAGATGCTATGCCAGAAGTAGATGGTTCAGGTGGATAAAAGGACGGTAGTGTGGCATCCAAGCCGCCGCCACTTACACCCCGAGCTGTGAGAAAGAAGCAGAAAACGGCAAACTTTAGATAGTGTCGCATTTGGGATTTGGGCTTGGGAGCGTGCAATTGCGAGATACCCCTTGGAGCCAGCGTTTGGTTTTCTGATGGAGTTATTGGGGCAAGTGCGAAACGTTTGTGTAAAACAGTACGAGACATTTACAGATCAATGGAACATGGCGACGCTGAACTGGGTCGGCCGTTGAGACATGTGTCAACTTTGACGTTAGTCACGGTGTCGCAATCACTCTGTCACACCCAGCTCCCGGGTTGTGGAACCTGTTTGTGTTACTCGGAGAGCATCTCCCCAGATCTGCACTGGCGAACATGTGGGTCTATACGTCGCTCTGCGAACCTGTATGCAGACATCTGCTTTGCATTGTCATGACGAGCTGCCACGCGTCGTCAGATGAAGCGGCGGAAACGCAGTGGAACGGGCGGAGGACGTGTTTAAAGCGCGCCCTTGGGTCGCTAGACTGGCGGCGTGATGGCGAATGTAATGTCCTTGCTTATCAACATTCGCTGCACCATGATGCTAGACATCATTTTTGCGAACGCATCCTCGACAACATAGTATACATCCAACCATGAATAATGCTCACAAGAATAGGGTAAGAAAGCAGTGCTCCGGGAAAGAATAAGTGAAAAGATGAGAGTTGGCGCGGCTGCAGGAGATGCAGTTTAAACAGCAGTGCCCAAGAACCACAGTAACGGGCTTGTGCTACTCCGCGGCGTTTCTGAGTTCATTGGCGGACTGCGTTGACGCAGTATAGAAGAGGAATATAGACTCAGTGTCTGGATGTCACGCGCGACAACCGCGATAGGGCGTCTTCGATGCGTTCTCTCCCTCCACTCTACCTTCACCTCTGCAATGCTCATTAGCTGGACCTGTTGAACTCTCCGGGTAAGGGCTACTAGCAAACGGGGTGCAGCTACCCCTAGACGAGCAGCAAGGTCGTACGTGAACACCCGAGGCGCTACCTGTAGATACGGGACGGCGTACGTAGACTCATTTGAGAGAGAGAGGTTTCGCCAAGGTTGAAAGTGTCTTAGTCTGGAGGAGGGTTGTGGGGTCGCTCCTTCACTTCGAGCGGACCTTTCCGTATAACCAACAATCGACAACATCGCAGGAGCGACACCAGAAGGAACAATGGCACGTATTCATCTAGAGGCTCCCTGGACCACCCTACCTCAATCGCCGAGACACGGGCAGCTGCGGCCGGGAAATGCGGCGATACAATGGGCATGTGGGAGACGAGGGAGGGTCGCCATCGTCACGGTGCTGCTGTTCGTGGTCGTATTTTTCATGGCGGTCGCGAGGCGGTCAGAAGTGAGTATACCTTCCTCGAGCCTTCCAAACAGCAGGACAAGCTCGGCTACGAAGCCGCACTTGTGCTGCAGAGGGACAAGCAATCGTTAATGAGGTGTCCAGGTTCTGTCAGCATCATACCGAACCATCTACTCAAATTACTACCAACTTTCCTTATGGCGACCGCACCTGCCGCAGCTGCCATCGTCCATACCAACCTCCCTCCGCAAGCCCTCAAGCACCGCGCTTCAACTCGAGAACGGCACGATCACCCACCCTCCTTCGAAGCTTCACAAGCTCTCGCCTAATTTCCACCTTCTCTTGTCTGCTCCTGAGCACGACCTTGACTTTTGCAAGACGTTCATGTCGGCGATGGTTATGAATTATCCACCTCCAACGATCGTGAGCCTATTCGGTAAACCGGAGAAGAAGTCAGAATGGGAGCAAGAGAAGTTGAAAGGCGCGCTTTCCTATCTGGAAGACCAGAAGGTCGTCAAAGATAACGATCTAGTCATGCTGGTCGACGGGAGGGATACTTGGTTTCAGCTCCCGAGTCAGCTGATGATCAAGCAATACATTCATGTGGTAGCGGATGCGAACCGGCAAGTGCAGAAGGTGTATGGACGAGCGTTCACGCAAACGATCATGTTCGGAGCCAGGAAGACGTGCGAGGGAGACGATGTGGCGTGCAGCCATATGCCATCGTCGATACTGCCGAAGGAGTTATACCGTCCAGAAGGTGGGTTGGTGGAGGAGACGGCACGTCTACCTGCGAGATACTTGGATGCGGACATGGTCGTGGGGCCTGTCAAGGATCTTAGGGTCCTGTTTCAGGCAGCGGCAAAACTGTTCGAGGAGAAGAAAAGCCAGAATGCGACTTTACAGTCAGTCATGAGCATCCTCTTTGGCGAGCAGATGTTGGCCAGAGAAATGCACAAAAAGGCCAAGCGGCCAATGGTCCTCAAGGTGTATGACCATTTTGCAGGAGCACTAGCTCGTCCTAACGCGCAAGGAGAAAGCAGTGATCGTAAACTCGACTTTGATCGCCAGTACGAGTTCTCCATAGGCCTGGACTATACTCATGCGCTGTTCCAGCCACTGACGGACTGCGTTGAAGACGAACTCCTCGCAACAACTGCCCCACCCTCAGATCGTGGCCACGCCCGCAATTCTACTTCATTTGGTGACCTACCACCCGCCTTTATCAACGCTACCGGTCCGTTCTGGAGAGTAGACGAGTCCAGCAATGATCCCTCTCCCAACGACAAAGCAGCATATATCGACAAGCTCGAATACAGATATGAGCTGGACAAGCTGCCTCGCCGCGACACACCCTGGTCGAGCGTATCGCTCATTCAAAACAAATATACCGATGCTATCCCCGCAACTTTCCAAGTAACATATCGACGCCTTTCCTCTAAAGCTCCGAGGGAATCCGCATCACGCGAGTCAATTATCACGGGCAGGCGTTCCCACATTGCGAACATAACCTGGACCTCTCTGTGGTACTCCGGCTACGAACGAGCCCTTCTTCGTCGCTACTTCCGGACTCCCCAATCGGCTATGGGCTACCACACAGCCGCTGTTGGCGGCGACCTCCTCTGGGATCAGCGTGGTGGGAGAGGCGGAGTGTGGACTGCAGAGTCTGCACTGTGGCTACCATGGGGTGAGGTGGATGGTGTATGTGGGACATATGAGCTTCTCAAAGATATATTTGGTGATAAGAAGGGTGTATGGCTCCACGAGGACGAGGATGGTGGTGGAAAGCAGGGAAGGGGAGAGGCCGAAGAAAAACTGAAGAAACATATCGAGGAAGAGACGAAGAGGGATAAAGAGTGGATGGAGAATATGGAGAAGGAGAGGTTGGAGAAAGAGCAGGAAGAGAAGGAGAGGGAGGTCAAGGAAAGACAAGAGCGAGAGGCAAAGAATGCCAAAGAGAAAGAAGCGGCTGACAAGCAGGCTTCCGAGGCTGCGGCTGCGCAAGTCGCCGATGCACAGGCTTCCGCCTTGGAACCAGAGGAACAAGGGGAGTCAAAGATGGCCCGGCGGTAAAATGGCGAGAGGTATAGCGAGGCCTCTCGCTCGAGGGATTTGCTTTTCATGTACTTGACATCTTGGTCCTTTTGCAGGGGTATATTATCCTTCCGGGTTGTTCTTGGGGGTGATGGAAAGTACAGATCTGGTTTCGTTGCAGGTGTGCCGCTCAGGTAGTTTCATAGTACGAACGATTTAGCAAAACATTAACCTCCCGAGAAGCATAAGTGATCTCAAGCCAAGCTTTACTGCGACCTCAGATGCTGTCATGTTCTGTTGAAGAGGATTGAACTCAATGAGGAAGTAGAGGCGTTTGGCAAAGCTCAAAAAGAAGCATGACTTGATGATAACTTTTGTATGACGTTCTGTGCTTTGCGAGAGCCGATTTGCATTGCGATCCGGCGCTACATTTTTTGGAACGATCACAGAACCTCTTGCGATTGTCATGTTTCGCACCTTGGCTATGCAGCGGCCATTTATAACCTTCCAGACTGCGTAACTGAGACGCTTTGCTTCACAAATACCTTGACCCAGAGCACCTGCAAACATTCACGGGAAGCCACCGTATCGCATCGCACCGTTATTTTGATTTTGACATCTTCGTATTAGACATTATCCACCTCGTACATCGTCCATCGTACATCGTCGTCCATCATACACCCATTCCCACATCTCATATCGTACACCCAACCCTATAATCCGTATCCATCCCCTCTGAAATCAACCCAACATGTATTTCTCCAAAGCACAACGCAAAAAGCAAAACAAAAGCAAAAACTGTGGTTTGAAAAAGATTGGCTGCGCGCAGCCCCCGCGATTGCTGCGCCAGTACCACGTGGTGTTTTCCGCGTTCTGTTGATGATGTGTTTTTTGCGGTGGTTTTCGGGGTTGTTTGATCCCATGTGCCGCCTGGGATACTAAGCCGTGCTGGAGAAGAGGGGCCAGGGAGGCTGGGCTGAAGTAGATGCAGACTGGTGTGCGTAGATCTGCGTAGCGGAGAATGAAAACTTTGATATTAATAATAAGGGGCCCGTGGGGAGTTGGCGCGGTGAGGCCATATGTGAGCTAGCAGGGGTTCTGCGGGAGTGCAGCGGCAGCGTGTCGAGGAGAGTGGCAGGCTTGATGAGGGCGGTTGCTCAAGCTGGGTGCTGAGTGGAGTCGTCCGTACGTCGTGTTGTTGTGCAAACGTCCGTGGACAACTGCGGAGAGCTTGTTTGGCGTTGCGTGGTTGACGCTTTGTAGTACCATTGTGGGCGGTATCAGCTCTTTGCTTGGTTTTGGTATGCTTCTTGATGTTGGATAATACAAAGTCTCCCGCTCGGAGGCTGCAATGGTGTCGTGGCGAACTCTTCTGTTAAGCCGGGATAGTCGCATATTTCGGCGGCTGTTATTGTCGCTTCGACTTGAAGAGCTGCTGGATTTTGGTATGTGCCTTGGTCCTGGGAAGTATGGCCTCCTATTCGGAGGCTACATTGGTAGTATTCTTGCTAAGCTGGAAATGATAGTCGCCTATTTCGGCGGCTATCAATGTTCGGGCGGCTTTTGTCGTAGATATGTGCCGGCTGACCTTGTGGACTGGGTGTTGGAGTTCCTTAGCGCTGGACAGGCGTCCAGAAGGAGTGGTCTTGTGTCCGCGATGCACCAAACTTGTAGTTTTTAGCCATTTCGGGATGCGGAAGACGGACATCGCGATCGGAGAATTGGCTCTGGAAAACTTCGTAGCCCATGACGTAGCTGTAGGGCTTGCTGGACCAAATGAGGCCAGACAATTTCAACTGGTCTTTGTAATCTGGGTTGAGGCCCCAGTAGTCTTCCACGGTTTCAATCAAATCGCCGAGTGATCGGAACATATCGTCGCCAATCCAAGTCAGCTTGCTGTCGATCTTGTCGCTCGAAAATGCGTGCCGGGCATCTTTGAAAGACTGGGCAATCTTCTGCAACTGCGCGTAAAGGCGGATTTGGTGCAAAAACTGACCTACGCCAAGGATGTTGTGGTACTTGTAACGAAGAATATCCTCGCGGCGATTGTGCATCAAGATGTCCAAGTCTTCATCGCCGGTAGCAAATATCACGGGGCCGTGATATACAAATTCAAGCGTGAAGTTAAAGAGTTGTCATCCTCAAGATGGCGTGTTTCATAAGTGACTTTATTGAACAGCACCGCTAGACCAGGGGAGAACCCAGGATATGCTTCGATTACTTGGAGTTGCAGACGCCGGATGGTGGACACGGATTAGGTAGAGAGAAGTTGACCGAAGAACCCGAACAGAGCTTTGAAGCAGAGGTCGACATAACCGGGAAGGGCACACAGTGCTGGACGAAGTGAGGTCAGGAATGTATCGAGGCGAGCGCATAGCGCCCGAAGAAGTGAGATGAGACACCCTAAGAGTGCGTAGAGCATGTAAAAAAGCCCAATGAAGAAGTACATCAGCTTGTACTGCTGTGACTCTTCTTGCCGGGGCTGAAGCGGCGCACAGGACTCTTCGACGGGCATCTCACGCGGCTGGTTCGTCGAGCAGAAGAGGCCAACGACCTTGTTCTTGCCTAGCGTAATCTTGTTCTTGGTCCAAAGCCACGAGAAGACTGGAGCTTGGCGCTGAACTGAGGGCTCTGGGACCGAAGCTTGTGGGGCAGGCTCTATTGTAGGAGGTGCCACGGGTTTGTCTTCCTGAGCAGGCGACTCACGTGGTAGGTCGGTGTTCGGCGCGGGCGCATTGCTCTTTGGATGAACTTGCGAGCTCGAGAGGACGGCCGAAGTTGCTTGCTGGGTAACAAGACCGGCACTGTTAGAAGGACCGGGACCGTTAGAGGGTCCGGCATTGCTAGATGGAGCGGCATTACTGCACGACGACCCTTTTCGTAAGACGAGACATTGACGGCCCCGTTCATAAAGTCCCGTACACTCATGGGACTACCAGTAAATTCGGCGATGACCTCGGAGGTGCGTACGACAATGCTGGAACCGACACCAAACGATATCTAAACGTCATCTCCCTCAATTTTTGTCACAAAGCCACGCTTGTTCCCGACTTTGCCCGACGTGATCGTGGCAGTTTTGTTCAATACAGCCATCATCCAGGCTGCCATCGTCACTATGGGAACCGTGCCAAGGAGCCACTTGTGGTACACGCGCACGTCCCGGATGTCCTTCATCTTGTTAAGCTCGATTCTAATACACCGGCTGTAATACCCTCGACCTTGAACATTCGATCGACGCATTATGATCGCCTCTACACACTTCGAGATGTAGTCCAAATCTCCATGTCGGAAGAGGTAGACTTTGTATGTGTCGACTGACCATTTCTTGTCGATGCGCGCGAGAAATTGCAAAATGGACTTGCATTTCGCTTTCCTCAGGGTATCCGGAATCGCCTCCAACGGACGAGGCGAATCATGAGCGGTAGTCAGCCCAGGCCACGTGATTGGCGATTCACGTTGAGCAACCATAACGATGTTCTGGTGGACGCTAACGGGGAATAGTCCCGGGCATGCTTTCTGAGAGAGCTCTTGGCATTCGAACGTGAACTCAAGAGCAGCTAGTGGAAGTTCATTGTCCGCATACGACCGGCTGCTGATGGCGGTGTTCCAATGCTCCAGAGCGGCCAAACGCGTGCCAGTTTCGTCCTCCCATCGTATTCCTGGATTTGAACGAACGGTGCGTTCGATTATTTCCAAGACGGATTGTACAAACTTATTGCGATCTGAAGCATTGATGTGCCACTGATCGAGATAGCGCATTCCAACGACGCTAGCGAATAGGTCGTTGTAAACCTGGAAGAGGCGCTCTTCGATGTCGAACCGACCATTGACTTCCGTAAGTGAACGCGTAAAGTCTATCCAAGTAGAAATACCGCCAGAGGTGTGCGTGGGAATGCTGTTGAGAGTCTCCGTCTTCTGGTTCTTGTATTCTGCGGCGCTAGTAGATCCGTTCTTCCTAGCGTACTCGAAAATCTTCTTCTCCAAGCGGCTGACGCCTGTGGTCAACTGATCATCGCTGAGTCTATAATGCATGAACGTGCCCTTCGTGGCATGGTTATCGAAGTGCTTTAAATTCTGCATGATCGCTCCCCAAGCGTCCTGGCGAATCGTCGTTCCACGCATCTTCCAGTAGTACTGAGTACGTGTGTAGACCGCACCGCTCTCAAGATAGACGTCGTAACCATTATTGCCGTCCCCTTCGATATCTCCATACCGAATCAGATCATCGATGATCCCGTTCAAGTCGTTCGGAGATAGTTTCACGATATCGGGCGCACACCGATACCAATCAAACAATACCAAGAGGGAGGCATCGCACAACCCGTGACGAGGTTGATTCAGTTTGAATTTCATCATCCAAAAGCACCACATAAGGAAGCGATCGAACGTTTCATGGGCATAGAAGTTGTTGCGCGTCAGTTCATCAAGATTGCCACCGGCAGCCTTCGCCTTGTCTAGAATCTGCGTATGATATTTTTTTTACGAGGTTTTTCATTTCCCCTACATTTGGCGGTCGTTCTTCAAGTTCGTAGCGAAGCTCTACGTCCTCTCGAAGCAACTTGCAGATAGTCGAAAAGAGTTGTTCGAAGTCTGCAACGCTGAGAAGCTTCTTAGTCTTGTAGCCGTTAAAAGCCACATAGAAGTCGCACCAAGCCTCCCTCGGGATGGGGTTGAGAAGGAAGCTGCGTGACTTCTCCTTGACCGCAGTACAGTAGGCGTTAATGTTCTTTTTGGCCTGCTTCAAGGAAGAGCCTGGATGGTCCACAAAAGCATCGAAGATGTCTTCGTAAAACCCACGGAAACTCTTAGCGTCGGTCAGTCTAAGGGTGGCCAAAAAGGCTTGATCAGGTTCCGCCGAATGGTCGGTACGGTTGGAATAGTTGATTTTGACTTCTTTGAAGGCCTCACGAATCTTCGCCTTGATGTAGTACTTCTCGTTTCCGGTGCAAGACTCTACCTCCTGAGACGTGGATGGGGTGGCTGCCATATTGGGTATCTTCTGGAAAATGTGTAAGTCAATGCCGCAAAGTTGAGGTGAGCCTCAGTCGGTGCGAGTGTCAGGGAAATATGGAGAAGTACCGCGTCGAGGCGCAGGGACTATGAGGTGTGCTCGCGCGAGCGTCTTCTGCACGGACCGTAGGAGCAGGCGCACGGAGATTGAGTGAATGTTAATGCGACTGGCTCGCCGTGCTTGGTGTGGGGTGAAGTGCGCAAGTACGCGCTCAAGGCGCGGGGCTCGGGCAGCGGTGAAAGCGACTTGCCTACAGTGCAGAGTCGGCGAGCGGCCGAGTATTGGCGGTGGTGTATGCAGGAGGCAACAGGCGGGCGCGCGATCGCTCAATGGAGGGTGTAGTGCTTATCGCGGGGCACCGGCGGGTTCGCAGCGAGCTGTGGAGAAGGCGCCGTGTTTACGGGCGAGGTGAAGCTGCTGCGGGGTGCGGTGAAGAGCGTGTTATGCTGCGAGTACGGTGTGCTTTTATCGGCGGAAAACCGCCAAGCATCGCGGCGCTAGCGTGGGGGATGCGCGAGAGATGCGCGACGCCGGTGCCAAGCGTGTGAAGGGTTTCTGCACGTGATGTAGCGACCGGGCGCAAAAGTGGCCTGCGCCTGCGCCTGCACACGGTCAGAAATAATGCAACAGGGAAGAAGAAGTAGAGGTATATAGTGCGTCAATCTGCACATGGCGCGCCGTCGTTCTGAAAGTCCCGGGAATGCACTCATCGTATTATCGTAGCGCGATGTCTAAGCCTGAAAAACTGAAGCTGTTCTGTACCACTCTTCATAACAGCCAGTTTGTACTCGTAATTCAACTTCTAACAGTCAGTTCCATCCTGGATGACTTATGCGAGACATACATATGTCGATTAATTAGTGCCTGTCTGACATTCAAGACAACCGCACGAGGACTTACAACACGTTGACTTCTGAGTATTATCTGCGTACATGACTTCCTGCATAGTTTACCCAAGAATTTCCATCCCCGTGTCGATTTGTAAATCTGTAAGAATGCTTCTCTTTTCCTGTGCCTTGTGATGCTGTCACGAGCTTCCCTTTCCAAATTGCCCATCTTAACCAGCGTCTCGGATGAAATGTGTGTGCCATATGTTCACCGAGGTTTCGCTGGCTCGTTCGTTATTCAGAATAGAGATCTCGTTTAATGTATGCTACAGCGGCATCTCATGTTCGGACGCCGGGTCGTCGCCTGCAACAGTTAATGTCGACACATAGAGCGGCGTTATTAAGGTCGTTGGATCGAAGTGTGCTACAGGATGCTACCAGGGTAAGTAGTTATTGTTTGGTAGCACAAGCAGTTAACAAACTCGAGACGTGGATAGAAACTGGGGGTCAACGAGGTATCTTATCATTCCTATTCGCCGAGAAAGTCGCGTCCAGCACGCCAACAAGGCCAGGATTAGGTCTTACCTACCAACGCAAAGCACGAAGAGTCGAGAACAAAAGGAAATACAACGTTAAAACTAGGGTATCTGGCGCCAAAGTAACCTTCTCTTCCAAACCCAAATGCCCACCCCCTGCGCCAAAATCGACCGAATGGATATCACATAACAAGCAATCCCGTTCCATCATACCAGAGGTTATTCGTCCCATGGAAAATCCTGTGGATCTATCCGCGTACATGTCAAATATGGCAGGCCGCCTTCTCTTAGGTCGAGCTCCAGGAAATTCCGCATCAGAGGCTTCACCACGTCCTTCGCCTTGTTCTTTATCTCCTCGATGCGCCGCTCGAAGCGTTTTAAGTTCTCGCGATTGTAGTGTTCAGGACTCAGCTTGAGAAAGCGCTTGCACTCATCGTGGCCTAGATAGCTCGATCCACCGGTGCCGAGAAGTTTGAATATCCGTCCAGTGTTGAACGGGGGTGGAGGTGGTAGAGGAGCGTTTTCTCCGTTCCGCGAAGGCTGCCGCGGAGATTTGAGAATCGGCGCGGGTGGTGGTGTGGTATTTTCGGCAAGCCATTGGCGGAAGAGGGATATGCCCATCCATTCCAGCCAATTGTTCGACGGTGTTACGCGCTCGCCTCTGCTTGTAGTGAGCGTCAGCCGGAACAGCTTCACCTCGACCTTTGCCTTGAGCTCGTCCATCTCGTCCACCTTGTCTTCAATCAGCTCCAGCACGGAGTCTGCAAGTTGCCCTCTTAGCTGGTTCATGCCCTGCGGCCATTGGCCGACCACGTGCACCATCGCTTCCGCAAATATTGCCTTACTCCGGGCCATGTAACCCAGCTTGAGGTAGCTCGGAGGGTATTTCGCAATCTGCTTCCACAACCGACCTTGGAATCGTAGCAGGTGGTGATCGACCCGGGGCCCGATCACCTGAAGCGCATCGTACATGTCGGCGAGCTGCAGGAGGGACTTGCATTCGACATATGCGTTCGCGATATTTACGGGGTCCAAGGCAGGCGGGTAGTTGTAGAAGACGCGAAGGAGGTTGTCGTAGTCGCGGAACGTATCGTCGTCGGGATCGCTGGGTGTGGTGGGGACGTGGAGGGACGAGAAGTTAGCCATGCTTCGGAAGAAGCCCGCTTGGGGAGCCGGAGGTTTGTTGCGGAGCGCGGGTGGTTGCGAAGATGCTGCATCACCTCCGAACAAGGTGGGCTGCGCTTTCTAGCTCGGGTCAACATATGCCTGCCGTGCACATAAAAAGAAACTCGCACCTTCTGTATCAGCATCGGCACGTCGTCTTCCCTTCCCCAGTCAAGCTCGTACTTCCACATCTTCTTCTCCTGCAAAGCACTCTGTGGCACTCTTGCCAGCGCCGCCGAACTCGTATTCTGCACGCTGCCCTCGCCAGCCGCAGCCCACTCGTCACTCAGCCCTGCCTCAAAGAAGCCTGAGCATTGCGTCAATATGAGCTTGTGGAGCAGATACCGCTGCTCTTTCCTTCCGTTCGCGATCACTATCTCTACGTCTCCCGTGTGAGTGAACACGGGAAATTCATTCTGCGGCTGGTACGAGGAGCCTCCGAAGTGCGAACGGTGCGGGCGATGCCTACGAACAGTCGAGGCGCGTGACGAGTGCGACGTGACAGACGGTGGTCGGCGGATGGCGAGCGAGCGCTCTGCGCCTTGCGAGTCGGGGTAGGAAACCATACGAGCCTGTTATGACTCCTTGCGTGCGACCTGGAGTGCGTTCTCGAAGGGCAAATAATGGCAATGTTCGCTCGGGGGCATGCGACGGCGGCAGAGAGGCTGGAGCGCAGGCGTACACAGGTGGCTGCGGGTTGTGTTGTTCGCTGTTGTCGCTGCAGGTCGAGGTGCTGCGAGGCTGGAGTAATCAACAGGCCCGCCGGTCTCACCCCGCCTCAGATGGGATCGCTACGCCGAGTTTGAGCTCTGGAATGGAGGGTGAATATGAGCGGCTAACCTCGTCCGGTACTATATTGTCGAGTGTCTCAAAAGCCCCCGGTGGCAGCAAGTTGGTGGCGGTAGCCCATTGCGTTGCCCCATCCGTCTGCAAAGGGTGCTGGGATGCAGCATGTGATACGCCAATCGCCGCCGTTACCCGAGCCAAGCTTTCACTAGCCTGCTTTCACTGCCGAGTCGTGGGCATGGATTGGTGATTGGCGTTCGTCGAGTGTGGAATGAGACGAGATGTTTCGTGCTTTTTATTTGTTCTTCGTTTCATTGTGCACTGAAACACCTATTTCTTGACTCTCTCTATCGTTCAATCCCGTGTCATGATCCAACTTCCTAAACGTGATGCTAATACTAGATTATTGCTAGCGTGCATAGGTATAACGTGGTTCACCAGCGAGTGACCCACACCAGCGAGCGCGCCACATTTGCCAAGACCCCACCAAACCATCTTATTCATTATCAGACTGCGCAGCAACACTACTTAAAAACACATACTAAGTTAAGGTATCTAATTTAGATTCTTCCTTTTTAACTCCCTAGCAGGTTTACGTATTATATCTAAGTTATCTATAAATACTATAACGCTGTTAAGTTAATAGCCCTGCTATAGCTTAACTAGTACTTAATAACTATTTACCCTTCTCCTGTCTACTAGCGTCTATAGGAGTAGCTAGCTAAAATCTCTCTACTACTATAAGTGCTCCTTAATACTAGATATACCTCTTTTTACGTAATTTCTACTTTATAGTCTCCTTAATTATCTTGCGAAGGCCTATAATTTTATTTAATATTAATATTTAACTATATATTGCACTTAGAGCGCCTTTCTTAAGCTTTTTAAGTACTTATATAGTTAAAGTTAATAATAAATTAAAATAATCTTTAATCCTCTTACGAACTAGTGTTAATTACGCCTTAAATTTATATAGATTACTTAATGTTTTAGACTCCTAGGTAGTAGGCTCCTTAACAGGCAGACTAGGTATATAGATATAAATATTAAGGTGCTATAATATCTCCTTTAGATTTAATAAAACTAGCCTAGCACCGCGAAAAGCACCTTTAATTATCTTTATAAAACTTTTAAAAACACGGTTTTAAACGCTAGGAGGAACTTAATTTTTATAATATAAGTTATTAGCTAACGCGCTAAGCCTAAAATCTTAGTACTATATACCTTCTTTAGTAAGGGAAAATAGCCTATATTTAATAACTATAGTAGGTGCGACAAATATAGCGTTATATAAAAAGTAATAATTGTCCAAATGGTAGTAGTCACGTAGACCGGATGCACACGGATCTCTGTGCGTAAGATCCGGAAGGGTACGGATCTCCGTGCACAGAGACTAGGAATATATTAACCCTTTCCTTCGTACAATAGACAGGGAGAAGCAATCAACACCAGTTACCCCCCCCCCCCCGGTACGATGTTTACACCGTGCAAACCTTTCTGCCTCGTACGCAATTGCTAGCAGAGAGTCCATTCAACAATAATCTTATTTTTTTTTTATAATTTTAAAACTTAATTAAGTTGCAGCTCTTATAGCTATTAATAATTAGTAGCTAATAGGTTCCTTTAGCGCGTCCCTTTATATACGCGTTAAAGTATTTTAATTACGTAATACTAAGCTTATTATTTATCTAGTTATTCTTACTAATAGTAATTACCTAATTACTAGGAATTAATGCGTCTTTATACTAGATAGAGATATAACGCTTGCTAGCGTAAATAATAAAGGGTAAAATTACCTACCTAGCAGCGCAGATACCTTAGATTATTATAATTTATTAGTAATTACTTAGCTATATTAGTTTAGATTTTTTATGCCTCTTTAATGCTGTAACTATAAGCTAAGACCTTATAACCCCTATTAAGAAGCCTAATTTATTAAAGTTATAAGTATTCTTATTTATAATACTATAATTAATTTTAACGCCCTTTATGAGCTTAAATTATATATTAATAACCTTAGGATCTTCTTGCTATAACGTACATGCATAGCGAGTGGCCGGGCATAGCGAGTGGCCAGAAATGCCAAGACCCTATCAAAACGTTCTATTAGCTATAGTATAACGCGATATCTTAATAACGTAATAAACTACCTAAATTAAAAAAAGTCTAATTATAGCTTACGCTTTAAGCTATTAAAAGAGACACGCTACTCTTAATTTTACGTGCTATAGTAGTTTATAGTATTATTAAAAGAATACTATAATAAAGACGCGCTAGAACTACCTTTTAACGTAATTACGCACCTAACTTAATAAGATTTACTATAAGAAAGAAGTAGGTAATTATATAGTATATACTTAACTTAAATACGCGAGGATTTCCGCCCTAGCTTACTACTATAAAAGATATAGCTAATTCTTTACTAGTTATACGCTACTATAAGCTAATTAGTTAAAAATAGCTTTATTACTTTATTAAGCATTAGCTAGAGCTTGAAGTTAAGTTTAATTAAAAGTATAATTAAAAAAGAGCCCTCTGTAAGGATCCTAAGATTATATAGGCCTAGTTCTGGCTTGTAGAGAATACTAAAGCCAAGCATAGATCCTAGATAAAGACACCTATAACTTTAATAAGACTAGCTTTATAATAGGCATAATATTAACAGGAGTAGTTATTATAGGCTTTAAATATTAAAATAAGCTAAAGAGCGTGTAGTAAGGTAACTAAAAGTAAATAATAGTTATTTATAGTATTAACGCGATAGGGTGGGCGATCCTACCCTTCCTTATTTTCTAGGATAAGCACTACCTCTTTGCCTAGTATAAAGAGAAGGGTCTACCTTATAATTAGGTTATTATAGTCTCTAAGAATAGCTAAATAATAAATAAGCTTAATTTATAGTAGCTAAAGCACTTTAACGTGCATATAAAAGGGCGTACTATTAGTAGCTATTAGCTACTTATTATTAATAACTACGAAAGCTATAACTTGCTTAAATTTTAATAATACTATAAGATTAATAAAATTATTACTTTTTATATGCCTTTATATTCGTCGCACCTCTTATAGCTACTAGATATAGGGTATTTTTTATTATTAAAGAAGGCGTATAGGCGCCAATCTAAGAATCTAATACGTAATTATATTACGTATATTACTAAAATTAAGTTCTTACCTTACTTTATTACTACTTTTAAGACTATAATTACTTAAAGTAATATTTAAAAATATTTTTAAAGCGCTAGCCTTATTCCTCTTAACTTAAAAGTAATAATATTAAAGCTTAATATTTATCTACGTACGCCTTCGCCTTATACTATACGCGATAGTACGTAGTAATTATAAATACTAAGTAATACCTTAGTATTAGGGTTATAATTAACGCTATTAAAAGAGAAAATTTAAAGACACCTAAATAGTTCTTTAATAAGTATAGTTAAGGTATTTAAAAAGTTTATAAAAGGTACTAAGCTAATAGCATATTTTTTAATATTAATAATTAAGCGTAATGCTAAGCTTTAAGCCGCTATTAAGGTTACTATATAATAAAAATTATATAAAAAAAAGTAATTATAATAAAAAGGTGTTCTTATAGCTACTAATAACTAGTACCTAGGTACCCTAAAGGACCTTACAGCGTAAAGTAATAAAAAAAAGGCAAAAAAGAAGACGCGCGCTAATAAAGGTAAATTAACTTAATAGTACTATAAATATTATAGTAAGACTAGGTATAATTCGCACATATATAAAAAAGAAGTAAAAGTAGATTCTAAGTAGATTAGCCTACTATAATTTCTTATAACTATTTATACGCGTTCTGTACTATTGTGTAGAGTGTAGATTTTAATAGGGTCTTGGTATTTCCGGCCACTCGCTATGCCCGGCCACTCGCTATGCATGTATGTTACCCTTTAATTATTATATAAATAAAACTAATACGTTTTAACTTTAGGTGTACGTGTCCGTACGCAGGGGCGATACGGCGAAGGGTATTCTACAAGGCCCAACACGTGATCACGTGGTTGTCTTATGTAATGTCCGTGCGTAGCTCGCCTCCTGAAATATCGCCACCTTCGTTCGTACAATAGAGAGATAGAGCAATTACACGAACCAGTTGCCCTCCCTATTACTCCGTACGCTGTGCACACCGTACAAACCTCTTACCTTGCCGCACTATGCTCACCCCATGTACAGCTAGCTGTGAGAGCCCTATCAACAGTACGCTTAATAAACCTATCTACTTAATTAATACTAATAAGTAGCTTTTCTCTCTATAAACGTAGTAAATTAGCTATTATACGTATTATAAGCTTCGTAGGGGGGAATTTATAGGTATTTAGCTTAATTATATAATTAATAAGCGCCTTCTCCTTAAGGAGAGGAAATTTTTTTAAATTAAGTAAGTTATTATATTATATAATTATTTTATTACGTCTTTAATTAGGCGTCCTATAATTAATATTATATAGCCCTACTACTACTTACTCTATAAGATTTAGGTCTTATTTAATAGCTTTAATAGTAATAAGTAACTAAGCTTTATTAGATGGCTTAGAAGACATAGTAGGTGGTTATATTATAATAGTGTTATAAGTAATAGTGGGGTCTTGGCAAAGGTGGCGCGCTCGCTGGTGTGGGTCACTCGCTGGTGAACCACGTTATACCATGTGTAACATCACCGCATCACGTAAACACAACCACTGCGCTGTTATGGACACGCTCTCACGCCCACGAAAAAGTCGCAGATAGCGCACTAACTATATCCTCCTAGAACTAACTAAAATACGTTAAGTAGAACTAGCTAAAGTACGTTAAGTTACCTAAGGCTGATCTATGGCTTTTTCGAGGGTATGAGAGGTTCAAGAACACGTTCACGGGTATGGTGAACACGATTAAAAACCCTATTTATTCTATATAAGGCAAGCTACCAGGTCCCCGCCGGATGGACAGTACTAGGGTGGCACACATATACCATGTGTGTGCGCTTTGCTCGTCCTGGTGCTTATGGCCAGTCTTGTTTGCAGCAGAGAAGGGCCCGCTCCACCTTTGTCTCAAAAGGGTAGTTGCAAAAAGAGAATGATAAACGTCCAGCGGCACATAGATTAACACAAAAATGACGATTCCTCTATATCATTTTCACTAAACGACTAGACATAGTAGCTTTGGCTAGTTTACTACCTGGAGCGTTCATTCACTGGGTTTCCCATATTAGGTTAGACCTCTCGCTTAGACTCTTGGCATAGGTCCTTATCGTGCCTACTCTTAAGACCACCACACCATTCGCTCTATGCAAATACCAACCACCTATCAGCTATACACGACCAAAGGTTCGCCACAATGCCTTTCGACGGCCTTTCTACAATGGCAAATCCACCGTTATACCTGTTCCACGCTGCGCATCCTGTTAGCTCCGCAGCCGGCGATGAAGCCTATGTGGCGCAAGAAGCAGGTCGTATGTACGTACTCCGGTCCTGAAATAGCTTTGACACAAGCTAACAGATTCAAATGCAGGAGCCGATCAAAGCTGGCTAATATTGATGCTCAGATCAAACAAATTGAGGCACGGACACGCGCAAGGAAAGCGCGCTCGAACCTGCCTAACCCTCGAATGTATGGAGCCTCTCATTCTAAGAAGAGCCGCATTGTCACGGAAAGTAATGGGCCGAACGCGGAAATGCGCCACATGGAAGCGCAGCTACGTGATCTGGATATCGAGAAGCGCAAATAGGCCTGGTACGTTATATGAAACACTTTACGTTGTGATATATTAATACCTACGAAGAAGGCGTGAATCACAAGCAGTCGAAAAGTCGTGTCGAGCAAGTCTGTCGACCTCGATCACTATAGCCAAAACAATGCGCCAGAAGCTACCCCGAGAGCTCCGAGACATGGTCTATCGCCGCTACTGGGAACTCTACGATCAAGACTGGCTGGTAGAAGAGCTGTCACAGGGCATACTCTGCGACAGATATGAGAAACTGCAATTTGGGCGGCTCTACAAGCCGGCAGATATTTATGGTAACCGGCCTGTACAAGAACAAGCTGTCTGCTGTCCTTATGAGACCTGTCAGCAGAAGCTCTACCCTTATTGGCAGTCCGATACCGTTGTCCGGGACCATATCAAGGATGTTCACTCCACAATCAAGACCGAAAGCTTGACAAACAACACCTTGATCCAAACACAATACGTTGGGACCCATATTGCCCGAGAAGCAGTCATGGGGGCCTATGCTGTTTCTGGATGCGCTCGCCTTATACCAACAGATCTACGCCTTCCCGACCATAGTTTACGTTTCATGCACAACATAGCTCTGGGAAACTTGAATGCAATGCTTCACAAAGACGTATTTGGGCTTGGTGTCTGACTAATCAATCATATCAGACTCCTCGCCATTGGTTTTCGCGGAAGTCATGCAGCAGGGTCGCCTGCAATTTCGTTCGAGCCGCACGAGTCCCAATGGTGGCAGCAACTCCCCCCTGAGTATGTGGCGTGCTCCGGAAAATTCACGTTCCACCCATCTCGTACGATTAGTCTATATTTCGGCATCCCCCGCTACCAGGACCCATGGGCTTTGATCCTAGATATTAAACCTATTTACGAGCTACTCAAACCGCGCGAAGCTCATATCGACCTGCGAGTCGATTTGATGCCAGCCGAAACCACCACCATTACCACCGGCGTATACCTACCTCTGCCTCTCCATGAACTGTATGAGGGACTTAACAACATCAATCCGCGGTGGTAAGTGGCGTCAATCCGCTTTACACGAAGTGCAGTACTGCAATTAAGGAAGAGTTGGACCGCTGGATGTACCGTTTGCTGCCCCTCTGGCATGAGAACTACTCCAGCGCTTTGGAACTTCTCTATTCTCCTCCAGCTTCGTCGAGCATAAGGTTTTAGTCGCACACGGTATACACTCAACTCAGAAAAGGCGAGGGTATACGAGTTTCCAGGATCATAAGCGGTTGTAGTTGTGCGTTCCCCTTTGTTGTTGAACGGAAATGATGCTTCACTTCCATGGTACTGCGCTCAGCTCCCGCTTGCGAGTCACAGATATAGTCTTTGAAATCTACAAAGCTGACACTTGGGGTTGTGGTATGGATACCAAAGCAGTCTCATTGCTTATGGATGTGCTCGTATTCTATCGTAAATAGCTTGTTAATTAGCTATCGTGCTACTAAATATACAATGAAGGTTGCCTGGAATTGACACCCAATAATTTCTTGACAGAGCGACACCCCGGATTGAGTTCAAAGACATCGGAACACGTTAGAGAAAGTACCGATGCGGACTGAAGATTGCTGGCTTCGCCGCAGTAGTCGTGATACTCCTGGAATGTTTTGAGTTCCATGCATCTCCTTGCTCTCGGTAATCAAAGCCCAGTGCAGTAGAAGACGCGGTACCTCAGGATGATCCACCCAGAAGAGCTCGACGCCAAGATGAATCATCTTACGAAAATTTCTGTCATGGATCACTGATTATCACTAGCCAAACATTATCGATTCGATGAATTTGCTCTTTCGCATAACGTTAACTTATGGAACGCCTCGCTGACGCTATTAAGAGGTAATGCAACCAACCTTTCATGTACTCACCAAGTGCGATAAATCTGCAGGAGCGTATCATCACTGGTGTTAGCCAGGTTGGTGAGCCTTTCCGGCTGACCAATACGTGGGTACATGTTGTCCTCCAGCATTGACAACAACCTCATGTACCTGTCCCATACAAGCCTAACGCCCAAGTTACCGGCCGCCGCACCCTCCAGACTCAGCTCTTGAATGATTTTATAGAGGGGATTGCTAAGAAGTAGCACAGACAAGACCCGTAGAGTGGGCAGATCTTCATCTCGAAGCGTATGAGTTGCCACTACTTGACTGAAAAGGGATTCCCAAGACATCTTCTCTGATTGCCAAGCGGACTTACCGTCGCGTGAAGATGTCATCGTCATACGAGCGAAGATGATACCGCTGATAAGCGCTGGCTGCTCGATCAAGTGTATGATCCTGGCCATGAGCTCGACACAGTACAGCAAAGGTTTCGTGATGAGCACGACGATGATCTGTTGCCGGGGGACGTTTACAGGCCCTTCGCTCGCTAGAATGAGATCTCCTTGAGCCTCAGTATGCACCCAGCCCGGATATTGCTCTAGGTAGCGCATGTAGCAGAGTAGCGTTTGCTCGTGGATGTTCGACTCGCCAAACGTATATTCGTCTGCGACGATCTCCAGTGCGAACTCTGCCAAGCTAGCTGGGGATATCTTGCGTCGCGGATGCTGCGGGTCGGTTGTGGAGCGCCCCGCGCTCAAGTATCGTTCTTGGAGTCCAGTCCAAAGGTGCTGGAACAGTTGGCGGTGGGTGATGAGAGAGGTTTAGAGGCTTTCCGCCTCTTCGATGCTACTCCAGTATAAATCGTGAACGGCATCAGAGAATATGGACTTGTTGATAGGTGTAGATGCGATTGTTGGCGCAGCGCGCGAAGAGAAAGGTGTGGCAAGGGAATGTCCAGAAAGCGAAAGCGCAGGGGTGGACGACTCAGTTTCCGCAGAGAATCCGGTGGCACCGGCCCGACGGGAAGGTGAAGGTGTAGTGAGTGGAGCTGTACGTGATTGCCAAGGAGCTGCAGACGCACGTGAGGATGATGCAGCTTCCGCAGCGACTGTTGTGGCATTGGACTGGCGCGAAGATGACAGCGGAGCGCGGGGAGCGGTGGAGGGTTGCCTAGGAACCGAGGGCGTACGTGTAGACTCCGTAGCACCCGCAGAGGCCCTGGTGGCATTGTTCTGTCAGGAAGATGAAAGTGTATTGCGTGAAGCCGGGGTAGATTGCCTAGAAGTAGAAGGAGCAGGCGTGGACGACGCAGACCCCGCGGAAGGTGTCGCGTCAGTGGCCTGGCGCGGAGCTTTCTTCTTGAACATTTCTTTCCTGCAGTATGGACAGCGGTTCTTGTTCGGCGCCTTGCTCTTCACCCACTTCTCGAGGCATTTGCGACCAACCCATTTGCTTGCAGCATTCCATGGTAATGGGAACATGGTCCTCGGTGAACGGCTCCGAGTAGAAGCAGCTACCTTGCTGTTCATCAAGTGTCTTGAGGAAATCGGCGAGGCGACGGGCAGGCGGTCGCGTCGCCGGCGCCATGGCGGGTCGTTGTTTGCGGAGGGAGACTGATGAGTGGCAGGGGCAGAGACGTGGACCTGAGACTTTAGGGTTAGAACGCGGGGACTTTGAGATTCGCGCTGACTTACTGAAGTGAATCGCCACGTGAGGCGGTGCGTTAGGGTTGAAGGTGTCGACACGAATCTGAAGAGATCCCTCACTTAGAACCCGCCCGCTCCCAGTGTGAAGCTTAATGTGCGTGGCCGAGAACCCGGAAGCGCGAGTGGCGCCAACGTGTAGAGTGTTTAGGTTGGTGGGCGATTGACGGAGTTGATGACGTAATCTTGAAGCTCTTGAAGCAGGTTGTCCACGCTCAAGGTCAAACTGGAGTGATGTCATCAGACGGTGAATGGCATGATTCACCTTTGCGGGGAAACCGTAAGAGCAAACAGAATCAAGCCCTGCGCATGTCTTTGCTCCACAAATGACATTTGTCTCTGATACGGTGTTGTGGTAGGAGCACCTCTTGGCACTGGGGGTGGCTCCAGACGGCCTGGTACAAAGTAGGTGTAAGTCAGACACTGTATTGCTTATCCTGGGGTAACACATAGGACTAAGACAATACCAAATGGAACTGTCTTACCCGACCTTGTACCTACACGACTGGGCTCCTATGGCGCCCCGCCGGGCCTAGTTAGTATATCTCATACTCATAGCAATAGATGCACATGCATATGCTCATTCTAATCCTTCTCCTTTGACAGGTGTACTAGTACGCGACAATGGTGCAATATATTGGTACGAGGGCGAACCGCAGAAGCAGTAGAAGGAACAATATCGAGTTGAGACCGCCTTGTCGACGGGAAGGACCAAGATGAAACCGAATACATACAATTAGCTCTTTCTAAGTATAGTACATATATATTAACAGAGCTTACATTGAGTGCTGGGGACGACCGCAGAAACATTAGTATTTGTCCGTCCCATGAATTGTATGACCCTGAATCTTTTCTTGACCTCCCATAAATGGTCGTAACACCTCAGGTATAATCACAGACTGGTCATGCTCATTCCAAGCATTCTCTAGGATGGCCGCCAGTACCCGCGGAACAGCAAGCGCTGTTCCGTTCAAGGTGTATGGAAACTCCAATTTGCCTCCCGTCTTCCCCAGTCGTACTCTGGTGTGCAGCCGCCGGCTCTGGTAGTCGGTACAGATCGACGTAGATGTGACCTCACCCCATCCTTCGTCCTTTTCTCGTCTTGACGGGAAGAAAGCTTCGATGTCAATTTTCCTAGTGGCACTAGCGCCGAGATCTGTGGTCGGCATTTCAAGGACGCGGCAGTGTAGGCCAAGGCTCTGGAGTATCTCCTTCTGCATGGATAGCATCTCGTCGAAGATGGCGTGTGAATTTGATGGGGTGTCGGCGGTAAAGTGCTCTTGGTCATTGGTATCCGGTAGTGTCCATGCGAACATCTCTACCTTGGTGAATTCATGCACGCGATAAAGACCTTTGGTATCTACACCTCGGGCACCCGCTTCGGCGCGATAGCATCGCGAGACGCCAACGGTCTTTAGCGGAAGGTCTACGTCCTCAAATGTCTGGTTTGCTTTCATGCCAGCAAGTGGAATCTCGGCGGTGCCCGCAAGCACTAGCTGCGGTTTCGCCTGGTCCTTCTCTGCCTGCTCGATAGCATACACCTGCTGTTCTCCGTTCTGGTCTCTCGGCTGGAAGCCGCAGGCCGACGCAACGTGCGAGTACACCAGCGACGGCGGCGCAACCACCTTCCAGCCCCGCTTCCTCGCCACGTTCAGCGCGTACTGCACAAGAGCCTGCTCGAGCATGGCCCCATCGCCTACAAGGAAATACCAGCCCCATCCCGATGTCTGCGCTGACGCCGCAAAGTCCAGTATTCCCAGCTCCGAGCCAATGTGTACGTGCGATCTCCAGACGCGGTCGGACTGCGAAGGTTCGGGCTCGGGGTGGTTGTTGATGTACTCTATGAGTTGTGGTTTAGTACCCACGGGCGTGCTTGTGCTGCTAAGATTTGGCAGGTCCTGAGCGAGACCGTCGATCTCTTCTTGTAGTACCGCTTCCTTTGCCTCGATTGCGCCTATCTCGACCTTCAATGCCTTTGCGTCGTTGATGAGCGACTCCCTTGTTGTGCCGTCTCCTTCACCAGCGCTATGTGATCTCGCATTTGCCAGTTTTCCACGTATTACATTATTCCTTTCTCTTAGATGTCGCGCTTTCTGTTGAAGCGCGAGCCATTCCTCATGAAGCTCAATGATGCGCCATGAGGCCTTGCTGTGCGCGGCGTAATTGCGGTCGATGCAATTCTGTTCGTAGAGCCCAGGATTCTGGCGAATGTGTTTGATATCGATCGCAGGTTTTGGAGCGAAGGCAGGACGGATGTAAGCGCGGCGAGAAGTGTACGATGATCGAGAGAGTCTTGATGCGGGTTGGAACTGCGACCGGCACGCCGTGCACGTTCTCGGGAACAGGGATCGCAGTGAGTTCATCTCAAGCCATTGATATCTGAGGAGCAGAGCACTATCAGACCAAGTGAGTGATTCCCCGTGGTTACAAATCAATCCTCTTTCAAAGTAAGAGGAGTCACAAGTGAGAGATCTGCAGCTGTTTGGAGCTACCCTGTCGGAACTTTGGCTTGACTTTCCGCCAAGCAGGGCCCCTGCTCTCCACCCCACGACGCGTCTTTTCGCGGTAGCGCGTCATGCCACCAACGTCGAACCCCGTTGATGGCGGCAATGGAGCTTCACGACACCTGGAAGCCCCCATAGGCGTAGATAGCAGTGCGGATATGCCGCCAAAGAGGAAAGAACTTCCGGATCCATTCTGGGCAGGAACATCACGTACGACCAAAAAGTCATGGCCAAACTCCACTCTATCATCCTCATCCTCGAACCTAACTCCGCAGAATGCGGCTGTGATTGATCTGCGGTCGCCATCGCAGTCAACACGCTCGAAAACTCTATCGTCGACGAAACCTATCCCGGCCCCCTTGGCTTTGAGACGCAACCGCCAGGATGTTCCTACAATCGATCTTCGCTCACCATCTCAATCTCATCAAAGTCGTTCAAGTCTTTGCAACGCTACACAGTCCACTTCCTTAGCAATCCCGAGCCAGAGCTTCAATGCTGTCGGTCCGCAGTTTCAGCAGGGGCCACCCATTATTATTGGCCATCGATCTCCATCGCAACTAATATCACAGTCGGCATCTCAGAGACGATGGCTAGAAAACGCAACGAAGAATGCACTTAATCCAACGAAGTTCGAGGTCCGAGCTCTTTGTGCATCTCCTGTTCAGACAGCATCCCAAAGAACACGGCTTGACAATCCGACGGGCACCCCAGTGCAGCCTGCTTATTCATCTTGAGTGTCCCGCAACGGCGACTCAACAGCCGAAAGCGTTCGAACCACGTATTTTCATCGCCCGCATCTCGATAGTAAAATATTGGAAGACTTCCACTCGACTCCGTATCCACTAGGCCTCCTTCCATACGATTCATGGCACAAGCTTCATTACCGAGAAGACGTCTTCCCGCCGTTTCCCTACCGTTGTCCTGTCTGCAAGTCACGGCGAGAGGTCAGCGCTCACATCCGAAAACTTTATCTCGTTGTGGAACGATTGAGTTGGGAAGATGAGTTCACAACTGCGGCTGACAAGATTTTGAACGAGGAGCTGAATTGGGCTGTGAACTACGAATTGGGTATTCTGGAACCTTTGTGGAGGATGAAGAGCATGTGCCTGGTGGAAACCACAGTCAGGCGAACCAATTTTATCCTTATTCGAACGAGTTCAAAATAAAGGAAGCGATGAAGCTCATTTTTACGTCGGAGAACATTACCGAAGCAAGTTGGAACTTGTGGCTCAATCTGCAGGCGGATCTCCAGCTCATGTTCGGGAATGAGGGACTTGACGCCTCCGCCTCAAGTCCGCAGTCGGACGGTGTAGCTTGCGCACGATCGAATATACCGCCCGGAGAGGTCAAAAGGACGGACCGGACGTTATCACTCAACTGCGCGGTGAAACTCGTCTCTACAATACCTCCAGATCTACCGACCCCGCCTTCATCCATTGCACATCATGGAACCAATAATGTCTCCGCTACCCAGACGACTGAGTGCGCAAGCACGGCTTCCCAAGAGGGACGCATCATCAGTTACAAGACGTTGCAGGACTTTTATTCCCTTCTGGATCAGATCGAACGAAGGTCATAGGTAGGGGCGCTGTTTCTGGAAGCATATGCGGAGCGTCTACATAATGACATGTGCAAGGACTGCTGGTTCAAGCGGTATGTGGAAGACGAGGTATGTGGAAGACGAGGAATGAGGCCTGCTCTGTCATTTCTAATACAGTCTTCGATGATGATGCCCCCCACATTTGGATGGCATTGTTCTTTTCGAACATCGCGCGATATGAGCGCTTGGCTGGAAGTTGGTTTGTATAAATGTCATGAAGTTCACAGATTGTTAGAATTACAGCCTCCTGGTGTCACCGCTCGTTGCATTCCAGACCAAAAGCGCTCACACGCTAATGCGGGCGCCTCGTGTGGCGGTGAACCGAGCCATCCCGACACATGCCTGGCGACGTAGCCCATGACGTGGTCGTGTGCGCCAGCTTCTTGGATCTGAGCCTTGCAAAGGTAACACTGTGTAGACAAGTGCGTTTGTGACCGTGTCGTGCGAGCCAACTAGACTGCACGAGTGCGGCTATCTGATTGACGGCTTTGTCTGGACGCGGCGCCGAGGCACGAGACGCTGGCAGCGATCGCTGAGAGTTGCGGAGCTGACCCAGCACCTCCGCCTGCCGCTAAGGGGCCGCCCACTACGTCCCGCTTCGCTCATAAACAGCCACTGCTCCCTGCTTCGTAGTGTAGAACACTCTCTACCATCCCTATCGAGCACACGTTTCTCCCTTACATCGTACCCACGCGCGCCGCGAACGACCGCCCACCATGCACGACCCGTTCCCGTTCCACTGCCCAGACTGGTTACGACAGCGCACCGAGGCCTTCGCCGACTACGCCTCGCTCAAGACCCTCCCGCTGCACGTCCACGAAGTGCTTCTCGCTTTTGCGCTGTACCACTTCGTCTATGTCGTCGTCTCGCCCGTCTTCTCGCGTTACTTCTTCCCGCGGATATACAAGACCCTGAATGCCCGCACGAAACTCAACTGGGATGTGCACAACGTGTCTTTCGTGCAGAGCACGCTCATCTGCATTCTGGCGCTATGGGTCATAGCCAAAGACGAGGAGCGGAGCGAGATGAACTGGTTGGGCAAGGTGCATGGGTACACCGGCGCTGGAGGACTGATACAGGCGTTTGCCGGCGGGTACTTTTTGTGGGACCTGTTCATCACGGTACAGCACATCAACAACTTCGGGCTGGGCATGCTGGCGCATGCCGTCTCGGCGCTGTTCGTCTTCTCGTTGGGTTTTGTAAGCTTCCCTGCTCGCGCGCGCAACCTGTCAAAAGCTAATGTGTGAGCAGAGACCCTTTGTCAACTTCTACGCGCCCACGTTCATCTTATACGAACTCTCTTCACCGTTCCTAAACATCCATTGGTTCTGTGATAAACTCAACATGACGGGTTCCAAACTCCAGCTCTACAACGGCATCATACTGCTCTGCACCTTCTTCGGGTGCCGCCTGTGCTGGGGCTCCTACCAGTCTCTGCGCGTCTTCTACGATGTCTACCGCGCCATCACGGCCGGCGAACTCACGCTTCACGACCCCGAGCTCGGCAAGTTCAGCAACGGGACCACCGTAGACCCAAGTGTCATCCCAGCTTCAGACATTATGCAGTTTGCTGGCGATCGCACTGTACCGATGTGGCTCGCGGGGTGCTATCTCCTGTCCAACTTTACGCTGAACGGACTGAACTGGTTCTGGTTTGGCAAGATGATCGAGACGATTAGGAAGCGGTTCGACCCTCCGCTGGGGACGCGGAAGCCCGAGATCAAGGAGCCAGAAAAGGAGCAGGAGCAGGTGTTGGTCGAGGGCATCAGCTTGCAATCGGCTCCCCAGACGCCGTACGCGAACGCAAGCGGCGTTCACGCGGCCGACTACCTTGGAGCGGTGAAGGTCGAGAAGAACTCGCACCATTTGGAGGTGCAGCAGATGGAGATCAGGAAGAGGATTGGCGAGGATGGACGGCCGATGAGTAGTGCGAGGGCGGCGTAGAGGGAGTGGGCTGAGGCTGAGGCTCGGGTTCGGGTGCTCGTGTTCTATTTCTATGCATAGCGTGAGCTGGCTGGTGTTATCTTGGTAGTCGACGTGTGGGTTTCTTAATATCGGTATATCAATGGCACTACTATATGCGAAACGGATTGAACAGATACAATGATATACATAATACAGGCATGTCTTACATAGCGAGCAATCGCCGAGAATTGTCCGTTAGAGTGATTACCCCTCCCCACACTATGAGGCGAATCCGACGCGAAAATAGACTCGTCGTGAAGACGATACAACGCGATGAGATTGACGATTGAGAGTGATTGCAAGATGGATTCGTACCAAAGGTATGTTGTAAGCAATTCATAGGTGTCTACACAGAGGGAGGTCCGCCATGCGATTCTGAGTCGAGACGAGCGAGAACACGATTGCGCGATGGCAGATGCGACTCTCCAAAGACCTACCTATGCGCGCGATCGAAGTTACTGCGGCCGCTGCGATGGCCCAGATGTTTGCAGCACAACAAGAGAAGTGCGCCAATTGTAACCGTGGTCGCGTTCGACACCATTTGGCATGACTGTTCCAGTGTCACGATAATAGTTGAGCGCCGTATGAACTTTCTCCACCGGACGGACTTGGTTGATTCGCTCTCTGGCGTATGCGCGCTGCATCTGGACTCTGGAATACTTTGAGACCATAAGGGTTACTAGAGTATTACTTTCTGCTGCTGGTGCCGCGCCGAAGCCTGGAGTCTGGAGTCTGCGATGCGAGCCTGGCGGCGTTGGTAGTAAATGGGCTATCACTGTTCGGACAGCTCCTTGGATGGTAATAAGATTGTTATTCTGGTCGGCGGTGGTCTGCATCGTGGAAGAAAACCTTGGAGTACATGGAGGACGAGTTCGCGATTTAGATGCACAGGCATACGATGCGTGCATCATACAATCGAGGTTATTCCACGCTCTTGGGACGAAGCCTGATCCCCTTCGACAGCGATAATGGTCGCATCTTACTCGATGCTTGGAGGCCGGACGAGGAGCTAGCATCACAGGTCGGCAGAATGCCGACCGACCTGGGATGTGAGCTGTGTTCTTGTCGATCTTTCCCAGGAACAGGGTTTCCCAGGAACAAAGTTTGATTTCCAAACGCACGAACCAAGGCGCCGCCACCAGTCGCCCGTACAGGCTCCCGCACAGGCGCATTCCAGCGCAAAGTCTGCGTTTGATTATTTTTAAGTATATATATTTTACTTTCCAGAACTTTTTCGTGCTTCGGCACATTTGGTCAATTTGAAACGATACAGAGAAGATTAGCATGGCCCCTGCACTAAGGATGACACGCTCAAGTGAGTTCACCAAGACCCATCTGTTCCAAACGACACTAACACAGTGTACAGTCAAAGAGAAGCTACCATTTTTTTTTTTTTTACATCTAATGGCGCTGCGAATGGTTAAGAGTTCGAGTCCCGCCGTTGGCGCTTTTTTGTTTTGCTATTTTCTGTAGCGAGGCTAAGCGAATAAGCTAGTTAGAGGCAGTATCTTGTTACTTTCTTAGGCAGCAGTAAAATATCCGCGACACAGTGCCAGCGTCGTTCGGAACAGATGGGTCGTGGTGAACTCACTTGAGCGTGTCATCCTTAGTGCAGGGGCCATGCCAATCGAGCGGCGTCTGCGACGGGCCGCGGGCTCGCAACTGTCCTGCATCGTCGACAGTGTTGAAATGACGTCTTAGGCATGCTGTGTTCGTCCAGCATAGGTAATACGAAAGCTAATATCTTAACGCTTTTAAACAAGTCATGCGCCGGCAAAGCTTTTGTAAGGGCATATGCAATATTCCGGCAGTTGCGTATTGTTCTGGTGCACCGTTTTATTGCAGTAGTCATCACGTTCTTCAGTTGCTGTGTGTCGCATGATCTAATCAGGTCGTTGAAGACGATAAAAAGAAAAGCTATGCAACATCCACTCAACGCTTATACCACTAATTTATACTACAGCGTTCTAAATATTAATGCCTTTGTAGTATAAACCTTACACAGAATAATAACATCTCTGGGTAGTATCATGAGAGTCAGGAAGAAGTGAGCCTGGCGGTCACAAACGCGCTACATGCGCGATAACACGGCGGTACCTCAGACGGTGTAGAGAGGTGGTGGCAACACTGCGGCCACTGAGCCAGAAAAAATTAAAGTGCAAGACGCCGGCGCTAGCTACCTATTATAACGTCAGATTAATCGTATGTGTCCAATCAACTCGAGCGACAATGAATGAATGATATCGCAAGCCAACCACCCTCGTAAACATCTCAGTGATATGGAAGACGACGGAGGTTACTGCTTCGTCCGCCATGTTCCCGTGAGAACGCTGGCCGGTCTCCGCAGGTTGATAAGGGTTTTGGGATAAACCACTACACCCACAGCTGCCGAAACAACTGCAATATCATGTCAAACAATGAGCCAGTGAGGGTTCTTGGAACAACAGATACTGAACCACAGTGAAGCAGGTTTAGAAACCTCGTGAGA
This sequence comes from Bimuria novae-zelandiae CBS 107.79, assembly GCA_010015655.1. Taxonomy (NCBI): domain Eukaryota; kingdom Fungi; phylum Ascomycota; class Dothideomycetes; order Pleosporales; family Didymosphaeriaceae; genus Bimuria; species Bimuria novae-zelandiae. The sequence continues at coordinate 207,756 of ML976708.1, read as the reverse complement.
GTGGTTCCCTGCGTCTGTGATTGGAGAAACACGGATGGTTCTTTTGTCAGATTCCTCCACGCTTCCCTAACATCCGCAGGATGCTGCGTATACCAGAGCAAAGCCGACATTTATCGTTCATGGAATACCAGCGCCGGGGTCTCAGCTCATCCGTGTCGAGATCTTCGAGCCAGTCCATCAGACGGTTACAGCGCGCGATATTCGTAGCAGAGTCACCTTCCAGGTCTGCATCTATTACATAGTTAAAACAGCGGCGTATGCATGCTGTGTTGACCCAGGATAGGCAATACAAAGGCCAATCTCTTGACACTTGGGTTTGCGAGCCGTCCTATGCTATGCTATGGCAGGTCCTGGCCAACATATGCAGCTTCGCGTGAATACAAAGGCGCGACGACCTTGACATGACGTCTAGAATAACTGCGCATCCGCGGTGCGTGTTTCCTTCCGCGCCGCCCTCTACGTAGTTACCTTGTGTTACCCCAGGGTCCACAATACAGACGCTGATCGGTTCACGACTTCCAATGGTTCCTATGCCGCTTTGAATCTGTTCATGTATTGTTTATCCTGAGGTAACACATGATACATTAATCAGTTCAACCTCTTCGCACGAATCATTTCAAGCCACCGCCTACAGGCTAAGGTCATCATGTTCTGCACGGCGATATGAAACATTCGCCCTCTTTACGCACCTAAAGACCGCTCAGTCAGTCGAAACCCGCCTACGTACTGCACATCCTGGGGTAACACGATGCTTGTCCGACCTACTTTCTTGCTTTGGAAATTCTGGTTCCGCATGTCCTTGTTGGAGACATACCTGTGCTCCAAATGCCACGAGAACATCGAATGCGAAGCTCTCACCAGCAAGGCCAAAATGCTCATGAGTGATAGCGGCTATGTATTGTGTATATTGGGGCAACACGATGCCTTTCGCGACGAGAAACCCGCTACAGCTTTGCCTAGGTTGGTATAACGTGTGGGTGATCTAGCAGAAACATTCATTGCCGAACCGCAAAACCAAGAATTCGCAAAGCCCAGTAAACTTGAAAGTGTACCTTATCCTATGGGTATACTACGCCGTATTACTTCTAGGCATAGTCAGAACCTAACTTAAACTAGCCAAGGTCGTTGATCATGCGGCACAGCACAAGAGCATATATAATCACGCATTTCCGCAATGTCTCGTCGATAATGAAACTGCACGACATTTGTTTCAAACCCCAAAGAGTACTCGAACGAAATCTGTCATTATCATGGGTCCCGCACGCCCAAAAAACCGTGACTGCCGGGACATGGCCAGTTGTTGTGTGCGTCAACCCAATCCCACATGCCTAGGTACCGGACCACTAACAACTCCAGCTTCGAAGGAGCATTAAGTGCCCAATATCTAACTCCTGATCCGAACCGTCTTTTCAAGGTCGAAGTCATATTCGACGACGACCACCCGCACATGGCCAAACTACGCCCCCAGAACCCCCTGCTGCACTTTCACGACCTCCAAGTCGAGTACATACAAGTGCTCGAAGGCGGTCTTGGCGCCGATATTGGTGACGAGCGCATCCGCGTCACGCCTAGTGAAGGCGAGGTGGCGATCCCTACTTGGTAAGTAGCCTTCTCTACCATTGGTAGGTATCATCCGGCAGCCAAAATGGCTAGTAGATGGCGATCATTGCTTACTATTGGATGGGGGACATGTAGGTGCAGAAACCGCGTGATTCCGATACCTCCTATCGGCAAGCGCAGATATACCAAGTGGATTCTTAGCGGGGATGCTATGCCTGGGGGGGGGGG
>ML976708.1:163212-205958 GCA_010015655.1 Bimuria novae-zelandiae CBS 107.79 | reverse complement strand
GGGGGGGGTCGCGGACTTGATGTGCGGTTCTACGAGAACTACTACAGATATCTGGATTATGCGTCTGCGCCGGGTGGACCGGGTCTCGATCTAATACAGTTTTTATGTGTGAGTGTTATCCTCTCTACAAAATACACGAAATATTCGCCTCAACTTGAATGTATATCCCTGATGAACGGGCAGATATTCGACGCGGGAGGGTCGTGCCTCGCGCTGCCAAAGTACATCCCATTTATTATGGCTTTGCCGAAAGCCATGAATGTTGTGGTGGGTAGGTGGTTGGGGGGCATTCTTGGGTATCAATCGTATTACGAAGAGTGGACGACGGATTGGAAGACGGTTAAAGAACGCGTGAGTAAGTCGATGTGGCAGAGGCGGTTTGTGAAGGCATAGTCGAGTGGCTTTGCTACGCGAATATGCCTCGTCAGCATAGATTGAATGAGTACATCGACCGCTCATGAAGAGAAATATCAGAAAAGAATTAACAGGTCCACGGCCGGGTTCAGAGTAGATGCAGTTGCCCATTGTATTGCTCGTCTGGGGGTAACACATAGGACTAAGAGAATGTTGAATAAAATTGTCTTACCTAACCCCACATCTTCACAATTGGGGGCAAATCGCCACAGTGATTCTCGTGCGCGAGATCCTAATGGATTATTCGAGAACGTTCACGCGGTGAATCCCTACCAGGTGAATTACTGTAGGTATTAAGGAGAGTCACCGGCGTCAAGACGAGACTCTCTCTAGAGTAAGGGATTCTCCTTCCTCTCCTAACTTGAATAATCTACTTGCATCGGGGATAAATATAGTGCATCGTTATGCTGCATACCTCGCCGCGTAGGTCATGATCTAGCCAACATGCTCATCTCTGACACTCCCACCATGAATCTGAGGACGCTACACCACCCTCACTCCCGGTGCCACCCAACATTCCGATAATACGCCTCCCTCGTAGGCTCATCGATAGCTTTATGCGTCATAGTCGTCAAGTTCCACGGATACGCCCTCGGCGGCGACGGCTTCGCCACCACATCTCTCACCGACATACCCATCAGCCTCTCATGCGGGTTCTCCATCTTCGGATACCTGTCCTCATGCTCCTTAACATGCCTATCGGTTTCCTCCTCACTCACCCTCTGCGCACCCTGCGCCACGCTCCATTTCTTCCGCCCACCATGGTACTGGAACTCGATCCACCCGCCACAGGACCCGTGGAACGTCCAGTAGCGCATGAGGACGTCAGAGATGGTGGTGGAATTAGGTATATAGAAGTCGAGCGCAAGCGTATGATACGATACCTCGGCGAAGCCTTTCGTAGCGCGGCGGATGAGCGTGTAGGATGCGCAGTGGAGACACTGCACGTCGAAAGGGATAAAGAAAGCCATAAACTCGGTGGACGATTGCCATGGCATCGTTCTGATTGCGAAATTGCGCTGGTCTTGGGGGGGTAGGTATTGATCTCTGCCCCAATGCTCGGAGAGGTTTTGTGTAAAAGGAGCAATGCGAGCCCCCGGGTCTTCAGGCCATGCAAGAGCAATGGGTTTAGAAGCTTCGATCTTGTTGAGAGCGTGCGTGAAGTTCTTCATGAATGTGTGGAGCGGGGCGTCTCCTTTCGCTTCAAATGCTAGCCCCAGCTTTGGTGTGATGGTGACGGAGTGGAGACGAGGTTGTTGCGCGATTACATTGAGAACATAGCCTAGATGATGGATTGTATGGTCCTGAGACGGCTGGTACGCAACATTGTAGAAATGCCTGAAATTGTACCCCGAGCAGCGGGGGCCAACTGCGGGAGCAAGGTGGAAGGAAGCGACAAGCTTCCTCCGCCGAGGAAGCAGAGATGTTAAGAAGGACGAGACCAACGCTGGATCGTCGAAGGCGAAGGTGTTGTGCGAATACAGAATATCGATGCATTCTGAGTATCTTCTGTGTATTAGCAACGAGCATTTTTGTGAGCGCTTGCCTACTTACATTTGGCGACAGCTCACCAACAGTGCCAACGGTCGCCTGTCCCTCGGCCATGCACTCGGCACATAAAATCCCTGCTCGTCGCTTCTTGCGCAAAAGTCCCGGTGGACTGGATCCGTAGGGTCTTGCGCTGAACAATACACATTTCCCAATCGTCCCCTACGCTTTACGATGTGAATGTGATTGCCACTGACAACGTATTTCCAGATGCACTCCCGAACTTCCAACGGAAACCGCCAGAGCGCACAGGTACCCAGCTGATCAACAGTGCGTTGGTCTACGCGCTTCCCACCACGGTCTGGCACCTTCTCTTTCAGTCCATCGTCACAATCCACTTGACCCGACCGCAGCGTCAGCGCCCTATGCCTCACGAGCGGCAACTCCTTCACGCTATCTCTAATTCCTCTCTTCTTCACCCTCCTTCTGATCTCGTGTTCCTTAAGCAGATCCACCCCCGGTTCGTTCGCAGGAACGACTTGGCAGGCCTCAAAAATCCAATCCACGGCAGCAGCCGCGTAGAAGAGAACCAAAACTGGTGGTAAGATAAGAAGATGTAGCGCAATCTCAACGATAGGATGTTTCGAGCAGAAGTCGCTAATGTGGCGTCTTATGCGGGGCCATTGCCCACACAGTAGCCATGCCATCACAGAACAGTACCAAGAATGAATGACAGAGCCTGAATCTGAAGCGCGCTGCCACATGATGATGAATTATGCAGGCGGTCGATGCGTGGACGTATGCCTGAACGTGAAAAAAAGAGCGGAAGAAAGTGAGCGAGGCTGCCTTTGGCGATCAAGAAGTAAAAATGCGCTGGAGTAATGCGCCCTTCCTTGAGACGGACGAAAGACTATGATATAGATGCTGAAGTGAGGAAAGCGATGTGGTGGGACACCCAGGGAAGCGAAAACGAGAAATCCCAGGTAATTAAGGCTGCCGGCTTGTCACATTCGGCCGTAGCGCGCGCGATTGATGAACAAGGTAGATTGATCAAAGCTTCACCACAAATCTAAAGACATACGCATTCTATTTTAATAATTCAAATGATGCACAGTAGAAATCCGAGCACCATTGCTCGACGTCGCCGATGCCTGCCGAGCGAATCTTCCAACCGATGCGTTGCCATAAATAGCACCGTAAGACGAACCAACCTTAACTCCACAAGAGACAAACACAACGCATGTGCGTCGAACATGCTCCGCGACCTCGCCAGGCGCGCGTAATGCCCATAAAGCAACAAGTAGAATACTAAAAACACATTGCGTCCCGCTGACCTTTAACTCCGTAGCTGCAGAAGACGTGCGCGGCTGTCGCGCTTACTCGAATTGCGAGCCAACACCACATAAATCAAATGCTGTTGAACGCGTCTCAAATGCTGCTCTTTCCAATGACGTTGCAGCAGTGTCGCGCTCCTCTGCTTTGCGCTCTCCACAGAGAGACCGCACTGATGAAGCGATCTCTGGTGACACATCCGACTCGATGAAGGCATGAAATCGTTGCTGCCTAGCCCACCATATGTACACAACGAGCACGTCTCTTCCGCTAGGAATGCCAATGGAGCGGAGCGATAGTCGGGCCGGACGCTTGTGGACAGACGGAGCTGGGCACGGCGTTAGCGACGGGCCCTGGTGGCAATGAACAAGGATTCATGAGGCGTAAACGCGGGGAAGCAGGGATTGACGGTGGAACAAAGAGCGGGACGAGACGCCAGGGTCCGCTCACCAATGCGCGCCATGGTTTGGTTTGTGGATCAACCAGTGGCGGATATCACGGCGATGTCTAAGGATAGAGAGACAGACATATGCCGTAACGTTATGATAAATCGATGCACTCGAGGCAGAGTATTTGAGATCGACGGCGTAAGAGTTGCGCGGACAGGTAGGTAGGGCGTGGATGACGAATAGGGTGAGTGCCTCGTCAGCGAGGAAACGGCATCAGAGATCTTGGATATGTGCGAGCGCAAAGCTTTTATACTTCTCCCGATCAACTAACCCTGTTGTCGACATCGAACATCCTCAGATAGAAGGCCCGGCCGCTCTCCAGTAATCACGTCGAATGATGAACCATCCCCACGCCCTAGGGCCGGGGCGGACCTCCCTTGTATGACCAAGGACTGTCCACTGCCAGCGCACTACCATGCCGGCGCCGATGTCCGCGTGTGAGTCGGCGCACGCGGTTTAGAGCAGAAAGCCCGTGCATTCTCCCAGAGAGACGCCACATGTCGCAAGACCAGGCTCACCGGTTCAGCGTGGAGCGCCGGTGATTTGCGGTGACGGGAAGCAGACATCGCAGGCACATCCTCGTGATTGACTCGCGCCTGTATCTGCACTGCATCTGCAATCCGAAATTAGCTGCATTTCCTACACAACAGACGCGCCAGTAACTGAATCCGTTGCAGGTTACCGGGGCGCCGGCCTGCAGCATCTCACTCGTAGCGGTGTGTAGTGATGATATGTGGTGGGTTTGCTCAACTGGAGACCGCTTCTGACGAGTCCCTATCGAGTGATGCTGCGTCGTCAGCACTAGTGGTATGTGGGAAATTTGAGAATGACGGGGAGAAGCTGAACTTGCGGCGTGCAGCACTGCAGTAGCTTAAGCGCTGTAGTCTTGGATCGACTTGATTATCCTGGATCACTCCGCTGCATCCGACACGTTTCGAATGCACCTCGACCGATTTGGGGTACCGAAGGTATCGATGCACGAACTTGACAATGGCGCAACACCGCCTTGTCTGCAACGGCCAGGGTGCTTGGCGTCGATCAATGAGATTCAATTTGCCACCCACTACTTCCACATACACAGTGCGCATGTAGAAGGTCGCGCATTCTTAGGATCTGGTGGTGACTCGAGCCAGATATGTTCAGACAAGCCATCGGGTTAGGCAATGGTTGAAGTATGCACCATCCAGGGAGCGAGGTACGGAGCAGAGAGCAGTTCAGATGGTCTCAAAATCCGCGAAACATGCATGTTCCGTTCATGCAGCGGAGCCAGGCTACAGATGTCAGGCACTGGGTCGTGCATGAGCATGGGTTGTCGGAGCATGCAGCAAGACATTTCGCATGGCCACAATCGACCAGTCATTCAAATGCCAAGTTGATGGTGCATTCGTATCGCAAAGTACGTACTACGCACAGGCTCATCTACGGCCTCTACGCATGTGCCGACTGACTGCATGCTGCAGCGTAATGATGAATTTTGGTGTCTTTATCGCTTGGTAACAGGACGCGGAAAAGCTGAGAATGCATTGCGGGTGTAGTCGCTTAGGATTTAGAACACCCAAAGGGGTTCAGCCAGGTGGTAAAGACCTGCAGAATGGAATGTTAGAGTTGGCGGGATCTGCTTGCATTTTGCGAGTGAGCTCGTGCGAGGTTACTGGAAACCTCAATGCCAGGTGGCCTCGCGTATCGACGCGCAGCGTAGCGCGTGGTTTTTGGGGTTGTCATTGAGACATGTTTTGATAGGTCAATATGCCCAGAACGCCTGGGCCAAATTGCAAGCGAAGATTGTCAGTCCGAGGACAATGCGCGTGGCAAACCTCCAATGATGTCTCCGAGGTATCGTGTTGGTGAAGGAGTCAAGCCCATCCGCATTCGGTTTGAAAGAAGGCAACCATCGCGCAAACCTCCACGCACGCGAGTGAAAAATTTTCACCTGCGCACACGGCGCATGTTTCATCAGTGCTGCCCAGCGCGCGCGGGAGTCTCTGTGTTGCATCACCTCCACGAACCGGCGATGGCGTCGGGGCGGAGTGATGTTTGCACCGCCCCGAATGCTGAGTTGGACCATTCTTGGCAGCACAGTGAGGCTCAAGTACTGCCTCAGGCCGTTAAAAGTAGGCAACGAACTGGAGCTGGTCCCGCTCGCTTTGTCAAGCACCGTGGTAACTCGGAGGGCAGTTGCCAGTGGTAATCTAAGAGCGAGGTTGCTGGGAAACGCGCAGCTTAAAATGCAAATGATGAGTAGTTGCTGCGTTGTGAGAACGCACGAAATTTGAATTGCGGATTTTTCGTAGAAGCAGTTCCAGCGTGCAGGATGCGCCGAAAAACAGTGAACAGAACTTGCAAAAAAGGAATACCAATCGCTGCTGTAATATTGACCAAGATGTCGAGCAAGACGCGATGCTGCGAAACACCGCCCGTCGTTCGTGCCTGGGTCAAGAATGGATTGAGCTGGCAGACATGCCATAACCAGTCGCGGCAGTATCGGGAGCCAGCCAACATGCGCATTAAGGAACGTGTTCCATGAATCCGCGAATCTCAAGGACAAGGGCAAAGCCAATGGTGAATTCCAACAAGCCCGCGAGCAAAGCCTCCTGCAGAGCTCGCCTCGCCAAACTCATGGCGAGGATTGTACAGATAGAAATAAGAACGGTAGCCGAGAAGATGATGCCTTTTGTGCACGCTAGGCGGCTCTTGCCGGTGTGATGAGCAGCAAAAATAGAAAGCGCAAAGGTAAGGACGATGAGAGTAAAGAGTCCAACGATAACGTTGCGACGTGCGCGCGAGAAGTGACGTGGATTGCTTTCGTCTGCAGACGAAACGCGTTCCTCATCGGGCACCACCGAACAACCATCTGACTTCTTCAGCCTGCGCGGTCGGAGATATTTTGTTTCTGGCAGATATTAGTGGATCGTTAAAAGTGGTGTGCTATACACAATACGCACCTTTGCTGCTACGTTGTGAACTTTGTTGGATAACCGGGTCCAAGTCCTCCCCAGAAGACACTTGAACAGGGCGACCGTAGTGGATAATGAGCGGAACCTTCTTCGGCTTTGCAATGTTGTTGACTCGTAGCCGCTTACGAGCCCTCGCAGAACCTTTTAGAGTGTTACCTTCGAACTGATCTCCAACCCCGAAGAGAGCATTGTCCTGTTCAGCTTCCGCTTCCGAACCTGATCCATGGGTGGCCGACAACGACGAAGCGTACGTCTTCACCACCTTGCTCTTTCCTTTGCCCGTGTAACCATCGACCACATAGCTTGTACCCGCCGACGTGGGCTTGGTGATGCTGGACTCCTTTTGGGAGCTAAACACGGTCGTGGTGAGGGTACCCAGCGTGGATGGGTATTCGCGAGACGCTTGATCGGTACGATTCAGGTCCACTAGCTCCTCCAAGCTGAGCGGAGACCTAACCTCGCTCCGTAGAGCGACAGTCAATGGATCGTCATTGCGAATGAGGCCCGTAGTGGCTGCCGCCGCGACAGTAGATGATTCGGCGTAGTCACTCATGGAGTCTTCGATGGTGGCTAGACGAACGTATATTAGCCTAAGATCCGAACGAGATGGGAACGTATGAAGCATACTCTCAGCCATATTGGGCGTAGTATTTGACTTCTCTTGCGAGCAGACAGACGCCGACCGGTGCACATATACTCGAGCTGTAGAAGGTAACGGACAATACCAAAGAGAGAGGACGACGTTTTAGAATGCTGGGGAGGTAATTAGATATCCAAGGACGGAACAAGAGAGGATGCAACGCAGGGCAAGAAAGTGAGAGGTGTGGCAGCGAAACGTGCGGCGGGTGGGGATGGCGGTGAATTATAACTGCAGATTGGATGGAGTTAAGGGCGGCGAGCGGCCAGGCACAGTGTGGGAGTACCAGCCAGCACACACCATTGCTGGGCTGCACCCGCGGGAGCTACAGCGGCCAAGGGCCAGCAGCGGTCGTCATCCTCACACGCCCAGGTAGTCTCCAGGCCCCGTGCAAGCGATGGTCTGGCCTACGCTGTTCAGTGCGTTGCATCCGAGTCTGAGCATTCTGATGTCACTAGCTGAACGCCCCACAGCAGTCCCAGCGGTTGGAAACGTGATTGAGAGTGGAAGAAAAAAGCGAGGGACGAGATGGGTGAGGCGCAAGTAGAACATGGTCAGGGTTCAAAGCCCCTACGCGTAGCGCGTACTCAACACGCGCAAACTGGTGACCACCATAAGGATCGATCGCGACGCCCGGTAAGAGCAACGTCAGCATAGACAAGCTTGCGGGGATGGGTGACGGAGCGCGGGTCTGGTATTGCGTGGCGATCCCATCCGAATTGGGATGGGAAGCTGGGCCTTGTGAACGCGCAGGGCCAGCCTCGGGCGTCCAGAAGCAGACCCACACGGGCGCAGTGATGGCAGCCGATGGAGCCTTGGCTACAGCGGCCAAACAGCACCGCCGAGACTGTTAAGGGAGCAACAGTTCTGTAGAGCCCTCGGAATCGGTCTGATGTTGTGGGAGGCCAGCCTAATGGATAGGCTGCACATGTTGGGTCCCCCAGGGTGGGTTGGGCATCAGGTGAAGGCCACCGGCGCTTTCGAGAGGTAGTCACGAGGCTGAGCCTGCCGAGAGAAGCAGGACATCGGGGGCGACATGTCGAATGCGCGGTGGTGAGCAGCTGTCGTCGTGCGAAGAAGCTTCCGAGACCCGCACACCAGACAAGTCAACAAGCAAGTCAAGTCTTGCGAACGGCCCTACTGTTGGGACGTGCAGGCTGTCACGAACTAGACGGTGCTCCGTCAACGAGACTTGACTTGCTTGTTGCCAACTGTGCCGCACACCACGGGAATCAGTCCCCAGCATCTCGACATTGCCGCAGAAAGTTCCCTGCATGCGCTAGGCCGCTTCGACAAAAACCCATGCTTCTATGCGCTACAAGAGCATCGCACATCGCACATATTCCGGCGGTCTAGTCTCGCATGCAGTCAGTTATTCAAATGCGGTCTAAAAGGCTAATTCTATACAGATTGCTGTAAGTGACATCGACGCCTGTACAATACGCATCTCGCTCGATTGAGCAAAACTCGCTAGCACAACAGCTGTATCAGATCCTGCGTACCTATATCTGGGACCTCCGATCCGAAGGCCTCGCAAGGGTCACGAAACCCTGTCACTTCCTCCTTTGGGCACCAATCCAGTCGCATGGGGAAGTGTGTCTGCTTCGCCTACCGCACAACTGCCGCCGCCTACACCTCATCCTTTACGTTACACAACATCCAGGCAGTGCATTCTCCGGCTGCCCAATTACAATCCTGGTTAAAGGAGAGAAGGAAGCCCTCAACACGGCAATGCCGCTTTGTCCCGGATAGCCAATGCGATTTACCATAGGTATGTTGTGTTCCACGAGTATTGGCTCTGCTACTGGCTTCGCGCCTGTCAGACTTCGTTCCATTATTAAGATGGATGCCACGCGTCGTAGCACGTGACTGGGCCTGGCAGCATTCGCATCCGAGGCCTGAAACAGGCACGAATGCGAAAATACGAAAAACGTAATTGAATAAACTCGAGATCTGAAAAAATTTCGCTGATAATATTATAGATGTTCATGCATTTGCGATGCCTGATCAAGGTCCACCCGAGGTCGATATGAAATTTGCATTGTGCCACGTGGATCTTACCAAATAGTGGTCTTGAATTATTTTTGTGAATCGATCCATGTATTTCTGAAAAAACTATTGCCATCCAACACATCTAGCCGTGCCCATATGCTGCCTGTTCTCCCTTAAACCTCTAGCCATTATGTGCATCTTTCATACTCAATCCACCGCCTTTATTCCAGATGCAGACGACAAGATGTGATGCACTGCACCTCTGGAATACTTCAGACAGGACCCGCTCGTTTTCCTAGGTCTTCCATGACATATCTGCTACGTATGTTAGCGGTTATTTCTTGATGGTTCGAATCTGAATGGTCTCTTGCCGTGCACAAACGGAGCGCCTCCGAAACCAACGATGCCGGCCTCGCACGACACTCCTCACAACGACCGCAAGGCTCCGGGGGTGGTATATCCTTCGCACAGCTAAAGATCTTCTCACACCAGTCGATTTCACCTTGCGGAAAGTAGAAATCGTCGAGGGACAAATAAGCTTTCCTGGAGTAGTCGAAGTCACGAGGTCAATGCTCCTCGGTATTGCCATTGGCACGCCAGAGACATAGGAAGTCGATAATCTCGATTTCCATAGGGCAGATATAGATCGTGATCTGACCATCAGTAGCCGACAGCTTGTAATATAAAGGACACAAGTTCTCGAAGAACTGTATGGCACCGGCCATGTTTCCAATACGATGGGCGGTAACTTGAAGATTGATTTTGCGCTCGGATCCGGATTTGAAAGTCCTAAGGAACGTCTGCAGTCACTGCCTCTGCTTGTATTCCCAGGACTGAGCGTAGATAATCCCTTTCAAGTCGAGTTTGAGGATAGAGAGGTGGTTGATCGGTTCGAAGCCTAGATCAAACACGTCTTTGTGCGGTCAGACGTCCAGTGCCAGCATAGTACACTCCCGGTGGGCCCTGTGTTCTCGATATATATACCACGATAATGCCAGCTGGCAACCTGACACCGAGTAAGCCGCTTGCCCAGCTTCCAGAAGCATTCCGTCCAACCACTTCCGCTTATACAAGCACAGCATTAAGGATGTCAAGGTGGTCGCCATTTAAGTTGTTATCGGGATCGTGATCCACACGCGCAGGATTCGACAACGCGACTATCAAATCGTCTTCGTCGAATTGTTGCCAGTAGAATTGGTACACGAGGTCACGGAGCTCTCGTGGAAGTTTCACTTGTATAGCTCTGGCCAGCTTCACGGCTATGCTCTTGCTTGCGCAAACAGCGCTCTGAACGGACTTCCCCTCGCGCCTACATCAATTAGCCAGTCGTTTATGTAATGTTCATAAACCGCTTACTCGATCCAGATTAGCCTCTGCCTTTGAAGAATAAGAAGTTGTTCTTTAATGCAAGCTGACTTGTCTCTCCAAAACGAAGAGGTTGCTTCTCCAGATGGAGCGATATGTGCGTTCATCTTTTGTTGCTCAGAGATGCACCTGCGTTTGTTAGTTGATTGCAGAAGTTGACTTTGGTCCTTAACACACATGGAGCCTGCTTGTCGCGCCTTGTAGGCTTGGATGTACTCATCAGAGTCTAGAGGGTATGCAAGGTGGATCGTGTTTGTTGCAGTGCCAGGTGATGTCGATTGAGTATTCCCCAAAGATGAAGCGTCATCTGCTGTAGGTAGGAATGCACCAGGCGTGAACGACGCGGCAACCGACGTATACAAAGCTCTCGAGGCGCTAGGCATCGGTCAATTGGTTGCCTGCCGTAGCCATCGCCGTGACCTTGACTTAAAAGTGCCTGCGGGGAAAACCTGCGACGGTAGCAGGGTGTGCAATAAAGCTTTTATACAGTTGCAAAAGTCATGCCAAGATACGCAAGCGAATACTACTAACTCGGGATAGGTAGTGCGACAATTAGCGGTGCAAGCACGTGACGTACGGTGGTTTCAGAAGACAAACGAGTGGCAGTTGAGTGTACGGTTGAAGCAGAGATTCTATAAGCAGCGAGCTCCACCTAACTGACAGCCATATGCAGCTCATAACTTTATGTACACACCTGAAGAGCATGCTTGATGCCCTATCACCTAAATTTGTGTCCCCACTCGCGTATCTCTGCAACGAAGAGATTTGGTACCTCCCACGCCGCAAAGTGGCCCCCTCTTTCCACCTCTTTCCAATGTACAATGTTCTTGTAGTACCTTTCGCACCATTCCCTCGGGCCATAAGTCGTATCGCCGGCGAACCAACTCACGCCGACTGGGATATCAATTGGCCACGCGGTTGAGTCGAACTCGCACTCCCAATAGTAACGCGCAGATGATGTTCCAGAATTAGAGAGCCAATACAACATAATCGTGTCGAGCATCTCATCTTTACTAAACACCGTCTCCACATTTCCATCGTGATGGGACCAGTCTCTGAACTTCTCATAAATCCAAGCAGCCTGCGCGATCGGCGAGTCAGCAAGCCCGTAGCCAAGCGTCTGCGGTCTCGTCGACTGCTGGGTATGATAGCCGTAATGTCCTACGTCCCGATGGCGGTCTAGACTCATGGCTCGTTCTACGCCCGTCTTATCTTGGCATGATATTTGAGACTCTTTCTACAAATTAGGTTAACATATATCTTGCCCAGGTACGTTAGGGCAGATCTTACCTTCGGCTCAAGGTAAATGGAGTTCATATGAACACTCTTCAGTCCCTTTGGCGCTTGATGGCCCAGACTTGCGGTGACGTGGGCACCCCAGTCGCCGCCTTGAGCGACCCATCCGCTGTCTGCATAGCCCAACCGTTGCATTAACTCAGCCCATGCGCGTGCTGTGCGACGAATCTCCCATCCTTTCTCCGTCGGTCTACTAGAGAAGGCGTAGCCCGGGAGTGCTGGGACGACAAGATGGAACGCGTCCTTGGGAGAGCCGCCGTGAGACTCGGGGTCGACGAGCTTGTCAATTACATGTCTGAATTCTAGAATTGAGCCAGGCCAGCCATGTGTAAGGACCATGGGAAGAGCGTTCTCGTGCTTTGACCGGATGTGTAAGAAATAAATCTCCACACCGTCAATGGTCGTCGTGAACTGAGGGTACGAGTTGAGGAGTTCTTCACATCGCCCCCAATCGTATTTTGTCTGCCAATACTCGCAAAGCTCTTGAATGGTTGCAAGGGGAACGCCCTGAGACCAGTCCGTAACTGTCTCCTTGTCTGGCCAGCGGGTCAACCGAAGCCGCGTTTGCAAGTCATCGAGAGTGGATGAAGGAATTGAGAGCTTGAAAGGGTGAATAGGTTTGGATTTTGACATGGCAATTGTCTGTCTCGGATGCTCTGGATCGAGAGCTATGTATTACAAGATCATCCCAGCTTCAAGGCGACTTACATATACATATGTATTCCCATGAGACAGAACTGGGTGATCGGCACTACAATTAGTCAGCACCACCGCTTACCCCAACTTTTTTTTTAAGGGCGCAGTATTGACGTCATTGTTGGCAACATTCCTCGTGTATGTATTAGAAGTGGGAATTAAAAAGGTGGTAATCGATGCTGGCTATAGTTAGGTTACTCTCCATATTTCTGTCTGCACAGGGCACCATGCTGAAGCATCATACAGAAAATCTACGCTCCAATTCATCTACTACACTCTGCTCCCCGTTCACTTCTAAAATCCAACCTCACTTGCCTAGCCCCTCGCTGAAATAACGTACCACGTAGATAGGTTCGTGGCGCCCGAAATGCAGATCCCAAATACTAGACCTATTTTTGGTTCTACGCAGTAGGTCAGGATGGCTCCATCGACGACGCGGAAGAGGCAGCAAGCCTTTACTTCTGCTGGTTTTTGTTTGCAGCCTTGATTTCCTCCAGCAAGCTCTGAAGAACCGGCTCATCCCACCCCATAGCACCATCCGGATGATATATATCATGGAGGGGTACACACACTCGGTGCATGTTGCCCTTGCGCGGCGATATCGTAAGCTTCAGTTCCGCCTCCCTCGGTGCAAGGAGCTTGTATACATCGAGGAACTTAATAAGTAACAGCTTTACATCCTCGAGTGATTGGAGACGTTTGTAGCAAACTGTGAGCCGGACTTTATGGTTGTCGCCGTAGTGTAGAGTACCACGTAGCGTTCTATCAGGAATATGGTCGAAACTGATGTGGAGAGTGCGGAGATGATAGAGCGCGCAGATGCCCATCTTGAAAATATCCTTGTGAAGGATCAGATCAAGTTTGGTGAGAGAATCAGACCAACGGCTGATGCACCAGGGGGAACTAGGAAGGGGAGGCGGTGGAGGCGTATTGCGTGCGGCGTCATACCACCGGCGGTACTCCGCTTCAGGTAACCGTTCAGGGATGATGTGTATGATTTTCGTCTCCGCGTACATCGCCATGGCGGCCTCACCGGCCGCGTTGTGACCCACACGATCCGGTTGGAGAACAAGATCTTCCCGCAGATATGTTTTGTCCCGTGGGTCCCGGGCTAGGTCATACCCTAGGGATCTACTCCGTGAAACTCAGTAGTATTTGTAGATGGCGTTCCGAAGTTCGCCGGGAAGTTTAAGCTGCATGGCTTTGATCATCTTGATCGCATTCGACGTGTAGGCTTCAGGGCCCTTTCTAGCGACCTCTATCTCTCGTCTGGAAATTTTTAGTCAACTACCATAGGTGAAAATAAGCTTAAGGTATAGTAGGCTGCGTACCTGTGCCAGGTTGGCTTTCTTAACGTTCAGGTCCCGGATCTTGTTCAGCATTCCTTGAATCTCGACATATATGCCCTGCTTCGTTACACATCTTGGCCATATTAGCATAACTTAACATTTGTAGCTGATTGTTATATACGTACAAGTTACCAGCCTGTTGTACTTTATAGTATTCTTCCGAGAAACCCAAACTGGCGGGGCTTGACCGTGGCGAGGCAGTGTCCGATGTGCTTACTGTACTTGCTAGGGTGATCGTTGAACCAGTCGATATATCTAAGATAGGACGGACTGGACTCGGACCTAATTGGGACGGAGCGAGATTCGCTAGTGTTTCGAGGGCGTCTTCGGTGGTGGCCATGGCTTCTAATCGTGGGGGAGATTCCTGCGAAGAGTGATCTAAGAACAGGTAGCGTAGCGAGCACCAGCCAATTACTCCGACCTAATATAATCACCATAGTTAAAGTCTCCTATGAAGATACAATGACCGTAATCATACAGCGGAGAGAATCAGAATATCAGGATACCCTACATGCAGTTTTGGGGAAACCCGCAAGCAGTGTCACCGTTACATGCCGAAGTATGCTTTGCTATATTAAACAAACAACTACACACACTAAACTGGACCTTTTACTTATATTTAAAAAGTTGCCCACTACTTAGGTATGTTCTGTCGCCACTTAAATTTACGTATCCATAATCCTGGACCTTTCCATAAGTACATTGCCTCCCGCGGCGCGGTAGAGAGACCGAGTGCGAAGGCGGCTGATTAGTACTGCCCACGACGCCACTCCCTCTTTATATCTCCCAGCCACGACAACGTGTACTGTGTGCGCACAGATTCGAACCAACCTAGACACTTATTGATTTAACAGTGCTCTGAAACGTTTTCCAAACGTTTATAAGACGGACAGGTTGAGTGTGATGGTTCTAGATGTCTAATTCCTGCATACCTAGGTATGCTTCTTCCTACGGGCTGTACACTAGTAACCCAGATCGCTCCGGTGTTGTTGGTAGAACGCCCGAAAAGCTTCTGCGAACAAGGCTTATTAGGAGATATCCAGCGTCGGTACACGTAGCCCATGCCCAGTACTTAAGTTTTGAAATCACGCCGAAAAACCGGTAAATACAAATGTTCTAAAACTGATTAGCCTTTCCTTAATATCTTAAAAAGCTACTTCTATACGGTGTAACACTTCTAGCGTCAAAGTTATCATTTAGTTCTAGTGAATTAGCGATAACAAAAAAGCCTTGGGGTTAGAGTTTTCGGTAGTTTGTAGGTTTTCGTCACTGTTGTTAAATTGTAAGAATATGAATATAGCCTCAAAGTCCTGTATACATTTCTATTTACACCACAACGAATATAAAAGTCACAATATTTCCGTAAGAAACGAAAAGTCCAGTGCAATCGTAAATATGCCTACATAGCGCTATGGGTCTTCTCCAATTCTCCATGCTCAATACTGTGGTGAGACTAAGCTACATAATTTGTAGAGCTGCACCGCGAAGGTTCAGATGTCGATTAAATCGCCCCTAACAAATCTTGATTTAAGATGGATTAATTTCACGTCAATATCCAATCCACAAGATTAGGAACCCAAGCACGCTAGCTACGGGATCGCTTCATATACGAATTCTGACCACCATCCCAAAGGATCTTGGCTAGATTGGTCGCGATGTCAAGAGAGATCGTCACCCGCTCCATGAAGTCATGGTGAAGGTCATGGTACCGGTTGGGTGTGGATGCTCCGCCAGTGATTCCGCCGTAGATATCTTCGAGAGATACATAGGATTTAAAGAGCTGTTCGCTCTACGTCCCCCTTGGGAAGACTTGTATCTCGAGCTTGGCTTCCCGTGGTGGGAGAACCTGGTAGGTGGGTCTAAAGTATTCGAAAAAGTCGACTACATCGTCGAATTCTCTTAAGCGAGGATACTTAATCTCGATGTTGAAGCTGCGCTCCGACTTAGACTGGCGAATCCCTTGGAAAATCCCCTTGGTAGTCCTTTCCTACCATTGGCGCACCATCCTGGGAATTCGAGAATAGTTGATGAAAACATTACGAAGGTGGTCGATTGGGAAGATGTTGAGCCCAAGGAGGTCTTTGTGTAGAGTCATTTCTAACTTTTCTACACGTAATAACTCATACTGTTGTCTGTAGTTCCGGTCAGTCCTTGTACTTCGCGGCATATACGCCTCGCATCCAGCTACAGAGTAGAGCATCATGGCTGCTTCTCGGGCAATTTCATATCCCGCGTGTTGCCGCTGAAGTATCGGGCTGTTGAGTAATTGCGGGTCCGCTTGAAAAGCTAGTTCAGGCCTTTCGCGCTGATGGGGGCCGTTAGGGAGCTCAGGGACATACTGGAAGGTACATCCATGACAACAACAACATTTGACAGCTTTGTTAACTGTTAGTTGGTACCGAAGAGGTGTTCGCCGGTATTGATCAAGTTTTTCGGAGGACCCTGAACTGATAGCTGGTCAATCAGCTAATCTCGGTCATGAGACTCCCAGAAATGTTTGCAGACAATGTCGCGAAGCTCCCGAGGAAGTTTGTTCCCGAATGTCTTCGATACACTCGTTGAAGTGTACCGGTTCGCTCGGACGCTTCGGGTCACTTCCTGTTCAAGACGACTAAACTTAGTTAGCAAAGAACTAGAATGCAAAAGATCAATATCAAGACGTACTGATTCCAGGTTTTGATCTGGGCCCGGATATTATTGATTTCCCACTCCAGTAACTCCTGTGCCTCATATGCACAAGAAACTTTCCTTTTCCGAATACCAGTCCATGTATAATTTATGAGATCAGCGATTTTGCCCTGCAGTAGTCGTTCTTCGGACTCGAGTTGACGAACCTTCACCGCGCATCTGCCTCTATTAGCACATTGCCAACCACCACCACATGCAGGAGCCACACAATAGCGGAATAACCGCCATACGCCCAACAACCAAAATAATCACTTACAATCTTCGGGCCCTCTCCGCTTTCCAAGCAACGTCTCCCGCCGCGGACCTAACCAGATGCGCAGGATGAACGTGAAAGACATTCACCGAGGGCGCAACAGGTGGCACACGGCGAACATGACGCAAGCTCAACTTCGCAACCCTATCCGTGATCTCATCGATAGTAGCACCGATATCGGCACTCGATGGCGTGGGCGCCGAGTGATGGGGTCGAGCTGTGTCTGCCATGTTGACAGGTGCAATGCTGACGGGTACGTAGGAGTCGGGGTGATCTCACGGTCAGGATGGCGCAACATGATGGGTGGTGTGCGGATGGAGTAACGTGAGCAACGGCGTGGGTGTTATATGTGATTGATGGCGCGTGCCAAAGGGACGCTAAACGCTCGGACCAACGCGGTCGGGTTAGCGCGGTGAATGTGCGCGGAAGGTGCTGCTCAGGTCTTTCGTGCACTCTTTGACCACTACAACGGCGTGCGCGGGTGAATGGTTGATTGGTAAATTGCACGTGGTGTAGATAAAAGACTTTCATACATATTTAGCGAGCCGCCTCTGTCCTCTCACGTTGACTTGACAATGCACCCGACACTAAGAACGGCGGAGGCGCGACAAAAGATCATCTGTCATATTGATTATAGAAACCCGCAATCAGTCTCATAAGAAAACCTATGGCCGATCTCCCCTCGTGATCATCTTCGCCTGCTGTAGATCTACAGCTACAGCACCGTATCAGAAATTTGAGGATGCCAAGTTACCCCATGAGCAGGCATTACTGTGCTGTTTCATTAGATGCTGAGTCTCCCATTACGCGAGAGACGTCCGTTTGCAAAAAATTCCTTGTATTCCGCCCCTAAATTTTGAACGTTTTCCAAGTGCGTGGCAGATAGCATCGATGCAAACTGCTAATTTTCGAAAAGAATAGTCGGGCTGTTGAGACTATGTTAGCAGAAGATTTAGGTATGACTAAGGTGAAGATGCACTTACTACCTTGAACTTGTCAACCTAGGTACCGAAGCAAAACATCTTCAGTCAGGCTCCCTCAGCAAGTTATTCACCTCGCGTTCCCAGTCGTCACCGGGACGCTGATAAAGCCTGTCCAAAGATAGTAGGGCTTGTTGCTCTTTTCGACCTGGGGCAGCTGGCACGATCTTGAGCAGAAAACTCGCTTCAGGGGGTGCAAGCGCCCTGTATATACGCTTCAAGTCTTCCAGAAACCAGCGGGTATCCCTCAGGCGATAGAGACAGTACGTCCCAACGTGAATTTCGACCTTACGACCGGCACCATACACAAATATTCCCTTCAATGTATCTCTGGGTCGCGCTAGCTGCGGTGGTTTCGGGCAGTACAGGTAGCCTTGGTCCACAATATCGATACAAATGGAAGATACATGATCCAGTATGACGACGTTCAGTCTCAAAGGGTCCTGATGGAGTGAGTTACTCAGATTTCCCATAGCGAAACCATCATCTTCGCAAGTTCTTCTCCCCTTCCCCGAACGAGCAGGCAGACCAGGTAGTGAAAAAGCGCAACCAGCCACCGAGTATGCCATTCTAGCCGCCTCATGAGCCGTAGCGTACCCAACATAGGACTTGGTGAGAAGGATATTATCAATCAAATTCGTGTAGCCTACGTGCAACAGGTGGAATTGTGTTACATGTTCAAGGCGGTGTATTCGGGACGAGAAATCTCGGTCACAATCGAGACGGGGACAGACGAAGAATTGCTTGCCCATCATTAAGCCGACTTGATATTGGAGTGCGGGAAAAGAGAGCTCGTTTCGCAACCAGCACAGTTTAAAGGTTTCCCAGTAGTACCGGTAGATGAAATCTCGGAGCTCAAGGGGAAGCTTCTCGTTCAGGAGGCCAGCAACACGTGTCGCAGTGCGGAAGTCTAATCGGAGACCTTTTACCACGATATTTGTCTCTTGTCTATATATTGTTAATGCCTCAATCTTAGCTGGTGAGATACTACTGCATACTCGATCAATCTGAATTTCTTTGACTGAAGCTTGCGGAACTTCTCCTCCATTTTTGCTATCCGTGTGTCGACCTTGTGCTGTTCGAAGTTGTTTCTAAAGTATGTCAAAATGGCATACAAATGCTTCACGAGTGGGTGCGCATACTGCCGACCTCTCTGTCGTAGTTCGGATGACTGTTCGGAAAAGCCACACCAGATAGGTTCGTCTTCATTCGAATTGGTCATATTTTCGATGCAGAGAGGGCTGAAAAAGACGTGGGATAAATCGAGGAAGGTGGGCCGGGAATGCAGGGAGAGTGGAGGGACAAAGATATATGTAGAATGCTTCAAGTATCAAGAGACGCCAATGAACGGTAATTTAAGGAAGGCAAGAGCCACGAGAAGTAGCTCACAGCAGGTGCGCATCTTTGTGTCAATGTGTTTGCCTGTTTGAGGGCACGCGAAAAACCTGCAGCAAGAAATAGTCTGTTCGCTAAGAGAAAGCAAGAGAGCTCACTCAAAGCTCCGAAGATTGGAAACAAGCGACAACCACATATGCACCTAAACTTTTGTCATCTCTTCTATGTTCAACGAACTATATCTAATCAGTCACTAAACCCCTCAAACTCATCTTCCTCAACAACCTCCTTCTTCACCTGCTCAATCATCCTCTTTAAATCCTCCTCCTTCTTCTTCTCTTCCTCGCTCAACTTCGCCACCCTCTCATGCTCCCTCTTCTTCACCTTCTTCTCCCTCCTCACCTCCTTCGTCGCCCTCTGCTCCTTCTTCACCGTCCACGCATCCTTCTCCTTATCCCTCTTCTCAAACCGCTTCTTCTCCGCCCCCTCGCCCTTCCCACTTAACTCATCCAGCCGCTGCTTCTCCCTCACTTTATCCTTGTACGCGAGCGCATCAAGTTCGAAGTCTAGCCCGAGCGCACGATCGCCGTCGAACTTCTTGAGTTCAGGCATACTGGGGAGCCGAAGCAGACCCCATGCGTGGCCCAGGTCCTCCCAGTCGAGGTCGCTGACGCGGAAGATGGAGCTGGCGGTGTGCTTGCTGTAGGCGCGGACCCAGGAGACGAAGCCGCGCTGGGCTTTGTCGAAGATGGCGCGGTCGGTCCTGACGACGTCGCGGATTTGCTTGCTCACTGCGTCGGCGTCGACGGAGGTGATGGTGATGGCGGGGGTCGTCAGGGGCGAGATGGGCGTCTGGCGGATGCGGAGGAACTCGATGTAGTCTTCTTCACGGCCTGGGGTGAGGAAGGTAACTGCAAGTCCCCTGCGCCCGGCTCGGCCTGCGCGGCCGCAGCGGTGGATGAAGGTCTTTGGGTCGCTTGGGGGGTCGATTTGCAGCACGAGATCAACGGCCGGGATGTCGAGGCCGCGAGCTGCTACATCGGTGGTGAGAAGGATTGATGGAACCATGCTGTCGACGAATTTGGAGAAGTTCTTTCTGCGGACTTTGTCTGGGTGTTTGCCATGCAGCGGAATGACCGCGTAACCTTTGAGGACTTCTGGAAGCACGTGTTGAAAGTAGTCGACGGAGTAACATGTGGCGAGATATAAGATGATCTTTTGCGGCTGAGGTTGCAGATTCGCTAGCAGCTTCTTAATCACCGGAATCTTATGTGAAGCGGGCATGACGATGTGTGACATCTGAAGACTTGCTGGGGTGCGCTTATCCTCAATTTGGCCTTCTTCTCCAGCCCTGGATGCAGCTCTTGCCTTGACCTTGACAGCGATACGAACCGGATTGCGCAGACCAACACGGACAAGCTGGTCAACGGCTTCGCTTACGCTGGCGCTAAACAAGCCCGTTCTCCGCTGTTTTGGTAGTCTGGACAATATCCTTTGCAGGTCATCCTTGAACCCAAGATCCAGCAGTCGATCCGCTTCGTCCAGCACTAGCGCATCGAATGAAGATTGCGGACAATGAACATGAGGTGATGAAAGCAGCTCGAGCAGGCGACCAGGTGTCCCGATAAGGATGTTGGGCGAGTTCTTCAAAAACCAGCTAAGGTCTTGAGCAGGAGTGACCGTGCCACCCAGAAGAAGTTGAGGCACAACCTTGAGCGTTCCAGTAGGAAAGGTCGGCGGAGGCGGCGCATCTACATCCTCCATGTCAGAATCCTCGTCGTCGTTGTTCATGACTGCGGCCGATGGAGCATGGAATTTGAGTAGTGATAAAAGAACCGTGTGAATTTGAGTAGCCAGTTCTCGTGTCGGCGATATTATGATAGCTCCGACGTGGTTTTTCTTGATGGGGGCGTCAAGTCGAAGTAACCGCTCCACCATTGGTATGAGGAACGCCAAAGTTTTCCCGGATCCTGTGACAGCTTCGACGACTACATCCTTGTTGCCCATGAACATTGGAATCGCAGCATGTTGTACAGGCGTCGTCTTCGTAAACCCCATGGCGGATATAGCGTCCAACACCCATTCTGATAACGGCGGGGTCAGGGCACTCCATGATCGCTCAACTCTCGTCTGAGGCGCCATTTTGTATTTCAAAGATTATCAAACTCCCTTCTCTTACAGCTCCAGGCGATCAGTTGGTGGTGCTGATGTCGCTGCATCACTAGCGAAAAGTCTGGTTCGGAAAAAAAATGCGGGTCGGACGCCACACTGTGCCGGAAAAGAGGGCACCGCCACAATCACAAGCTTCCGAGATCGATGCCCGTCCCAGCACTTGACGTGCCCAAGTGCCCCAGTGTAAGATGATGCAGGTGGCCACTTGCAGCAGAAACAAACAAGCTTTGCCGTGCCGCATACAAGAGAAAGCCAGGCTTCACCACGATTCCAGTTTCACGCACAAAATATCGGGTGGCATCCTCCAGAATCAAGATGATGCACTCTGATCTCATCTGCCAAGACGGTTAGGATCCCAGTCGCGGTTCGCAGGTGCATGAGCGCATGAATAGGCAACTTGCAAAAATATCCGGCTGAACCCTGCCTGCCTGAACGACCAAATCATAATAATCTCGCTCTCCTACCATTTCACACCCACGTAATCTTCGAGGCTCACCCAAGAAACACCACGGTGGCCTCTCCTCCCCCAACCCCGCCACCACAAGACGATGCGCGTCCGGACGAACTCGCACACGCACCCCCCGTCCTGGCGCACCTAGACGAACACGCGCATGTCGAGCACAGCATAGCGGCCGCCGCGCTCCGAGACGTTCAGCCTACAACTCCCCACGCGCCGCACACACAGCCTCGAGAATCCGACCAACTTTTCGCGCACCTCGCCCATTATTATCTTGAGCGCTCCTCCGCGCGACTTACCGGCCTCATCCGCGCCGCTCCGCTTCCTGCATTTCCACGCTGCTGGCAACGAGCCATGACGTCCTCGCGACAGTACGCCATCCCGCACACGCCGCGCGTGATCTCGCCGTCGCCCACGCCCTCCGAGACGAGCGCGAAGGAGGGGTACTTTGGCCCGGTGACGCGCTCGGCGAGCCGCAAGCAAAGAGTCACGTCGCCGCCGCCCATAGACGAGGACTCGTCGGGCTCGGATCCAGAGAAGAGGGCCCGGGCTAGGAGTCGCAGTCCCCTCGAAGGGCGGAGACGGCGCATGAGCGGGCTGACAGTAAAGCGCCAAATCAACGGCACCAAGGCAAAGAAGGCCGAGCTCACGCTGCCGAATGGGACCGTCAACGGGCACTTGTCGCCCGCCGCGGCGAACAAGAACTACTGGCGGGAGCTGAGCCGGAGTCCCAGCCCACTGGGCCTCATCCCGATACACTCGAAGTGGAGATCTTTCGTGAGTAACCCGTGGGAAATGGAGTGACAGCAGACAACCCCACTAACACACTCCCTAGATCCACCGCCACGAAGTCCCCCGCAAGATCCTCCACGTCTCCATCGGCTTCCTCACCATCTTCCTCTACTGCACTGGCCGACAGCCCTCCCAGATCCACCCGGTGCTCTTCGCCCTGCTCCTCCCCATCGCAGCGACCGACTTTATCCGCCACAAATACTGGCAAGTCAACCGCTTCTACATACGTTGTCTGGGCGCGCTGATGCGCGAGTCCGAAGTCGACGGCTGGAACGGCGTCATCTCGTACCTGCTGGGCGCGTGGATCGTGCTGTGCTTCTTCCCCAAGGACATCGGCGTCATGAGCGTGCTGCTACTCAGCTGGTGCGATACCGCGGCGTCGACGTTCGGCCGCCTGTGGGGCCACCGCACGTGGCGCGTGCGGAAGGGGAAATCGCTCGCAGGGTCTATCGCTGCGTGCGTGACGGGCGTCGTTACCGCCGCGCTGTTCTGGGGATGGTTGGCACCTATTTACGCGGAGTATAATACCGGTGCGAACGCGTTCGCGTACCAGGGCGCTCTGGCGCTGCCTGCACGAGCTCGCGAGGTGCTGGGCTTGTCGGTCGCGGAGAGCTCGGTGACGGGGTACCTGGCTTTGGGCGCAATGTCCCTGTGGGCCGGCATCGTCGCGAGTGCCAGCGAGGCGATTGACCTCTTTGGGTGGGACGACAATTTGACCATCCCGGCTTTGTGCGGTGTCGGACTGTGGGGGTTTACAAGAGTGTTTGCATAGCTCGTTCTTTCTACGATTTATATCCAGACTATTCCTATCCTTTCTTCTTCTTTGCTTCTAGATATTGCGCCCCGGAGATCTTGGTAGTATGTCTGATTTACTACTGTAGAGCATTTCGTTTTTTTCAGTAGGATACCACCTTTCTTTCACGTTGACGAAATCACGGCGCTTGTACGGATACATCTACTAGATCTCACCTCTCGAACCTCCCTCGGTCCTCACAAGATCAACCTCATAATTCAATAAAGACACTCTACATCCACAACCATAACTCAATTCCATAAAAATTCATATCTTATCATATCGCAGTACCACGCTACTAGAAGGTTAACTATGTACGTTTTGCGCAGTCGCAGTCGCAGTCGCAGTCGAAGTCGCAGTCGCAGTCGCGACACCAGTGACTCCTCCCATTACCGTTCCGAGAAAAACGCCGCTGCGCGCAACAAAAGTGGGTATATAGCATGCCAACCAACCGAAAAAACGACCGTGAGAAAAAATCCTGAAAAATTCTAGAGTGGGTGGTGAACTCCAGTTTTGTTCCCTTTGTGTGTGTGTGTGTGTGGTCCAGCCGGTCCCTATGTCTGAGACGAAGCGCGAGAGAAGAGATAATGCAGCGCGTCGAGGGGGTTCATAGCGCGGTACCGGGAAGTGCGGGAGGAGAGGGAGGCGAGGGAGGCGTAGGTGGTTTCGAAGGCGTCGTCGATGTAACGGGCGGACCCGGTTCTGGAGGAGAAACCTGCTCGGCGGGTGTCCGGAAGTCGTCGTCGGTGCGCGGACTTTCTACATCTCGAGGGGGTGTCGGCCTCGCTGCGCCGAAGTAGTCCTCACTCTGCTCCTTCGTCTGCTCTCGAGGTGCTGTCCGTGGCGGCTCCGACGCCTGCTGTGCCCCTCTGGCTCTCTCGCTCGACGTGCTCGACCTTCTTCTCCGCCGCCCACTCCCCGTGCTGGCCGGCCTCTTCAACCCCGGCGTGTACTCTGGACTCTCTGGCAAATCATCTCCTGGTGTCCTGACGATAGGCACGCCATGCACGCCCCCAGGCGCGGTATTCGTGCCTGGCAGCTCGGACGCCCACGCCGCCGTATCGTGGTCCGCTTCCACAAACTCCCTAGGAGCGTTCAACTCGACTGCCTCGGGTCCTGGCAGTTCGGCGGGGTTATTCTCATTGATGCCCTGGAGCTCGTACTGGTCCTTCGCGTCGAGCTTGTTTTTCTTTTCGTCTCCATCGCGGGAACCCGTGGCGGAGTCGCTATGGAGTTCGGTGGGCGAGCGGGCTTTGACGCGGCGGCGATGGAGGAAGAAGAGCAGTCCTGCGATGAGGGCCAGGCCTGCGACTCCACCCACGACTCCACCTGCGATGGCGCCGACGTTTGACTTTTTCTTTTCTCCCGTTGGATTCGATTGCGTGGTGGGATCCGGCGGAAGATTCCAGGTCGACGGTACCGTGTAACGAGACTTGCGAAACACTTCGCCAAGCCCCTTCTCCGTCCATCCTTGCTTCGGTTCGCCGACTGTAGCTTTCCCTTCGCCGGTGCCGTTCGTCACGCCCCACACTTTCTGTGGGACCTGGTAGTCCAATTGATTGCTTATGAACTTGCTTCCCCATTCGAAAGTTGTGAGGTCTAGGAAGGCCACGCCTTTGAGCTCCCAGTCGCAAGGCAAGTTGGACACATTGCCACCAACCGTGACCATCTGTCTCTTTCCCGCGCGATGGCAGTTGTGACCTAAGCGAGGGCTTTCGCCCATGGGCCAGCCGACCGTCCATGTGAATGAGGGCAGTGAGAGAATCACCACATCGTCGTAGAATTCGTTTTTGATGGGATCAACGCCGCCGTAGATGTAGATGTGGTGGCTTGAGTTATCCGGCGCGGCAGTGGTGACAGTGCAGTAGTCGATCCTTGGGGGTGGTATGTCACCGCTGGTGGCTTGTTGGTACCACGTGCCGTTGCTGGATGGATCGGCGTAGTATGATTCCAGATCAAATACATCCACAGTATCAAAGGTGATCTATCGCCCGGTCAGCTACGCGAGCAAAAGCATGCCATACACTGCATTTGATAAGGCATATAGCAATATAATCCAGTTCCACTTACAAGCTCTCCTTGCGTTCGGTTGGCCACATCCCCGGGCGTGAGATCGGGGTGGATCTGGCCGCCTAGAGCAACTAAGATACCGGAATCGCCGACAGCATCGATGTAGTCCAATGTACCTCCGATCCTCGGAGTACTTCTGTTCATGGAAGATGTCGAGATGTTCGTCGAAGTGCTGTCAACCAGGTTGATGATTAGCATACCTTCAATGGGCATGGACAGATTTTGTGTGTTGTCTTTGAACGGCTGGCCTAAGGTCCTGGTGGAAGTTCCCATGTCGACCTGACCACCTAGATAGAACCCCAGTCCCTTTTCAATATCCTCAGCTGCGGCGCCATGATTTGGTTGCCACGGTTGGCCGAGATTGAATTGGTCCCAAGGCTGCTCGGCGTCCGGATTGTATGTCCAGAGAGGATATGTCGAAGTTTCTGGCTGTACGTAGCCCTCAAAGGACTGGTTGTACATGTACGTCGCTCCCCCGAAGTTGTATATCTGGCTCATGTTCGTAGGACCGTGGAATAGGTGCCCGCGTATCAGATTGGGAACTGGAGTGCCATTATCGGGATTCGTCACGTTCTTGCGCGTCACATCAATCGACAGTCCTCCCGGCTCGTCGCCCGGTATCTTCCAGTCCCATGTTTCCGTCAGGTTGATGCTCAAGATGTGGTTGTCTATAGACAATAAGCAAAATGTCATCTTCTTCCATCAGCGTAACGCACTAATCCCAAGATAGAGGTCGCCCGAGACGTTGAATCTCTCGACTCCGCTGTCGATGTACAAGACGTCGTTCTTCACGATAGCTAGGTTTTGTTAGCGCAGATGTGTGGCAGGAGCGGGAAGGCTCACACTGTGACCACCATCTCATACAAAAATTCTTCACTGGATCAGGACCAGCGACCTTTGCAGGCGATTGCGCGCCAACACGCGCTGCAGAAATCGCCCAAAAAATTAGGTTTAACATCGGTGCGGCTAAAGATCGTGGTAGCCACCCACAAGTGATCGCCATACTACCAGTACATGAGTATTCCCCGAACGATGGCGTGTGTGGAGAAGTGTCGAAGATTTGCAAGCGGGGAAACTAATGGTAGCCGCAGACGTTATTAACGGTTCCTTCGGGACGGTAGCTCCAGTGGCTTTCCCCAGCCTTGCAGGCGGAGCACCCTTCTCTCACTCTGGGCTTGCTGTCGTCAGATCATAACGGAAGGAGGTTCTAGCTTGCATACTCTTGTCCTCAATGGGTCGGATCGATAGGTTCGGCGGTCCCAGTCTCCATCCAAGCTTTGATAGGCGACTAAACTCGCTTTAGGTACAGGCTTAGGCGAGCATTCAATCTTTGGAGGTGTGACAAATGTTGAAATCAGCTACATCGAATCGGCGACTGAATGTCACATCGTAGGATACTGATAACAATCAAGCACGCGGAGGCAAAAGTAAGTAGAAAATTCTGTGACCCGTGCCAATGGCGTCTTGGGGTTCCACGATGTGGTAAAATGTGGTTGATCTCCGTGCAAGGATATGCTTATTCACCGCCTTAGCGCGCCACATCCCCGGCCATGCGGGAGCTTTACGGACAGATTCACAGTGGAACGCCTTCCCATGCAGCTTCGACAAATGACCGTTCACGTTTCAGTGAGGGGTCAGAATAGCGAAGAAGCCATGGCACGGCTTGGCGTCCGCTCTAGGAAAATTTTCAAAAGGTAATCAAGGCAGGTGTTTAGTCAGGAAGTCACACTCGTGTTCGCGGCGGTGTACTGTACGATTTCTTGGCCCGTCGGTGCAGATGGGAGCATTGTACTCGAACAGGGACTTCTCCGCAATGCTTCTAGACTCTTGTGGGTGCTCCGGTAGCGATTAGCGCGAACTTCGGAATATTGAGTCGGTATCGCTGTAGCGCACTGATGCATGGGGATTACAGCGTGTATGCCATGTGATTCCATGCTCTCGCCGTTGCCGACAATACAAAAGATGTTGACCGCCTCTCACAACGTCATTTTCAATACTTTCGTCGCGGATTTCTCCGGGTAACCTGATGTTGCCGGTTGGCATCAGCTTGCTGACCGTGGCGAAGTATCGAGCCTTAGCCCCCACGATGACTAGAAGCAAAGTCTTCTGGGCGGCTATGGATTGGGGGAGGTTTGATGAAACTGACGCTTGGAGGATTACATCTCCGAGAGTGTGGAGGAGACGCCTCAGTTGCGCAGCACAGTCAGATACCGAGCTGGGGAGTGTCTATCGTGTTTTCGGAATATGCTTCAGCCGCGCTGGGTTTCAGCCATTCGTAATTCGGTGATCGAACTACGAATCCGACACAGCTGTGGACAGGCGCAGCATTAAAGCCTCGCAGCGATGGACTTCCGAGAGATGAAGCCGAAAAACATTGGCATAAATGAAGCCTCTGTGTTATATCGAGATTCCACAGGTCGATATACTCTCCTGTTCCAGGGCATCTCAGGCATCAACTTTTGAATAGCACTTTCGTTGGTGTTCTTTGGGACGAATCGACGCAGCAAACATCCATCGTGCTGGCACCCCACTGATTCGATTCACGGACAGTGGGGTATACATACAGAGTAGGCCTCGACAGCACGTTAGATTTTGCACCTTCTCTCGACAATATATCGGAATCGCGGTCTTCCACCATATCTCAGCATGTACTGGCGCAATGAAACGACCGGGAATGCGACCGCATATGGTAGTCTGTATGGAAGACCCCTTCAGCTGTGATTGTCATACTGTCCACATCGCAAGACGATGTGGACTCCGTCGATGAGTCTTTATCAAAGTGTGGGATGTTAGCAAATTTCCTCCCGACCGTACCGAACACCATGAGTCGATCAGACGCACCCTACAGACACTACCAGAGAACTCCCACCCGATTCCATGGGTGATGAATCGCACCAGGCAAGACGATGTGGGATATCCAAAGTTGAAGGAGCACGTGAGGGTGGAATTGCCCAGGTGGCTAGCGTCCGACCAGATGCAAGCGGTGGACGGTTCCGAGGTTGGTACGTTCTTGGCGCCCTACCACCGCTCCCGCCACTTGCGGCACGTTGACTCGAAGCTTGAGACAGGCCAGCCAGTGGACGCGCTCCTTTACAGACAACACACCACAAAGCCACGCCACGTTGAACACAGCTTCCTACTTCCTACCTCGGCTTGTGAACAATATTCACCACCTACCTCTAACTACATAACGCTTCCATACCAGCCCCACTTTGCTTGCTCGACAGCCCCGCGGTTCAAGCAGCACTCAACCGCTGGTGAAAGAAATCCCTCAAACCAACACAGACCGTCTCAGCTTCAAGACAACAACCACGGGCGAAACACCTCCACCGATCGCGACCCTTATAAAAAGCCTGCGGGCGTCCACCACCAGACCTCTCACACACACCCTCCTGCAAACGCGCCTCCGCTCGTATTGAACGCGCCTCCACCAACCCATCCACACCACACCACACCTCACCACACCACGGCATCCACAATGTCCTCCTCCGCCGCGGCCGCCGGCCTCCTCGCCCGCCAACTCAAACAAATGCAAAACGACAAGTCCATCTCCGGCATATCCTGCGGTCTCGTCAACTCCAACGTCTTTGAATGGGAAGTAATGCTCATGATCGACGACGAAACGAAGTACTACGGCGGCGGCTTCTTCCGAGCCCTCCTCACCTTTCCACCCGAATACCCGCTCCTCCCTCCAAAAATGCGGTTCGAAACCCCACTATTCCACCCAAACATCTACCCTAACGGCGATGTTTGTATTTCGATTTTGCACCCGCCCGAGGAGGACAAATATGGGTATGAGAGCGCGGCGGAGCGCTGGAGCCCTGTGCAGACCCCCGAGACGATACTGTTGAGTGTGATTTCCATGCTGAGTAGTCCGAATGATGAGAGTCCGGCGAATGTGGAGGCGGCGGCGTTGTGGAGGGAGAATCTACCCGAGTTTAAGAAGAGGGTGAGGAAGTGTGTGCGGGATAGTTTGGAGTTTGAGTAGGTAGGAGGTGGACGGGCGGATGACGACAATGAGAAGCAAGGCACGCGCACTTTGGATTATGGCACGGGATGGGATGGGAGGGACGGATTTGGAGGGCGCATTTCACGATCACCGAACGGCATGATATCGAGGAGGAACATTCTGCGTGCATACGGCATGGCGGCTATCTCACGGATTGGGTACGGACGGGTTTTCTTGATCTTCTCGGCATCAGCATGGTGGGCAGCACTGTTCCATAAGATACACAAACGAGCGAGCGAGCAATCTATCAAAGCAATTAACTAATGACTTCCGTCCCTATGCATGATTCTCTGTGATGTGAGACATGTGCTTTTTGTGACATGTGGGAGGATCTCAGCAGTGCGCCAGAGCCCCAGGGTGTTCAACCACGTCAGCACCTTCTCCTCACGTAACGCAACCCCCCTCTCGCGTAAAGCTGAAAGTCACTACTCATCCTGGGGCAACACACGGGCTATGTTCTCTCGGTCTTCATGGCCAGCTTTTAGCTTTCACTCAATCGACCAGACACTCAAAACCCCACGCGAAAAACCGTGGCTAGCACCAGCATATATTCTTCTGCCCTAACCCCAATTCCCCATCCTCTTCCCCTGCCATAACACCAACCCACCCAACCCACCATACACCCTATCTCTAAGCAAAACAGGAAACACAAAAGTCCAACTCATGGTACAAGAAGCTAAACCTTGCCGACCGAACCCAAAAACCTCATCGGGGGAATCCAGACATTAAGCACACAGACCATGCCCATGGTAAACAAATTCAAGCCCAACGTATTAAAAAAAGCAACCGTGGCCGTCGCCGATACCACTTCCTCGTACCGCCGCAGCAGATAAAGGGGCGCACTGCGAGACAAAAAAGAAAAAAAAACCGAGAAACTGAAAATGGGAAATACGAGCAGAGCAGATAATGAAGCAGAGAGCAAGAGTCCGTCCCGTCGCTTCCAGTCCAGCCCGAGGAAACACATAGTCATGATTAGATATTTTGCTACGTACGTTCCTGGGAGTAGGAAGCCTTCTGCTCGCCGAAACGCCTTAGCGAAAGCAAAATAATACGGACATGACGAGTGAACAGGGTGAGTGTGGTGAATAGCATGAT
This sequence comes from Bimuria novae-zelandiae CBS 107.79, assembly GCA_010015655.1. NCBI lineage: Eukaryota > Fungi > Ascomycota > Dothideomycetes > Pleosporales > Didymosphaeriaceae > Bimuria > Bimuria novae-zelandiae. The sequence continues at coordinate 175,342 of ML976708.1, read as the reverse complement.
TGCATGACCTTGCTGAGGGAGACACCCGCCGGATCCCATAGTCCTTGGAAACCTCCATCCCGAACGAAGGGAGAGACCCGCGATTGGACATGACGTCGTAGGTCATGTATCACTGTTGCGTAGGTGTACTTGAGGGAGGTTCCGGGGTGTCCTTCGACTGGCCACGTGTTTTACGGCCTCGAGCTTTCGATGGATATCCTGAAATATCTGGAGCCCACCACTCCGAGTGCGCTCCTTCAGTAGCTGCATTCTACTGAGGCTGATAGAAGGGAACCGGTTCCATATGCTGTGGGTAATAGTAGGCACCATCGGGCCCAGGAGTCATCATCCCTCCCATACCGGGGACCGCCGCATAGTTTGGTTGCGCATATCCTTCCATAGGGGGAGCGTAGAGTTGAGCAGGATCAACATAGTAGGTCATGCCGTTCGACTCGTAGGCGACCGTGTTGGGTTGACCAGCAGGAGCCGGAGCCGGAGCAGGCGCTGGAGGTGCTGGAGGTGCGGCCATGGGCATGACGTAACCATTCTGCTGCGCGCTTGGGACAAACATCGGGACCATACCGGCAGGAGGCATGTACGGAGGTTGAGGCCCATTTTGCGGGTAGTAGTAGCCCTGTGGGACAGCAAAGTTCTGAGGTTGGTATCCAGGCTGGAAGGGCTGGAACGCAGGGGCATGAATGGCCCTTTCTGGGATGTTGGACAAGGGCGTGCCGGTCGAGGTTTGATTTGGGAACGAAGACTGACGGCCATGGAGATAATACGGCTGTGGCTCGACAGGTGGAGCTCCGGCGTGTGCGTGGGCGGGAATTTGCTGGTGGAATGGCTGCTGTTCCTGCTGCTGTGGCGGGTGGAAAGTCATGGAAGCGGGCGATTCTATACCAGCGACCGACACAGTCTTCTGAGGACGGGGCTGGTGCATGGGGATCTGCCCTTGGGCGAAGTTCTCGCGGAACATGGGCTTCTGCGGTAGAGGGTAAGATTGCTGGAAACCACCAGACAGTGTTGCGCTTGGAGGCGACATGACGGGCGGTCCATTCGAAGGCTTGGGGCCTCCGGGTGGGAGGCGGACAATCGGCCGTGAGGGATCATAACCCCCGCGAGACATGATAGATCCAGCAGGCGACACCAAGCTGTCCCGCCCCATCTCGCGAGCCATGGACGACCGTCTGCTCATGGCCACGCTTGGCGAGTAAACACTACCGCCGTATGCACTTGTACGCCGGCTGGAAAAGCCGCCGCCAAACGAACCGAACCCCCGTCCGCGTCCCCGTCCGAAGCCTTGTTGGTTGGGCCTGAGTGCGCGTGGAATAAAAATAAACGATCGCTCGACGGTGGGGAAGATGTAGCGGGGTGCGGACGGTGGCAGTGATATACGCACGGGCTTGTCGCGGCGAAGGGGCGGTCGGTGGTTTGGCAGGCGCGTATGTTGCTTGATAGGAACGTTCTGGAACAAGATAGGCTCCTTCATCGAAGGCAGGAACACACGCACGAGCGCATTGTGCGTATGGCGCGTGGTCGAGAAGTTGCGTGTTTGGGGGGGTTTTGGCGCCACCTGTGCTTGCGTTCTCCCATAGTGGGGCAGAGGAGCATGTTGAACAGGTCCCCCAGCGTTTGCAGCATGAGGTTGCGATGGCGGAATGGGCGCGTTGCCCTCGTGGTTGACCGTCTCGTGGAGATCGTGCTGCCAAGGCGAATCCGTTGCCTCTGGTGCCTGCTGCTTCCTCATCGCAGCCGGTGCGAACGGCCCTCCGATTCCGCCTCCCCTCATGCCACCACGCCCCCCAAATTGTCGGAAGCCGTTTTGAGCGTGTGCGGATCGCTGGTCGTGCATGAAGAAGGCACCGCGGTTCGGGATGAAAGCTGGATCCGAGTCCCGCTTCTTCTTGTATTCCTCATGCTCCCGTCTCTTCCGTTCTGCAAACGTTTCAGACCGGTCTGGGGCAGCAACAGCAGGTGCGGGTGCACCCACGGCTTGGCCCGTCTTGAAGTCCATCATCTCGTCATCACCACGCCTGTCTGCTATCGTGAGCCCATTAAGCATGATTTCCGTGTCCTTCGTGGCCGTGAAGTTGGCATCGGAGCGTGCAATGGGCGGAGAGGGCACCCGCCGGCTGGTGACTTCTGCCCGCCGTTTCGCATCTCGCGAGCCGTTTGCCTTCCGCTTCGCCTTGCCCTCTGTGAGTGATGCAGAGCTGTCCACCTCGCTGAGGTCGCTGTTGTCCGCATCGGCATCTTCGTCCACGTCGCTGGGTACCGAGATGTCGCTCTGGGAATCCTCGGCGCCCTCAGTCGCCACAGAGCGGTTCTCCTCGTCGTCCAGTCTCCTGCGGCGCGCCAGGCCAGGTTGCCTCTTCCTGATGCCAGCCATGATTCCGGGGGCAGAGAGCGGTGGGCGGGGCAGCGGCGGGCGATGGGGCGGCAAAGTACGTGAATCCGGCCGGATGAGCTGATGAGTCGGCGGCGTAAAGGCCCGACGTTGGGGAGCGAAGCGTACGAGAGGCGCGGCGGCGGGCAAGCGCGGGGTCGGCGGCCGTGATGCAACGGCGATGTTGCGAGGGTTCGGGCTGGAGGTGCCGTGTTTCGATGGACAGCAGTGCGTTGGTGATGTCGATGCCTAAGAAAATGCAACTGGTTGCGGAACTTCCCGCCGCGCACCAAAACTAATCAACCTGGTCTGAGCGTTGCGCTCCCCGCCGACACTTTCTCCAAATGACGGCAGCGTTGGGGCGGGGATCGGGCTGCAATTGGATTATGGGAGCAAAGTGGCCAGGCAGCACGGTAGGTCCACGTTTAAACAAGGATTCTTTACCTGTTGAGCCGCACGCCCCGCGGCCTCCTCACTTCGCATGCGTCTCTCACAGTGACCCAAGCTGTAAGCGCACCATGTCTGTACGTATGTTTAAGGAGCTGTGGCCGATTTTACTTTGACAAGATAGTGGAAAAATGTTAGAGGTCGAAGCATACATAGTGATTTGTCTACGGACCGGGTACTTCGGATACCTCTAGCAGGATATATCCATGCCTATCAGTTCATGTCAATTCTGATCCTTCAGGAACGAAATCTTCGCAGTTGCTCTTGCATCCCATCCTTCCCATGTTGAGCAAGAATTGTATCGGTATCACCACGTCAAACACATCACGGCAATAGCACTGGTGTGAATATTACAATATAGTCATTCGTTCCTACAGACATGCGTCCATGCTCGCATAACCGCCCATCCAAACAGCAGAGGCCTCCGAAGAAGTCCGCTATATGCTATGCCTTTCACTGCCCCTAGACAACGCCATGCAAATGCTGCTGCTACCCACTGAGGCAAAGCTCAGCGTCTGAAAAAACGCCTTTTGATGCATGCATGCTTTATTGAAAAGCCACTTGGAACCACCGAATATGCAGCGAACCAATCATAGAGAAAAGAAAACGGGGTATTATACATGAAATGAAGGAAAGGATCCCGAAGGCACCACTTAAATTGCAAGCGTTATTGCTGGGGGTGGATGAAAGTGCATTTGGCTCCCTTGTTGCACTTGCCCAGCTCGAAGAACTTGCACGGTATGACTTTGTACGGGCCCCTCTCGTGCTTGCTGCGTTTATCGCGGCCACGAGACTCCGAACCGTCGTCGGGAGGTGGCCGCTTGCCGGATCCATTGCTGTGCTGGTTGTGGTGCTGGACCATTTCTGGCTGCTGCGGTTGAGGCATGGGTGCATAACCGGGCCAGCCTGACATAGACGCGGGAGGCGGCGGAAACGCTGCGTTTCCCGGCTGCCCGAGTTGATGGGCCATTGCCATGATTTGTGCGAAATCCATCGGGCCTGGTACAGCGGGTAGAGCAGGTGGAGCAGGGGGGGCAAGGGGGGCAGGGGGAGCTATCGGTGCTGCCACGGTACTCTGTTCCTGAGCCTGCTTGAGTAAGCTCAATATGCTGTGGATGTCCGGTGTAGCTGCAGGCGCAGCGGCAGGAACAGGAGCAGGTGCATAGCTAGCTTGGCTCGCGCTCGGTTGACCTTGCAGTTGTTGCACGATGTTGGACAGATTGCTGAAATCGATGGGTGGAACAGGAGGCGCAGCTGCCAAAGACGTCGCAGATTCAGGGAGTCTGCCCAAAACTAGATCAGGGGGTGGGCCAAAGGCGGTGTAGGAGGCATCAGAGGATTGCGTTTCTTGGAGTAGCGGCTCGCGCGGTGAGTGAGGGATATCGCCCGGGCGGCTGTAGAAGACCTCCAACGTTGCTTTATCGTGTGCGATGTTTGCGTCCCGCTCGGGGCAGGTCGGTTGCAAATGGCCACCTCCGTAGGGTGCGTAGTTCCGCATGCGCTCGTCTTCTGGGACAGTGGCGAAATCAACGGGAGAAGGCTCTTTCCATGGGCGGTATTCCATCTCCTTTTCTTCCTCCTCATCTTCGTCGTCCATCTCCTTGTGCTGCTTGAACATGCGACCTTCTCCGCCGATGTCACCAGCGTCTCTAACAAAATTCTCATCGTGACCAGTCTCCTCTTCAGGATCGTGATGGAAGTATTTGATGCTAACAAGTGCATCACCCGGACGGAACTTCACACGCAAGTGACGCCGAGATTCCTTGCGTAGACGTTTGGCCTTTTCCTCGGGCGTCTCCGGGGGCAATTGCTTTTCTGCCTTCGAAGGCGCCGGTGCTTTCTCCTCCTTGGGCTTCAACAGCTCCTTCATGGTTTCCTGGAAAGAGAATACCGGTTTTGCGGCAGGAGCTGCGGCAGGCTTCTTGGCCGTGGTGGTAGGAAGGGATGATTTGACAGTTGGCTTCGCACTAGATGCAGAAACAGGAGCGCTGCTAGGCTTCTTGATGGCCGCATTGAGAGAGGTGAACAACGAAGATGGTTTGTTGGTGATCTTGATTCCTTGGGCTCGCACAGGTACTGGCGCGGGCCTCTCGCCTGGACGCTTTTGTTGTGCAGCTGGAACAGGTTTAGAGGTACTTGTAGCTGTAGAAGGTTTCCTGTCACCGTTCGTGACGGATTCGGTAGGCTTCAACTTCTTCGAAGGAGCGTCGGTCGGTGTTCGACTTGTAGCTTGCGGCGCAGGTCGCTTGAGCGGTTTCGACTCTGCCGTGATGTCCATCTCAGGTGGCGAGCTTACTTTGGCCTTCTTGGAGCCTGCGGCAGCACCCTCCTCAATCTTCTGAATGAGCGCCTTATTCTTATCATTCACTTTCTTTTTGAGTACGTTAAGAGCTTTCGAGACCTTGGTCTCTTCAAGCATTTCAGTGGTAGTGGTGCCTGAACACCGGCATAACATCTCCATGATAGCAGACGGAAGGTCTCCATCATAATCTAACACCTTGACCCGATTGGCTAGGAACTGATAACAGAGATAAAGAAAGCCCTTTACCTGTCCGAGGTGGTACAGGACGTCAGGGTGGGTGAACTCAAGCGACGATTGCAGTGCTGACTGCAGCAAATCACGCTGCTCAGCGACACGACGCTTAAGCACGGGGAGCTCACCCAACTTCTTCTGGTCTTCCGCCTCCTTCAATGTTTTGCTATCCGAACGCCAACGGTTCTGGATTGTGTTGAAAATCTCCCACAATTGCTTCAAGCTCGCCTTGATCTTCTCTGAACTCGGCTGAGACCGAGGAGGATACCAAGACGCTTTAATAATGTCATAACGGAATGCTCCTTGTGGCTCTTCGGGTTTCGTTGCTGGCAAAGGCGACTGCTCTTCTTCCTCGTCCGAGTAGTCGCTATCATCGTCGGATGAGTCGTCGTAGCTGTCGCTATCACTGACTTCGCGCTTAAGAACTCGACCGGCAGATAGCTGTTTGGGGGGTGCTCTCTTGGCAAGCTTCTTGCTGTCGGCGCCCGCCTTCTTGAGGTCTTTCAGTGACTGGCGTGGGGTGTACAACGGGAGGGCAGCTGCACATTGTTAGACACAGAACTCGTTATTTTCAAGATGCAATCTATCTTACTCCTATTTGTTGGAACGTGAAAGGGCTCGGTACCAAGAGTCACGAATTTATTTAGAGCATCTGATTTGGTAGCCATTATCACCGCACCCTGATCAAGAAGGTAGAATCCGCCTGAAGTTTTACCCTTTGGAATGTCATACTCCGGAACAGGCACAGGCTTGGCCACAGGCAGGGCAAAAGATGCAGGGATAGGCCGCTGAGCAAAAGACTCGGCCGTAGGCTTAGGTATCTGCCCGAGATATTAGTGATGATTTATTAGAGCAAACAGTTCACTTACTTGGTAAGACGCTGCTGCACGTGGATCCTGACCCTGCGCCGGCAGACCGTGCTGCAGTGATTGCGGCGTGACTGTGTTTGGTCGACTCTGCGGCGGAGTGGTTTGCGCGGCGAGCTGATATGGAGACTGTTGTTGCTGGCGCATTGCATTGGGATTGACACCCAAAGACGGGTCGACGCTGGCGCCATGTCCGTAGTTGTTTTGAGCGGTGGAGGCGCCAAACTGGCCATATTGGTATGGTGACGCGGTCCGGTGTGTCTGGCCTTGGTTCACATACGGCGAACTTATTGGGTTGTATGACTGGGTCGGGTAGGTGTTGTGATGCCAGGACTGGGTCGCGGAAGCATCAGGCACCAGAGCAGCATGTTGTTGTAGCTGATTGTTCCACGATTGTGCATCGTACTGTTCAACAGGGTACTGGTACGGCGAGTTGCTGTACATGCTCTGTCCCTGGAGCGGAAGCTGCTCACCAGGCACGTGAGAGGGCGCCATGGTGCGGGCTGTGATTGACCTCGTTGATCACCCTTATTGGTCGGCCCCACTCCGTGCCACAGCAGAGGCCTAGATCCGGCAAATAGGAACTTTATGCAACAATAGAAAGGTGCACTAAGCGACAAACGGCCTGGCGCTGACTCACAGGGGTGTAGGAGAGCCGGTCTGGGTAATGCGAGAAGTGGAAGACCCGTAATACTTCCGTAATGAGCGATAGTGCAGCTGGTGCTGAGCTTTCCAGTCTGCTGCAGAGTCCTCCGCTTGCGAGGTGCTGGAGCGAGTGCAGCAGAAGCTGTCGAGTGTGTGAGACGCGCAGGCGCTTGCTGCTGGCCGTGTCCGACACACGCGCTGCCGTAACCCGTTGTCCACGGAGTCGTTGGCTTTGGAATTTTAATTAGGCGGCACGTAAGCCTAGCTATCGTGACGCGAACACGGTGGGTGCGTCACTGGACGTATCGCACCCAACTGCACAGCAAGGCGCGTATGAGACACGCACGCTGCTGTCGCTCGCGAAGAGCTGCTTTACGCTTTGTGCGATGGCCCGCAAGACGTCCAGGGAAACCCCGCGAGAGGTCGACGCAGCTGAATTAGTAGACGCTGGGTTGAGTGTTTTCACTGCTGCCCTGCCCTTCCTCCGTCCTGCGCCCAACAATGCCGCCACCAGCCTGTCCTGAACGCACGACTCGCTCAAGGCGAGAAAAAAATTGAGTCTAGCTTTAGAATCAAACGCCCTTATTAAGTGGGCAAAGGGTCACTGAGAAGTGGCATAGAGCGGAGAGAAAGGAAGAAGTCGACGTGGTGCGGGCGGTTGAGGTGATGTGTGTGAGGAGAGAAACAGTGAAGAGGCGGGCGGCGCCTTCAAAAGGAGGGCGGCGTGGCAGAAGGCGGGGCCAAGGCATCGCTTGCGCTAGGCCCGGATTGGCTCGCGCGCAACTTCGAGGTACCACTGTGGAAGGTGCAGTTGTGAGGTACTGGAGCTTTGCAGCGCTCCAGGCAGCGCATTTACGCTATGCAAAAGGTGTTCTTTTCGTGCCTCGCATTATAATACACGGTCACTACTGCTGCACGTCGTTTGCGCTCCTAATACGACTATATATGAGGTGAGCAGACCACGGGCGAGCGCCAAACCCATCACCAAAATCACGACTGTCACCATGGCTTCTCTTCGCGATCGCCAGATCGGTATGTTCAATATCTAATTGCCCTTTGCACCGATCTATCTGGTTGCCTGGGTCCAGAGAGCTTCATGACTACTCACGCTGGGCTTCCATAAGTCGGAGCTCTCCCAGATCCTCCAATGCGCTGACTACCATTGCAGCCTCCATCCAGCGCCTTCTCAACCTGAACGCCTCGAAGCAGCCGTCCGACGACGATGCCAACAGCGCCCTCCCGGCCGCCAACACCCCGATCCTATCCGAGACGGGCGAGCCCATATGGAAGGTGCTGGTTTTTGACGACTTCTCGCGGGATGTTGTCTCATCAGTCCTGCGGGTGAACGACCTGCGAGCCTGGGGGGTGACGATATATCTCTCCATCAACACCACAAGACACATGATTCCCGATGTGCCAGTCATCTATCTCATAGAGCCGACCGCCGCGAACCTCCAGATCATCACGGGCGACCTTACGCGCAGTCTCTACTCTCCCGCATACATAAACTTCCTGTCCTCTGTACCCAGACCCCTCCTTGAGGACTTTGGGGAGCAGACTATAAAGAACGGCACGGCCGAGCACATTGCGCAGATATACGACCAATATCTGAACTTCATTGTTTCAGAGCCGGACCTGTTTTCGTTGGGCATGAAGGGCGCATACGGCACGCTGAACAGCGCGAACGTATCAGACCAGGAGCTCGATGCGCTGGTGGACCGAATAGTATCTGGACTGTTCTCTGTCGTGGTCACCATGGGCACTATCCCGATCATTCGCTCGAGCAAGGGTGGTCCTGCCGAACTTGTCGCTGCGAAGCTAGACAGGAAGCTCCGGGACCACATTCTCAATTCAAAAACGAATCTCTTCTCCGGTGACCAAAAGTCCGGCGCAACTAGCTCCAGGCCTGTACTCGTACTGGTGGACCGGAACGTAGACTTGACAGCCATGCTCAGCCACAGCTGGGTCTACCAATCTCTAATCTACGATGTACTGTCAATGCATCTGAACAAGATCACCATGAACATCCCAATAGACAACGACAATCCCGAAAAGGGCACCAAGAAACAATCATACGACCTCACAGCTTCTGACAATTTCTGGTTACGAAATTCTTCCCTTCCTTTTCCAGAAGTGGCGGAGAACGTGTCGCAAGAGTGGAACAAGTATCAAGAGGATGCAAATGAGATCACGAAAAAGACGGGCACTTCATCAATAGAGGATCTTTCAGGTGACACAAGTTCGTTTGCAGCGCACCTGAAAGGAGCGATGGCAGCGTTGCCTGAATTGAAAGAACGGAAGGCGACCATTACGATGCACATGGAGATACTTGAAGCACTCATGAGAGGCATTAAGAGTCAGAGCTATCAAGCCTTAGTATGGCTGGTCAATTCGCTAACTAAATCCAGACCGCAAACTCGACGAGTACTTCCAACTAGAGGAAGAACTTTCCAGGCAAACCAAGGCTCAGGTACTAGAAATAATCAAAGCCTCCGACAAGGGCAACGAACCGCTCGATAAGTTGAGGCTATTCCTCCAATGGTATGTCACGCGCATGCATACGCCAGGCTCATAACACTCATACCACCCAGGTATCTTACGACCGAGACCGAACTCAGCCGTGCAGAGTTGGAAAATTTCACCCAAGCCCTCGAAGCCGCAGGCGCAGATACAACATCCATCAAATATGTCCGCACTGTCCGACAACTCACACGCATGACCATGATCTCCTCCGCTCCGACACAACCCGCCCAGAACACAGCCTCCCAGCTATTCGGCGGCTTCAGCGGGCTCTCGTCGCGCGTTACCGATAAGTTCAAGGAGGCTGGACTGGGCGCCAACATTGGTGGCCTTCTCGAGGGTGTCAAGAACTTTTTGCCCACGAACAAAGATCTTACTCTAACTAAGATCACTGAATCTCTTATGGACCCGGCAAACGCATCCTCAAGCGCCATCCAGAAGACTGAGAACTACCTGTACTTTGACCCACGATCCGCGAATGCCCGAGGTACACTACCTCCCGCGAGTCAAGCGCGAAATCAGCAAGGGACACGGATGGGTATCGAAGCTACCTTTGGCCAGCGCCGACAGGCCTTCTCAGAAGCCATCGTCTTTTCTGTCGGCGGCGGCAGCATGGAGTAAGTTCATCCACGCCTCAAGCTCAAAATGCAAGCTAATTCATTTCCAGTGAGTATGGCAACCTCCAGGAGTGGGCGAAGAGGACGAGCGCGGGCGGCGCTGCAGGTACCGCTCAGAAGAGGAGGGTCATCTACGGGTCTACAGCGATATTATCAGCTACGGAATTCGTCACCACGGATCTGGCCATGCTGGGCAAGGAGAGCTCGTAAGGTCGAGGGTCTCCTCGTGGTTAGAATTTTACATTGCAAATCCTGCCTTGATATGATCCTAGGTATGTTCCAAGTCGGCATATGTAATGTTGGGGAACTTGACGCATGTTGCGCCTCCAGAATAGTCATTATAGTCAAGGGCTGCCACGGTTGAACAAGTAGTCAAGCACAATAAAGAAATATAGAGCCCATATACAGCACATATAAAGTTTCCAAGTGTGGACTAACAGTACGAACGAAGTTTCCAGGTGGGGACCGCTGAATTTATGGGAAATATCCCCACAGGTGCACTGTCGTATTTCTAAACTGGCGCAAACCGAAGACGTCATACGATATTTCCAGCAACCACTGTGATATAGTCGTGCAGCCGCCGCCCGCGATCGGAGGTTGGCGCACGTGACTGCTGACGCTAACCAACGCTGAAGTGCTAGCGAGCATCTCCGCATCATTTTCGGAGAGCCGCTGCGCGCGCCCCTTCAATCTTTCAATTCACTTCACGATGCCTCCGCGATTGAACCTCCTCAACTTCACGCGCTCAATCCCATACAGGGCGAAAGCCCAGACGCAATGGCTCCCGTGTCCCGTCGCACAATTCGCACCCACTCAGGCTCGCACGTACTCAGACGTGAAAGCCCCCCAGGAGCCTCCCGCCGCCGACCGCTCCAAGCGCCTCGATGCGCAACCGCTTCCCCATGTTAGCGAAGAAGCTGCGCAGATGGCAGAGATCACCGGCGGAGAGGGTCCGGACCTCAGCCAAGCTACGCCCGTGGAGGAAGTGGTGAAGGGAGACAAGGAGGCAGAGGAGAAGCTGCCCAAGATCATGCAGGATCAGCTCAAGTCAAAGTCGAGCTCAGCGCCTAAGGGCTCACGCTCCTACTCTACGAGCACAACGCCAATCGGTGGAGGAAGCAGCGCATTCGACATGGGTCTTATGGGATTCAAATCCCCCCCGGCAGCGGCGGCGCCTACGGTACCAGGTCTAAAGTTTGACATGCCAGCTCTGCCTCTTCCCAAGGATGGACACGTCAAGCATAGGTATGATCCGGTTGTCGATCAGGTCACTAACCTCTTGATGCGCCACGGCAGAAAGAGTGTCGCTCAGAGAGTACGTCATAATCTGAAATGCTACATGAGCGTCGAATCTAACAAAAGTGTAGAACATGGCGCTCATCCTCCAACAACTTCGTACCGCTCCCGTTCCTACCATCAACCCACAAAGGCCGCTCCTTCCCGGAGCCCCGCCGCCGTCGCATCTGCCTCTTAACCCTGTCCTCTACCTCACCCTCGCCATCGATTCGGTAGCGCCTCTACTGCGAATCCGAAGCCAGAGGGGTGCTGCAGGTGGCGGTGTTGCATTACAGATCCCAGTTCCCCTTGGACAGAGGCAGCGACGGAGAATAGCGATACAGTGGATCTTGGGCTCGGCTTCCAAGAGACGGACCAACGTGAGTGGCAAGACTGCCTACGCGCAAAGAGTGGCGTCGGAGTTGATCGCCGTGGTCGAGGGCCGAAGTGCCGTGTGGGAGAGGAGGAATGCTGTGCACAAGCTGGGTGTGTCTGCCCGTTCCAACATCGTCCTGCCGCGGAAGAAATAAGGCCATGTACCATGAAGGTTTGCGGGTGACTAAAAGATTCAGAGGCTCAGTTTGGATCTTCGGCACATGTTTCAAATGTTCATTTTTTGGAGGAAGGCCGGTCTACCCAATTCTAGCTTGCTAAAGCATGTATCAAAAGCTCTGCAAGGATTAGTATATTTGTAAAAGTGTACGAATACCAAATTAAAGTGTAGAAAGATATTGAACACCTTTTCCGCCAGCATTTGCGCACGCAGCCATCCCCCGCAGGGCCTGAATCTGCCGTACACGGGCCACATATGAATGGCCAATTAGATGAAAGCGTTCGAAACCTCCAAACCTTGCATCGTGAT